>CM076570.1:1086770666-1087164955 GCA_034641835.2 Pinus albicaulis | reverse complement strand
CTTTTTGCTGGGATTTGGGCTAGATTGACCACTAAATCTTTAATCATTCCCAAGCATTTAACCCTTTTAGAATCAAATGAATATAGTGTTGTGTAACCAACTCAAAAAGAGAAGAAAAGAGATATAAACGCCTTAGAAATGAGCCACTTCGAGGGGGCAACCTCCAATACATTACATAAATGAACAATTCTTGGATGATACAATTCACAAAACCTCCTTTCTATATATAGGAGTCCATGGGGTCATAATGTAATCCTAGTGGGCCACAATGTAATCCTAGCCGACCTAACAATAATAATTTAAGGGCACAATAATAACAAAATGGGGGTTACAAGGGTACAATAATAACAATAAGGGGTTTACACTAACAATAATAAGGGGCTATACTAGTGATATAGGGACCTAACATGCCCCTCTCCTTCAAAAAGTGTTGTCCTCAACACTTGAGTAGCTCCGGGTGCTTCTGTATAAAATTCTCATCCTCCCATGTAGAATCTTCAGTGGGTAAGTTCTTCCACTTGATGAGATACTCCGAAATTGATCGATTCCGTAGTTGTCGAGTTCTTTTTTCCATGACTGCTTCAGGTTCCAATATGATTTTCCCTTCCCCATCAAGTTCTGGCAATACTGTTTGAACTCGAAGATTTTCACCTATAACCTTCTTTAAGCATGAAACATGGAAAACTGGATGTACTCGCGAAGAAGCAGGAAGCTCCAATTTGTATGCCATAGTACCAATCTTTTGCAACACCCTGTAAGGACCATAGTACTTTGGTGATAATTTATTATCCTTCTTTGCTTGCTTGAGGGACATTTGTTTGTATGGTTGTAGCCGTAAAAATACCCAATCTCCTACATCAAAACTTCTCTCGCCACGATGTTGATCTGCCTGTTGTTTCATTCGATTTTGTGCCAAATTCAGGTTATCCTTTAAGAGTTGGAGAACTTCTTGCTGATGCTCGATGTGATCTTCCACTGCTTGAACCTTCGAATTTTTCCTTAAAGATGATGTGATGGATGGTGGATGATATCCATAAAGTGCCATAAATGGGGTCATTTTTGCTGCAGTATGGAAGGAAGTGTTATACCACCATTCAAAGAGAGGTAACCACTTGACCCATTGTGTTTGTTTATCAGATACAAAACAACGAAGATATCCTTCCAAACATTTATTTACTATCTCAGTTTGACCATCGATTGAGGATGATAAGATGAGCTATGAGCTAATTGAGTACCCAAACAAGAAAATAACTCCGTCCAAAAATTTCCAGTAAAAATGGGATCTCTATCGCTCACAATAACCCTTGGGCTTCCATGTAGCTTTTGAATTCTATCCATAAATGTAGTAGCAACCGTACTTGCTTTAAATGGATGAGATAATGCACAAAAGTGTGCATACTTGGTAAGTCTATCAACTACCACCATGATGACACTCTTTCCTTCGGACTTAGGTAAACCTGTGATAAAATCCATTGAAATCTCCTCCCAACGTTGACCCGGAATGGATAAAGGTTGTAGAAGTCCTGGGGTCTTAATTGTTTCCACTTTATTCTGTTGGCAAACCAAACATTCCGCCACAAACTTTCGAATATCAGATTTAAGGCCATCCCAAAAAAATTCTTTCTTCACCCCGTGGTAAGTTTTTAAAAATCCTGAGTGTCCTCCTAAAGGAGAAGTGTGCAATTCCAGAAGAATCTTTTGTTTTAGTTGGGAATTCTTACAAAGATATAAGCGATCTTTGTACTATAAGGAATCATTTTTCCAACTAAATGTATCAGATGTACTAGGATCTTGCTGCAACTTTTGAATGAGTATCCATACATCTTTGTCCTTCTTCCATTCATCTCTTGCAAACATTTGGACTTTTTGCATATAATTGTTTCTCCTGCAATAGTTTGAGCACCCTGTCAACATGTTCAACATGATCCTTCCAAGACCTGCTGTAGATTAGTATATCATCAAAAAATACTAGCACAAATTTTCTAAGGAAGGGTTTGAAAATGGAATTCATCAACCCTTGAAATGTAGAAGGTGCATTGGTAAGGCCATAAGGCATGACCAAAAATTCATAATGACCCTCATGAGTTCGAAATGTTGTTTTTGGAATATCTTCAGTCTTCATTCTAATTTGATGATATCCTCAACGAAGATCCAACTTGGTAAAATAAATTGCTCCATGTAATTCATCCAATAATTCATCAATCACAGGAATGGGAAATTTGTCTTTAATGGTGAGCTTATTGAGCTCCCTATAATCCGGACACATTCGCCATGATCCATCCTTATTGTGTACCAATACTACAGAAGCAGAGAAAGAACTTTGACTAGGTTGAATTATACCCGCCTCTAACATTTCTGCAATCATACGTTCAATTTCGCTCTTTTGGAAGTAAGGATATCTATAAGGCCTGATGTTTGGAGGAACACTCCCTGGAATCAAATGAATAGCATGATCATGATCACGAATAGGTGGGAGTCCTTTGGGAGTTTCAAACACCTTGGAATGATTGTCCAAGACTTGTTGGAGATCTGCAAGAATAGATGATTTTGATGTTGGAACTTCTAGTGAGCATAATTGTGCAATTACGCCTCGTTGTTCTTTCTTTAGAAGCTTTGTCATGACATTAGAGCTTATTATCTTTCCCGGCTTCCCCGTAATACCCCGTAATTCGACTTCCTTTCCTTTTGAAAAAAATTTCAAGAAAAGTTCTTGAAAATTAAAAGCTACCGTCCCTAAAGATTGTAACCATTGTACTCCTAGTACAACATCAGCACCTCCCATAGGAATGGCAAGCATTGGACTAATCAATACATATTCCCCCATGGTTAGCTTGATATTATGGCATTTTCCACAGCAATTTATAGTTCCTCCATTTGCAACCATCACTTGACATTCTGGTGCTGGGTATAGGAAACAATTTAATTCCTTGGCTACCTTATAATGAATAAAATTATGGGTGCTACCTCAATCAATCAACACTATTACCCTTTTCTTCTTTATATGTCCTTCTATCTTGAGAGTTTGAGGAGTGGTAATTCCTGCCAGCGCATTACATGATATGGTCTGATTCATTTCTTCTTCTTCTAGGGGTGGTTCCTGGTGTAGATCCTCTTCTTGTTCATTTTCTTCTTCTTCTTCACAATCTATGTAAAATAATTTCTTCTCAGCACACTTATGACCTTTAGTGTATTTGCTATCACAACTGTAGCAAAGCCCTTTGGCTCTTTTTTCTTCCAATTGTTGTGGTGTCAACCTTGTAGGTTGTGGAAATCTAGGCGTAGCAACACTTCCTTCTTTATAGAATTGAGTGGTAGGCTTCCTTGTCGCCATAATTTTACATTCAACTTTTATTGCCAACCTGAATGCCTTCTCCAATGAATCAGGTTCCAAAACACGAACTTCATGTTGGATGTTATCCTTTAGAGTACCTATGAAGAGATCAATCCTGTGTTCCTCTGGAATATCAGTTACCCTTATATTCAATTTTTGGAAGTCCTCAATGTGCCGCCCCACTAAACCCTTTTGTTTGAGATTTATCAATTGGCTAAAGAAGGTGTTGCTCTTTGTATCCTCATAATGTGCTATCATTTCCTCCGTAAAAACTGACCAAGTGACAATTTTTTTACGGGAGCAAAGCCATCGATACCATACAAATGTATTTTGTTCTAAATGTAAAGTTGCAATGCGTACCTTTTGTGTGTTTTGCACGTTATGGAGATCAAAATATTGCTCCATCCGTAGTATCCATGTTACAGGATCCTTTCCATCAAACTTCCTCATATCCATTTTTGGAATATGGTGGTTCTTCCCACCAACATTCGAGTTTATGAAATCACGATTAACATTTATTTTGTTCTCATCATGAGGTTCTTCTCCTATATTTCCGCCATTAGGAATCATTTCCGGTTTTAAGCTTGTCATCAAGCCTTCCATGTATGCTTTTAGATCACTCTTCATGTTTTCCATGTTGTCTTTTATGTCATCCATCTTAGCTTCCATGCCCACTTCCATGCCATCCATCTTAGCTTCCAAACCAATCATCTTAGCTTCCACGCCTTTCTTCAAACCATCCATCTTAGTTTCCACGACTTTCTTCAAAACTTCCATTTCATTTTTTGTTGTTCTTTGCGAGAGCGAAATTTGCTCTTGTAATTTTGATATGTCATGTTGCCATTCTTCATCTTCATGAGTCATAGTAGAGCCTTCTGAAAGCTTAATGGGTGTTGAATTATTTTTAGGGGCCATTTTAGAATCCAATATTGATATCTATTCTAAAAGATGCCCTTGGAATCAATTCAACTTGATTCTTCAAACAAGACTTATGCAATTCGGAAAAAAAAATACACACCTTTTACTATCTTTTAGGAGATCGATATTGAAATTGAATTATCTCTGTAATTGAAAATCTTCGATATCTGAAATTCAGCCTTGTAGTAGCCCTCTGAAGCTTCTTTCAAATGCCACAGGTCTGACCTAATTTTGATTCTCCAAGACAAAGTTGTGTCCAATCTCCCACAATGACCTAATTCTGGACTGGTTCAGTAGAGCGAACTTGTACGACTTGCCACGTGTCATTGTTTTGTCCTTTGTCTCTGAAATTGATAGCGAAGAAACTACAGGCCGTGTACTGGTGACCAATTTTGACGGCACTCCAATCCAATCTTCAGAGAGAGAGTTATTAAACTTTTTCCACGATCACCTCTTTGAGATGAAATTCAGGAGCCTGAAAAAGCACTACCTTCCACAGATCATATCTCCAAAAATATTGCGAACCAAGTTCTGAAATTTTTTGACGAATTTCCTCAGGATTTCAGCTTCGCACCATATGAATTTCAGATTCTGAACCTTTGTAGAAACAGATTTATAGCGAAAATGCCACGATGACCTGTTTAGGAGCTTGAAAAAAGACCTGACTTCCACAGATGATATCTCCGCAAATATTGCGAACCAAGGTCTGAAATTTTTAGAAAAGCTTCCTCAGGATTTCGGCTTCGCACCCTAAAAATTTCAGCTTCTGAAACTTCGTAGAAAAAAAGTTATAGCGAAAATGCCACGATGACCTGTTTGGAGCAGCGAAACCCTAGAATCCAAACCTCTGATACCAAATGTTGTGTAACCAGCTTCAAAAATAGAAGAAAAGAGATATCAACGCCTTAGAAATAAGCCACTTCGAGGGGGAAATCTCCAATACATTACATAAATGCACAATTCTTGGATGATACAATTTACAAAACCTCCTTTCTATATATAGGAGTCCATGGGGCCATAATGTAATCCTAGTGGGCCCAATGTAATCCTAGCCGACCTAACAATAATAATTTAAGGGCACAATAATAACAAAATGGGGGTTACAAGGGTACACTAATAACAATAAGGGGTTAATATATATCTACATAAATGGAGGGGTGATGGAAGGGGATAAAAGGAGGAGGAGGAGGAATGAGGAAGGGGGAGGAGGTTTTTCCTTTGTTGGTTTCTGCACTCAGAAGAAAACTATTGTCTGAGGAAAGAGTGAGTTGTGTGAATTGTTATGAAATGAGTCTTCTCTATTCTTGGAATTATGGGCACAGGGGTAGAAGAGATATCTTTTGGATCTAGGATTGGTCTGGAAAATCCTAAATTGGTTGGGAAGAAAATATCGATTTGGTGACACGTCCGCTGCACCCACGAGAAGAGCCATAGCCCAAAACATCACCAATTTCGTCCCAGGTAATATTCTATGATTAAAATTCTTATTTATGTGAGTTAACTTTTACTGCCTATCTCAATTCATTTGGATTTATGCTTCAACCTATAAGTAGGAAAAATTCCGTTTAAGTGCCCAGTTTAGGGGCTTTAAAAAATGCCTAGCCTAGTCAAGTGAAAATTCTATGGGGTGAATTTTTTTATTCACTTTAATGTTTCTATGACCCAATAAAGTGGAATTAACTCAAATGAAACTCATTAACACGTCCTAAAAAATAGCAGAAAATTACTACTATTTTGCTAGAAGGGACTTCCATAAATTCTAGATTTTTAAACTAGTCAACCAATCTAAGTAGCTCAATGATGAATATGACCTTCCAAAGTTTTTCTAAGGATGAATCATTCTTGTGACTTTGTAAATAACCTACAATTGAACTCACTTCAATCATTTAACCAATATGACCTACAACAAAAGAAGCATGAATAGTCAATGCATAAATAAGAGATGCAAGTGAAAAAGACATTCAAAGGAAATAAAGAAATTGTACAAGAAGGATTTGTGGCTCCTGGGATGGCCAAGCCCAAGGAAACTCATAGTCCTATGAAGGAAACCAAGCTTTGGAAGCTAAACATGGCACCAAATTTCATTATTTGAATCAATCCAAGTACATCCTCACTATAAATGAAAGTGGAGTTGCTAAATAATAAGTTTTCTCCACAATAAGACTAAGAAATACATACCCCTAGAGACAAATTCGAATTGGTACTTATACAATTGATGGGGAATCATTCTCCTTGAAAGGAAGGAGTTTTCCCCTCCAAAATCCCTCAAATTGTGGATTTGGTTCCCAATACTAGGAATCTACATTAAATGACACATAACACATTCCTAGATTTTCTCAATCATTGGAGCTCCAAATTTTGTCAATAATTTCACGATATTTTGCTCATTTATTATCCAATATTGATCCTCCTGTAGCAGGGAGAAAGTATCTAGATTATCTCCTCCTCTGAATCTTCATAAACTGCCCAATATTCTCATAATATTCTACAAAAATAAATAATATTAGGCATAAATATGCAATTATCTTTGAACATTCATAATGAACATATTAACATTAAAAATATGTCATCTAGTGAAAAATATAGGTTTTATGTGTTGAAGGATGGTTAGACGAGCCTTAAATTTTGTCTAATTTGGAGGCACATCATACCCCCCTACTAAAAGTATTGTTCATCCTTTGAGAAACTTAGTGACCTAATTGCACCTCATTCATGACCATGGTGGCATCCTTAACATCTCAAGCTACCTCAGAAGGAATTTTGGCACATCTTCTTCTTACTCCATCCTTTTCCTCTTATTTTATAGCTTCTTCTTTTGTAGATTCATCATTTTCTCCAAGCTTTAATTAGGCTTGTGCTTGTGTCTTAAGAAAAGTCTCCCTGTCCATGTCCACAAATTTTTCTCATGATACAAGTTTTCAAACATTTTCCACAACATATATGATAATTAGAATCCTTGATGAGTCTGTGGGCTCTCTTTGCTTGAAACCACCCCCCCCATGATTGTCACTATGATTTTCTAAAGTTTGGCAAACCAATACTCGCAATATTCTATAGGGGTAAAAGAGCAGTTTTATCCATACTGGTTAGAGGAAGGAAAAATCCAGAATCAGCTCAAAACCAATTACATTTCCTTTATTATCTTACTTAACTCAAAAGAAACATTCACATTCAATTTTTTTATTCTCAAAATGCTATTAGAATTTTGGTTGAAGGAGTGAGAGCTTTTGCAGGTTTCTTGTCCACAGATGGCAGAGAAAAATGTGTACTTATCCTTCTCTTAGACGTCGCTCTTCAAATCTAGGGTAAAGTTGCTCAAAATCAGGATTTTTGCAACTCTCTGTCTTTTCATGTAGCATACTGTCTTCTCCTGTAGCAAATATGTTTCTCCTGTAGCAACTCATAAAATCTATCATACCTTGACCAAAATTGCACCTCATGCCTAATTTTTTTCTCTTACCTTTCTATGACATCTTCTAGGCCTGGGACATAATCTAGAAGAGGTCAAAGACCTCTTGGAAAGCCTCTTTTCACTATGGTTTGAGTTCTATTTTGATGGCGAATGACTTCTTTCCTTTTGTTTCCTTCTTCTTCTCTTTTCTTGCTTAGATGATTGCCCAATGGCCTATGGAGTTCTCCATTCTGCTATTTGTGTCACAAGAAGTTTGATTAGGTCTTTATTAGGCACTATTGTTTTAGCATTTAGCACAATTTGTGCCCTTTATTCTCCTCCTTCTTCGATTTTTTTTTTCTTATGTCTTATCTCCATATTCTCTGTCCTCTACTTCGTCTTTATTAGCTTCTTCTTTGCCTTCTTGGCTGAGGGCTCATTTTTTAGAGAAACTTAGAGTTTCAGAGCAGAGATAAGAGGAATAGTTCTCTTTTGTTGATTAGGGGAAGAAAAATTGCATGCCCAACTCAAAACAAGCTCATTCTCCTACTATGATGCTTATCTTACAAGAAAAATATAGACCTTCAATTTCTTTGTACTTTTAAGAGTTTGCTACAGGATTCTTTTATGGACAAAATCTGAACAATTCCACATGATTTTTGTGCATAGGAGGTGAGGATAATTGGTTACTTACCCTTGCCTTGGAGGATCCTTCAAAATTCTAGGGTCTTTTGGCCAATAATTCTTAAGACAGGGCCCCTTTTTGCCTCTTGGGACAATTCTGTAGCATGCATACAGTCTCCTGTAGCACCTACTCTGTCTCCTATAGACGTTGGTTCCAATCTTGTAGCACTTGATTTTCAACCTTACAACACCTTTGTATTAACCTAGGGAACCCCTTATGGTGGCTAGCTCTGCTCTCAATGATGTAGTGGGCCTCTCTTACAATTTTGGGAATGAAATCTTTGTACAAATGAAGTCTGAGCTTGTCCTTTTATTCTTCTTGTGGCAATGGGCTTAGTGTGTTGGGTGAGCTGCCCCCACCTACGACCTATGTATTCCCCATATAAACCTATTGGTCCACTCCTTGTAATCGTCAACCTCCTTTTTTTCATTTTCCACATTGCATGAGTGAGGGAGTTAGATGCACTTAACTTTTCAAGGGTGGCCAAGAATGTTGGCCACCTTCAGCCTACGAAGCCTTCTCCCTTGTGCATTGAAAACAAATTTCTAACCATAATACGCTCAAGAGGAGAGGTGAAGGATGGTGCATACCTGTGTCTACTAGGTGGTTACTTGTTGATGTGTTGATCCTTTGGTTGAATGGAAGATCCATACATGGGTGAGGTCGTTTATGAGTATATTCTGGGAGGTCATTACTTTGTCTCCCTTGCTTCCTGCAATTTAAAAATAAAAATAAAAAAAATTATGCTTCCTGCCAGCTGCAAGTCCTTATATATTTGGGTGTTCTTCTTTGGATCAGATGTTATTGTTTGTTGGGTAATAAAATACACTTTGGAGCTTGTATATGTGGTCTTATGCTTCAAGGCTTTACTGCTTAAAAATCCCATGTGTTTGATCTACTACATGCATGCTTCTTTTTCTCTTATGATGATCTTGTAGCATCTTATAGGAGTTCCTATAGCTGCTCAAGATCATGGTTTTGAATCCTCCAATGCTCCATGGTGGTTGACTTCTAAATAGGGTGCTCTAGCTATGGTCTTGCAGGGGATGTGAAAACTACTACTAGATTGTGTGTCTTCCTGTAGCAGTCACATAGACCTTGCTAAGATCACAATTTCCTTCAGGTTATCTAAAAATAATTATAATTCATGAGTAACCAGTTGATAGTGGTCAAAGGCGTTTTCTGTGGTAGAGATGGAAGAAGGGGTGAAAAGTGATGCTTTTGATGGACAGAGGTGGAAATGAGAGTGGAGAAGAGTTCAAGTGGTGTAGAAAATTAATGATGAGACTATGATGGACCCCTCCTCTTGTTCCTAGATGAAAAAATTCAAATATGCCTCCCTTTCTCATGCTCAGTAGCTTCATGTAGCAATTTTGGAACCCTCCTGTAGCAATTATGGAACACTCTTGTATTATAATTGTTTATCCATATCTCTCAAACGGTAGATTGGTTTGACCTGAATTTCTTTTAACATGTTTCCATCATAATTATACATCTCCCCATAAACAATCATGGGCAATGGGTGCACTGATCTTGAGAAAAAATGAAAAATGGTTATAGGTGATGGAGGTCAATTTCTCGAAAAGTATGCACTTGAATTTGTTGGAATTCCTTGAGCATGTTACCATCATCCTTATACATCTCCCCATGGAACAACTCATCAAAATTATGCATATATTTTGATATATGGTCAAAATAATTTTTTGCCCTGTGTATTTTGGCCTCCTATAGCAAAATAAAACCTTCCTGTAGCATTTTAGGACAACAAGGAAAATGAATGGGAAAGGCTTGGAAATGATGGGTGGATCTTGGAAATGGATGAGGGTGATGGACTGACATGGTCTTGGTTCTGTTGAAGCATCTCGACAAAGGAGGAAAGCCCAAGTTTGAATTCCTTTGAATAGGTTTTTGTGTTGGACATTGGGTTCAACGCTCCTCATGTTTCGCGACATGGACTAACCGCCTCTCGTGGATCCTAACTCTGGAGATTGTAGCGGAGACAAACACCTGCGAGTTTTGGTCTAACAACAATCGTGATTCCAACAAGTGGTATCAAAGTGACAGGTCTCGAGTTCGAAACTCACCTGGCTCGCGTTGGGGGGGAGATTGTTGGACATTGGGTTCAACGCTCCTCATGTGTTTCGCGACATGGACTAACTGCCTCTCGTGGATCCTAACTCTGGCGATTGTAGCAGAGACAAACACCTGCGGGTTTTGGTCTAACGAAAATCGTGATTCCAACATTTTGATCAATTTTTTTTCTTTTTGGTGCTAAATTTTTCTTGTTGCTTACAAAGGCTAGAGATCACCTGCATTCAACAGAGAGAGATACATGGAGCAAATTATTTTTTTCCTTTTCATTTTTCATTTTTTTCCCTAGGCCTACTAGCTGACTCAATGAGGTTTTCAAATGTTTTCACCTATGATCTTTTCATTTTTTTCTTTTTCCTTTCCAACCCACTAACCGCCTCAAGGAGATTTTCAACCAGTGAGCCAAGCTCAAGTGCCTCAAAAGAGGTTTTCACCTGATATTTTATTCTTTTCCTATTTTTCTCTCTCTTTTTCCATTTTTTATTTCTTTTTTTTTATATATCATACTCTACTTGAAAAACCAAAATCTCTTTCAAGTGTAGGAATATTTCCAACGGAGCCATGTGCATAATAAGATGACAGATAAACTCATGTGTGGGCTCAAAACATATGCTTTGACATGTACCTGAATATTAGAGACAAAATGCTTTGACTTTGATGGCATCAAGCATTGTTGAAGAATAGAGTGATGATCGATCTTGTTGATTTTCTGGAACCAAACCTCAATATAGATTTGATGCCCTTAGTTCGCTTGCTCATCTAGATCATTCTTCATGTATTTTTTGTTTGTGTCATTCAAATCTTCTACTTTTTTTATATTAGTGCCTTGCACTCATAAAGGATTTGATGGTAAGCATAACATAAACTCTTCAATCTCAGGCTCCAATGGTTGATCTCCATAAAATGTGATACATGATTCTTCTGGATCTTCTTCTTCTAGATGTTGTTCTTCAATGACATTAGGAAAATATCTTTTTTGCAATACTCTTCCCAAGCTAAGATGAATACCATTTATACCAAGAGGATTTGTTTGGAAGTGTTGTACCTCATGATTGTAAGTGGGTTGAGTTACTAGATTGTTTGGGTTTGGAAATGGTGGTACATGTAGTTGAGTGGGAGTGGATCTTTGAGATGGATGTAATTGAGGCTTTGGTTGAGGTGGAGGTGGATGGTAGGGATAAAATGGAGTTGGGTATGGAGGATATTGTGGAAAATATTGAGGATATTATGGATTTCCCCATTAATTTACATGCCAACCTTATTGCCAAGGTTGGTTTTGGGGTTGAGAGGGCCAAGGTTGCCAAGGAAAGAGCGTGCTATAAATATTTTGAGATGGATGTGCATAAGCTTGACATTGTGAATTAGGTTTTTTCATCATATGAGATTGACTGGTTTTCCATGGTCTTCTTGGAGCTACATAACATAGTTTCTTTGGTGATTGACTTGCTCCATTGTCCTCTTGGTAAACTTCATTCAACCTTGGTAATGATGTGCAATATTTAATATCATGAGATTTTTCATGGAGAACACAAATATCAACATCTTCTTTATGTTCATACTGGATTCTTAACATTTCTACTTGTTCGCTTAGATTGCTAAGAATTTATGTTTTAAAGTTATCAAGAAAAATTCCAAGTTCAGTTTGACTTATCGATCTTGATGTTGATTTACTTACTCTTGGCCTTCCTCTTGATATGCGCTTGCATGTTTCACAAATTTCTTCAAATGATAATTTCCATACATCACCTCTACTCATGAGATCAAGGAGATCAATCCAGTCATCCCTAATTGTTCTAAGTAAGAGGGTTTTTAGTGTGTCAAATCCTAAATGATGTAATTTTTCGCTCTTAACATTATACATGAATCTCTCTATTAGACCCTCGAGGCTCTCATTTTTTCTTTGAGACATTCTAAATATTTTTTCCTTAAGATCACGATCTTTATAATTTTTCTAGAAATATATTTTGCATATCATTCCATGATCTTATTAAATAGTCCCTAAACTCATGAACCATTTGATAGCTCTATCCTTCAATGTTGCCGAAAAAAATCTCATTTTTTGAGTGTTTAGTAAGTAACCATAAGATCTACAAAGGATTTCAAATTCAAAGAGAAAGGTTTCTAGATCATCTGACCTCATACCATGGAAGTTGGGAAGGAAAGATGGAAGGATGTTCTTCATATGAACATTGATATTAATATCTTGAATGGGAAATCCAAGATGATCTTCCTCGTTGTCATTATCTCCATCTATTTCTTCTACCTACTTTGTCACTTCTTCTTCTCCTACCTGCAAAAGTGGATGGTGATGTGGTTCTTACTACACCATGTGATCAAATGGGGGGGTTTGTTTTTGGAGAAGTATTTATTTATTTATTTTTTATATAAGAATGCTAATGCAATGCAATTTTCTATTCTCTAAATGAAAGATGCCTAGTGCAATTTTTTTCTTTTGCAAAAGGTAAACGAAATGTAAACTAGGAATGAAAACAATGCATACTTTGACACCTCCTCGACAACCACGCCAAAAAGCGATGAGCCACAGTATTGCAAAAATATTGTTGCAACCCCCAAGGTTACCAACTTAAATTATCAACCCAGGGTTTGTACAAACTTAAGAGGTGTTGACAATATATGTGCAACATGCAATGTGTCCTTCTTTCGTTGATATGATACAATGAAGTGAATGTCATAGGATCAAAGCCTAAACTAATTGCAAAAATGGAAATGTTACTCTATTTGCAAAATGGAAACCTAATTGCTTCCGAAGACAGGAAATCCTAGTTACTTTTGTAGAAAGGAAAGGCTATTATACTTTTCATGAATGTAAATGTTAATCCTATATGCAGAAATGTAAACATTAACCTATTTGCAGAGTGTAAATGGTGCATCAAAAGGAAGCCTCGTCTATGCAATAGAAATAGCAATGTTGGAAATGGAAACCATAGATTGAGATGTATGAAACAAAAATGAAATCATTCTTCAATCACTGCATTCAAGATAGATTTTTTCAACAAATTTCATAAGGTGCTTCATAAAGTAATCCTGAAAATCATCATTATGCTCTTCAAGTCATGAATCTATCCACTAACCATAACTACATAGGTGAATTGCAATGGAGAAGAGGCAAGGATTGAGAGGTTTTTGGTCTTACTCAATCATGATTTTTGAGCCTAGGGTTCGTTATTCAAGCCTAAGAAGAAAAAACCAAGATTTTGGAGCAAATATGGTTAAGTTTACATGGGATACACGAGTGCTACAAGAGGTGTTACAAGAGACCCAAGATTGCTACAAGAGTGAGATAACTTGTCAAATGCCCAAGTAAATCAAATTAAAATGAGATGGAAATTTTTTTGTTATTAAGTAGGATTTCCTTGGACTATGTTCCAAATGGAAACACTCCAAAATACCCTTGTTAACACGTGCTAAAAATAGCAGAAAAATACTACTCATAAAAAAAATAATTAAAAATTGGTGAGCTAGTTAACCTACCAAATGCGTAGCCTAATCAAGTGCAAATGCTATGGGGTGAATTTTGTCATTAACTTGAATATTTTTATGACCCAATACAATTGGAATCAACTCAAATAAAGCTCATTAACACATTATAAAAGATAGGAGAAAATTACTACTATTTTGGTACAAGGGACTTCCGGAAATTCTAGATATGTGAATTAGTAAACCAATCCAAGTAGCTCAATGGTGAATATGAACTTCCAAAGTTGTTCTAAGGATGAATCATGCTTGTGAATTTGTAAATAACCTGTAAAAGAACTCACTTCAATAATTTAACCAATATGACCCATAATAAAATACACACGAATAGTCAATGCATAAATAAGAGATGCAAGTGAAAAATACATTCAAAGGAAATAAAGAAAATGTACAAGTTGGCTTTGAGTCTCCTAGGATGGCCAATCGTGGGCCAATATCAAGGAAACTCAGATTCCTATGAAGGAAACCAAGCTTTAGAAGCTAACAATGGCACCAAACTTCATTATTTGAATCAATCTAAGTACATCCCCGCTAGAAATGAAAGTGGAGTTGCTAAATAACAAGTTTTCTCCACAAGAAGACTAAGAAATACATTCCCCTAGAGGAAAACTCGAATTGGTACTTATTCAAAATGATGGGGAATCATTTTCCTTGAAAGGAGGAAGTTTTCCCCTACAAAATCCCTCAAATGGTGGATCTGGTTCCCAACACTAGGAATCTGAACGCATTCCTATATTTTCTCAATCACGGGAGCTCCAGACTCTGTCAATAATTTCATGATATTTTGTTCATTTATTATCCAATCTTGATCCTCCCGTAGCAGGGAAAAAATCTCTAGATTATCTCCTCCTTCAAATCTTCATAATTTGCCCAATATTCTCACAATATTATACAAAAATAAATAATAATAGGCACACATATGCAATTATCTCTAAACCTTCCTAATGAACATATTAAAGTTAAAAATATGTCATCTAGTACAAAAGAGAGGTTTAATGTGTTGAAGGATGGTTAAATGGGCCTTAATTTTGTCTAATTTGGAGGCCCATCAACAACCATGTCAGACAATGACATACATACATATATATACATATATATAGACATCAACATAATCATAATTACAACACAATTACCATCGTTCATAAGATCAAGGTTAAGAGAACTCTCTTTTTTCATGCACCACATGCACAACATTGAGAACAATAATTCCCAACATATCCAAGGCATTTGATACCTCAAATGCACCAAGCTACCCTTTACTCATGCATTGGACTTCATCCAGGTCTTACATTACATGTAGGGTTTCATTCAACTCTCCCCAAGCTCTAACTTTCCTCTTTCCCCAAACAATTCCCAAGACCCTCAAAACATAAAAGGCAAGAATAAGAAACAAACAAAAAGAAAACCATGGAAAAATAATAGCAATATGACACCACAAACAAAATGGCATGGCCATGCACTAGACATAAACAAAACTGCAAATTTAGCACAAACAAATCACAAAACACTAAAACCACAAAACTAACAATAAACACCATGATTCAATCCCCATGGGTTCCCAATGCTTCTAAGGGAAAGCTCAACCTAAGCCTTTTTCGAGATTTCATGGCAATATATTTTTCCATGTAATCCTTGCATCATACTTCATGTTGTTTAGTCAACTCATCTAGAAAACAAAAGGAGCAACCAATTAAAAGAACCGGGAAGCTGAGGAGGATGGTGGACAGTAAATATGGTGAAGACCGTGGAGAGAGGGTCCCTAAAGAACAAGGCGCGGTGACTTCATATATCGGGGCTACTACATAGCAAGAAGACGATGCTCATGTGTCCGTGATGGAACCATGAGATAAAGAGCTCATGAATAATGCCTTTCCGTCGACCTCAAACGAGCCTTGCGACAACCGAAGTCGGGCCCTCGGAAAAGGTGACGTCACCTTCCTCTGGGCCAATCACAGGCATTTCGTGGGGTTAGAAAATGGGCATGGAGACTCCTATGCACCCCACCGAAACTTGATAGGGGCCCACCGAGAATGACAGTTGGTGCCGATAAATGAAAAGGTAATGTAAGTCTAGGATGACAATACGAAGGCCGGTACCTGCTTTGTTCGGCACGTGGCCTCCACCAACCCGGCTGTTGCCATCCAATCATCCATCACCACGTGTCTCATTGTCGACGTCCCTACGACGTCAGCCCTACAAGTGTCACCCTGTCTCGTACTCCGTAAAATCTGTTTTGATATAAACTTGTTTTACCCTCGACTATGCAAAGTTACTGGTTATTAACTGGTTTTTCGTGCAAAACAGGTTAAAACTCAAGTACAAGGTCGTTTTCACTCCCGCGTCGCTTTCCCCTTGGCTACCTCACCACTCTCAGGTATTTCGTCATTTTTCCATCTCACTATTTCACTTCTGTTTTTATTTTCAAATTATCATGGAGAAAACGAAAACGAAAAGGTTTGTGCCTAAAACCCCACAAACCCGAGAGGTCAGGACTGCTCCTGGACCTAAGCCCTTCACTGATGCTCATACACGAATTTGTGACCCAGTCTACCTATTTAGTGTAGCTCGCACCAGATCCGAGCTCTTTGATTACCAGTGAAGAGGTGAGGACATATTTAGGGTCGTCCAGTCGGGTCTGTATTACCAAATCGCCCCAACCACACACCCTTTTCCCGACTTCATTAGCTAGCTTGGGGAGGCCTATGATGAGTGCAGAGACATTTTCCTTTCTACCCAGAGCAAAAATATTTTTCGCATTATGCCCCAACTCATAAGGAAATCCCTTTGTTACCCTCCCAGCCAGGATTATGTTGAATTCTTCGAGGTCTCCCTCTCCTGTCATTTTTCAAAGCTACCCTGGGAGAAAAAAAGCGGTTTCCTCAGCCTCCTCTCCGATTCCCACTTGTCATCTTTCCCGCTCACAGACTCTATCCCCTTGTCGACCTTTCGAACCAATGTACAACCCATTTTAGTGGTCATCTTGGGGCTGTTAGGGTCTGAGGAGGTTGATCAGGTGAATAAAGCGGGCATAGCTTTCCTATGGCTCATGATGCAGGCAAACATCCTTTTGGATATCCCCACTTTATTAGCTTCGGCTATCAAGGCTCAGTTTCAAGTAATTTCCTCTGTTGGTTCTTTTAAGTATTGTTCCCTTGTGTTTTACCTGTTCCTTTTCGAGCACACAGATAGATTTGAAAGTCTAGGCCTGAACAGATTCTCGAGGAGAAATGCCCAACCAAGATCCGTTTTCGAGTGGACTATGGCAGTTCGCTAGCAGCCAGAGGGGAAGGGGTATGCAAAGTTTGTTAACGAGTTCATGTCTATATCCTATGCCATTATACATGACAACCCTTCACCTATAGTCTTTCCTGAGAAGAAGGACTGGCTATAGTTCAATGAGGTGGATTGCGTAGGTGACTGGTATTTGTTTGATGACCATACCGAGATAAGAGTCTACGATGCATAGGTGCCTCCTTATCACCTACCGGTGTTTCCAGCTATGTAATTTTTTTCCCTCAAGTTCATCTAACAGGTCTTAAGGGTCGACCAGGTCCACTTCGTACCTATGAAGAAGGGATACATCCTCAAACTCCCAGCTTCAATTGGCCCTTTCACCATTAGTTCAAGACATGCCCTCTCAACCGTGGAAAAAATGCTGCGAGAAATGAACCTCCCTCACAGAGACGTCTGGCACTATGACCCTAAGGGATTCCTCATCAGTAGGAAGAAGAAAATAAAATCAACATCTTATACGCATGAACCTAGGCCCTTCATTGAATGAAAAGCTAACCTCGATGCATGGCCTTTGGATGCACAGATGGAGGCCGAATCCTCAGTTGCAGAAGGGAAAGGAGATAATGTGTCGGTTGATACAAAAGAACAGGGACAGGAGGACCCCTCGGGAAGCAAGGAGGTCATGGATTTTGATGAAGAAACTCACCCTTATAAAAAACAAAGGACTCAAGGGCCAGAGGACATAGAGGTCGAGCTATCTGATGATGAGATTCCTGAGTTGAAGGGTCCTGACAAGGATAAGCCAGGTTTTCTAGTTTCTTTTGACACTACCTCCTCGTCAGCTCTCTCATAACTTTCACAGGCAGTCATAGTGGACAAGTAGGAGGTAAGAGATGAGATCAATACTAGAAATAGGTTCGCCAGGGAAAATCTGAGGGCCGAACTGGCACAGTTCGTGGATAAGCACCATTCTATGCTCTCTTCAATGTTATATATGGATGAGGAGCAGCTTATATTAGCCATTCAACACTCAGTGTTGCAGCCCTCCGGTTCTGCAGCCCAATACAGAGCTTTGGAAATAATATTTAACCTAGGCAACATTCGCCTAATAGACAGGCTAGATTTACACTAGTGTATCGGGGATATGCTATGAACCAAGGTGGTGAAACATATAGTGGCCTTAAAGAAGCTCAAACAGAGGTTAAAGCTGATAAAAGAGAACCAAAAAAGAGAGAAGATTAGCGCCAGAGCCACCGCTACCCAGCTGGAGAACCTCAAGAAATTGATAAGAGGAAAGGGGACTGATAATAATGCAACACTGCAAAATCTTCTTACCAAGGCAGAAGTGGAAAAGCAGGAGCTGAAATGAAAGCTGAACATGTCTCGTGATGAACATGTACAAACAGAGGAACTCGTCTAGGTAGAGAAGGAGAAAATGGTTCTTGCTGACTCACTTGCTCAACAACAGGAAGAAAATTCCCACAAAGACAAGGAGATTGTTGGACTTAAGGAGAGGCTGTCAGAATGGAAAGTCAAATGGGACGGGCATACATGCGTGGTTCCTATAATAGGTGATCCTGAGACTGTCCCTGAATAGCTCACCAAGGCCCTGTCCGATTTAAGGGTGTCAGAAGACGAGACCCGCTCAATTCGCCGGCTCCTAGAAGAGTCTGAGGCTGCCCAAGCAGCAAACCAGAAGGTGATTGCATCTCTACAAAAAGAGGTTGAAAACCTCCGCAAAGAAGCCTGAGAGCATGATAAGTTCATCAAAGACTTAAAAGGGCAGATTAAAGGTAACATGTCAATCATGGAAGCAAGGCGACTTGTTTGGACAGAAATCATAGCTGAGGTTAAGCAACATTGGGACCTCCTCGTATTGGTAAATGATAAAAATATCGCAATTCACAAGTTCAAGACTCAATTTCAGGTTCGACGCAGGGAAGGGGAAGAAAAGGAAAAAATGGCAAAGAAGTATATCAGGTATCTAAATGAACTCTCCCCTGAAGAATTGCGGGCACAGGGAGTGCTTGACCATTTTAGGACAATTATGGAGGTCGACAGAGTAGTTGAAAAAGAAAATGCACGCGCGAATACACTAGGTTGTTTAGTGCTGGTATCAAAGGGAGTGGAGAAGTTCAACCAGGAGTAGGGCAAGCTGGTGGAACCAGGCATCCCACCATGCTGGGATCCACATTCAGACACATTATCTACTCTAATGGCCTTTGATCATAAAATGTCAGAAATAATGTGTACTGCAGACATATCGTTGGAGAAAACGGCCCGGCTAAAGGCAGAGACCATAATAGCTACTATGCAAGGAATTTTTCCTTCTCTGCCAGGTTAAGAAATTCTTTGTTGTCTGCGTAGATTATACAGAGCTAACTCAGATGCAGTCTATGTTCGAGACCTACAATACAACGCCATTAACTGGGGAAACTTTGTAGCAAAAATGTTGTGAGTATGTGAATCCTCGAGTCTCTTCTACCTCACAACAACTGCCACCTCCTCCGCCTCGTCCACATGCGTCCTCTTCATCTTCAGTTCGCTCTCACTATGCAGAAGGCTTGGGAACTTCCCGACGTAACAAATGATGGATATCGTGACTTGGCCCACGCGGCCTGTTTTTAACTTTTGTTTTTCTCATCTTCTATGTAATGTAAAAATGGGTGAAATCTTGATTTCACCCTATGCACTCTCTATATTTCCTATTTTATGTTATGTTCTTGTTACGGTCTGTGTCGGATCATACTGCTTCAGATGAGATGTCATTATGCCTCGTCATTTTTTATTATGATTGGAAACTGCAATATCGCCAGGGAATATTTTGTCTCAAAAATATCTGCCGTGAATGTCCATGTAAAACACTATAAAAGACCAAACTTCAGACTAAGTAAAGGTTATGAATTTTCTGGCAGTAGAAGTGTGTAGTCTGTGTATCATATTTTGTAGTTTTGAATTTTTTGCTCTCAATGTATATCTAAAGAGCCATTTTGAAGAATAATATAACATCTATTTGTTGCGACGATGAATTCCTAATGAAATGGATGAACAATATGTATATCCTCAATGTGTCATGTGTTTGTTCAATTTAATGTTTATTTCACTCGTATTCCTTTCTTGCTATCGTCGCTTTCAGAATGTGGGTGTTCTATGAGTTATGTATGAATTTATATTCCAACGGTACTCATATCTTAATTTATAGTAGCAACTTAAATATAGCTCGAGGCACTATTCCTGTTCCAAGTCCTCTTTTCATATAATTTTCCTTTAAGGTCTTTTAAAGGGTGGATTATTATACCATTTAAGCTTACCTCAATTCGATTTTCCTTACTCATTCTACATAGTTTTTTCATCCATATTAACTTTTATAATTGTTCACTAGTTTCCCATTTGGTCCTCTTTGCAATAGCTTTATTTCATGACTGCTTCAAGCCCATTCTAAGTAGGCCTTCCTCTTCACAATCAAAGTTCCCAGCTACTACTCTTCCCTCTTTGAGATCTAGGACCACTTTTCAAATATTTCAATCCATTTGTTATTAGGAGGTTCCCTTTACAAGCATGCAAAATAACCCGAATAACCTCTTGTCTTAAGATGTCCTAGGCACTGGTCTTTGGAAACTCGAGGTTGTCTCTAGGAGTGACAACACTTCCATAAATACATAATTGGAAGTGTATAAATAATTATAACAACATATAGTGACCTTACCTTGCTGTGTCGAGCACACTTCCTTGTAACTGAACATGTACTTATATAATTTATTAAGGGATTCCAATTCTCTTGACGAATCCAACCATAACTGAAAACTAGTTGTTATACCTATCAACTACATGTTCATAAATATAACACATATCCACATAACGTAAGACAAAATCAAGGTTAAGAAGAATTCTTGTATGCAAAGCACCCATTTGTTTGGAATTGCGATTTCTAAACATAGCCAAATGAATTCTCACCCAATTCTTTTCTTTTAACTTTTACCTTGCTGTAATTGAGTCATATTACCTTCTATCACATCACCCAACTGTTAGTTATATAAAGAAATCAATTTTTACTTTTCAGGCTAATACCAAGCAAGTTTCCCTGTAACTGTTCACACATATCAGTCACTTGTTCCAAAGATCAAGACATCATGTTTATTAATTTGAAATCAACCTTTACCATGACTAACAACCATGTCATAATCAATATTCAACTCACAATCATTAATCATAATACTACAACTAGCACCCACTTTGCACTCAAGTGCATTTTAGTTGTCTTTGCACATATTGTGTTAGTAGAATCGTCTTAGAACAAGATCATTCCTTGATGCAATCCTGTAGACACATACTCATATCATGCAATTAATCAAACGTTCAGACAATCTGTAAAAGTACCATGTTATATAACCAAATAGATGATGTAATGATGTATCTTAGGAGAGGCTATCACATCTGCACAAGTCAATCCAAATTAGTACGATGCAATGTCCCAAATATATCGACTCATAATATCACAACCATAACCATTTGTACAGGAGAATCCAAATTAACACAATACATATAACATCAAGATCTTAAATGCAATGACCATAATCATCATGCATATAACAACAAGTTATTACCATGCATGACTATCTGACGCATGTGCATATGACTACACTGATTAGCTAACATCTATCATGCATGTAACCGCAACAACAATAGAACGACAAGCATGTATATAACCATAATTCTTATAACAACCAATAACCAAAATACCTTCATGCCCAACATACAAACCTGTATGACGATATGCTCTTACCCCAAGGTCTAGTGCTGCAACCTTGCTCCGATGTTTTGCATCTCTTGCTCCATCTTGACCAACATATCAACATCATAACATACCAACAACATCATGATGACACAAACTACATAATAACCACCATGATGCAAGTATGAGCTACTATGCATTCATAACCATATACATCTAGTTGGATGGGATAAACGAGCTAACCATAACCATATCCAGTCCAAGTAAATGGAAACCCACTCTGATACCACCTTGTGGTATCAAATATCTCCCAAAGAGAACAAAACCTACTTTGATACCACCCTATAACCAACTCCTCCCCACATTTACCCAATTTCATTGGTCTGCCAAGGTAAACATGAGACAAAGAGTTAATATGACATGAATTGACCTCCAAGTTTCAGTTATGGAAGTGGGAACGACAACTAAGACTTACTAACCACAAACTAACACCTCACAAACATCCCTCAAAGGTCTATAAGACACTAAGGGGCAAAAGAACCATCCCAGGTGCCAAATCCGTGAGTTGAAGCTCCTTTTTACTGCCCTGGTCCCACAACCACATGCGCAACACTGCATCCATGCGGTTATAGCCCAATTCTCTAGTTCTGAGCGTGCAGTCCCAAGATATGAGCCACAATTCCAGGCCAACCTCCATACCACTGTCCAAAACTTCATGAGACTTTCCAGAATGATACATGACTTAATGACAAGGCTACACATTCAAACTTAGAGGCTGAACTTGACCTCGACTACCTAAAACTCAACAAACATTTCGTCAAACACATGACAAACATGTAAGCTGCAAGTCATGAATGCATATCTGATCATAAAAGTATGAGATTCACCTGAAAATCACCAAGAAGGTTGTATGCCCTCTCCACATAGTTGCAACAACAATTATTAGTCCATACATTCATCAACTATTCATATAATCATCAATCATGTCAAGAGCCATAGACAAAATACATAATATAACCAAAAAATAACCATCATATAAAGCATGGAAACTCAGCCATAATACCACCATCTTAATAAATACATATGGTCATAGATCACAATAGAAAATACCTCATATTAACATATGAAAATGCCAACCAAGTCAGGGACTTCCACATACCACCTGACCATAGATTGAGCTGAACGAAATCTCTCTTTCAACCAATCACCCCCACGCCATATTCCAAGCATGAATGTAGGATCTCATGGAATAAACCGAGACAAACCAAACTAGGGCTTCCAGAGGCCAAACCACCTCAACCCTCAACCAATGATTCCACCTCACGGTTAGACATCACTAACACCAACCCAATCGATCTCTACCCAAGTTTACTATGGCTCCAAGAACTAGTAACTCAACCCACAACCTTCCAGGGCTCCAGAGCGTTTGTCCAACCTGACTCGAGGGACTAGCAAATCAACCCACCAAGGGCTCTAGAGTGTTTGTCCCAACCTAGGCTGCGGGACTAGTAACTCAACCCAAGTTGTTCCAGGGTTTCTAGAGCGTTGGTTCCAACCCACAACCATAAGGAATTATGAGCACCAATCATAAAACAATCAAGTGGAAAAACCCACAACATCATGACTATCTAGGAAATGACAAGGCAAGGCTAAAACTGATGTCAATCCAGGCAATCCTCCATGCCAATGACAACACATAACCAGATAATCACATGCACATACCATACATTTGTATAGCAACAAGAAAATCATACATGCAACCTGTTACCAGCAAAGCAATCTAATTGTAGTCGTTGATCCAACTATTCCCTTGCACTTTCCTGCTTTCGTTTTCCTTATTTTTCCAAATCCAATGTATGCCACAATGCTCCAAGAATGCTCCAAGAACACTCTAAGTGTGAAAAAGTATGGGAGTTTGAGATAATATAAGAGAGCTCCAAAAATGAATTGACAAAAGGCTAACAAACAAAAGCTATGAACTGATCCTCAAAAGCCTTTTTATCATTGAGGCCTCAGTTTTCTTCATTTTCCTTCAATTTCCCTCTCGTGCAAAACTACGACTCTTCACCTTCCTTTTCTCCTATTTTCCTTTATTTCACAAATAAAATGTCAATTAACACTTCTTTGACTTTGCCAATGCCTTTTCCAATTTCTTTAGCAATAATAAACCGAAAGTGACACCGACAAGGATGTTTTTCCCACCATTCAACTTGGAATACGTCACCGACAAGGAAAATTTTAGGGGCTAATATTTGCAGGTGGGCTAATTTTCCATGGTTTTTCCAAAAAAAATATTCGCCAATTTCCATTTTTTTTCTAAAAACGATTCGCCCAAATTTTATATTATAAAATTATTTTATCCTACATATCGCCAACATTTAATAGAGACTATATAGAGTTATTAGAAATTTGTATACCCTCAAAAAACTATCACCAAACATTTTACAGTTTGCATATTAGGGACTCGTACGATTCGCCAAGGATTCTAAACTTTAAGATAAATTTCCATCCTTAAAATTTTCCCTAAATTATACGTGTCCCGTGACCTTGGTCTTATATTTTTTTACATGGAAAATCAACCAAGGGCTATTACATTTGTTTCCCTTGTGGGGATTTGGGTGAAAAACCATTTTGATGTTACCTCTTAGGGTTTTGATTAGAAACCAGAGGGTTTGAGGCAAAAGGTTGTCCAACATGATTATAGTTTGATGCAATTTCGATGTATGAAGAATCTCTACTCCCTCCATTGGCACTAACTGTGGGAAGAGTGATCGAGGGGCCATACAAGACACAATAGGTAGGGTTTCAATGCCGTAAATTTACTATTACTATTAATAATACCAGCATTATGCTAATTAAAATCTAGGAAAATAATTTATTCTCCAATTTTGTATAGTGATACCACCCTTGGGGAGGTACACATTTACAAATAGTTGTGTATTGATTTCCATTGCCATATGAATTGGAACCCATGTTGAGAAGAGAATCACATATGGTTGGAAAGCTTATCATGGTCATAAAAAGAAATGTAGAAATGTTGAGTTAGGGGACCAAGATAAGAAAATTTCATTTTTAACACTTCACTTATCCCTATTATTCTTTGTAGTTATGAAGCTTGGATTTGCAATGCCCCTTGCAAGAATTGTAACAAAATTGAACAAATCTAAAAATGTTTTAAAACCTATAATTTTAAAATAAAATGCAACACTTCTTACCCCATTTGTTTGGTTGAAGTTACTTGTACTTTCATGGAGTCGAAGGCTATGATTAGATATTTAGATTACAAACATAATTTGCCTAAGTTAAGCAATGATAAACTCATTGTTGTTGCTACTAGTATCAATAATAGTCATCTCATGCTTACAAAATGCGAGGCTAGGCTAGAGATTTTGAGGCTTGGCTTGACTAAAATAACTTAAAAGAAGGCAATTCAATTAGATATTTTAACAATGCTAAATCTTAAATCTCTATAAAGTTCAAAGATAAGCCAATGAATGACAATGAAATCATCATTAAGAGGAAATTGTAATATTTTATACTTTTTATTTAAAAGATAATTAAATTTGTAATATCAATAATGTTAAATCTTAAATCTCTATAAAGTTCAAATATAAGATTTAAGCATTATGATTTTAAAGAAAAAATTGAATATTACCAAAATTGAGACCAGTTCTTACAACTTCCACAACAATGATTGTCAATCTAATACAAAAACACCTCAAAATAAGTAAGTTTGTAAAATATATCATACAAAGTAGGTTGGAAATGAACACCAATTACTTTTAACTTGCCCTTTTTTTTAAAGAAATATTTTATATTCCATATGAGGAATATGCACGATTATGTCATTGAAAGACTCTCAAACATTAAGGTTCAAAGCAATTACTAGGATATACTCATTATGAGTTCAACATGTCACATGCGAGAATTGAATCAGGTGGGGAGGATAACAACATTTCTCCCAATCAACCAACCTTCATCGCATTGACTTATATTGTAAAAGGACACGGGGTAGGCATTAATCTACTTATGTGTGCACGGGTCATCAAACCATCAAATATAATTTCCAACGATATTTTCAACCATTACCTCAAAACGCCCCATGACTCCAAGTTAGACCCTCATGAGAATTGAACCTTGTCAAATTGTAAAAAACTCCTCAACCCTTTTAAACTTAACTTATGTCACTTTTAATAATATAAGACTATTTAATTACTCTTAAAAACCCTTTTGCTTATAAAAACGATAATAATATAAGACCATTTAATTATTTAATTACTCTTAAAAGCCATTTTGCTTATAAAAACGATAGTAATATTAGTTTCTCACTCAAACCCTATTTATCTAAGTATTTATTTAAAATTCCTTTATTTCTTTCCTGATCTAATAAGGTTAAAAGATAATAACGTATTTATCACAATAATAAGCAAATATATTGATCATTAATATTAAACCATATATCAATTATTTTATAACCTTGTGTTTGTGGTTGTAATTAATAGTGTTGGACCATTTAATAGTCAAATAACTTCCAAACAAGTCTATACTCTTTAAAGTTTGGAATTTGCGCTTGCTAGTTTAGACATAAGTTTAACTTCATATTTATATATACTCACATTCTCATCTTTTTCCATATACCAGGTCACTAAGTAGCTTTCAATCCATCGCGGTCTAGCCACCTACAAACTGTGGATGAACTGAATTGGTTACACAGAAATCCCACGAACTAGAACTATGATGGAGGGCACCCGAAAATAATAATAAAAAGGAAACTGGTTACACAGAAAATCCACGAACTAGAACGATGATGGAGGGCACCGGAAAATAATAATAAAAAGGAAGTTTATATGTCCATGACTAGCTAAGAATAGTAATATAATCATAGCCTGCCAAGGTTATACGAGGAAGTTAGAGAGATGTTTTGGCTGGGTATTCTGAGCCGAAGCCAGAAGGATTCGTTAATTACCAGTTCTGTAAAGGTATTCTCTAACACTTTAGACCAAATTTATTCATTCATGGCTTCTTTTAGGCTCCAGATTCTAACCAAAATTAGTTCAAAAGCTATTGAGTACAGCCTCCAGATCCCGTGTAGTGACACTTCCTCCTCCACCAAAGAAGAAATCACAATGGTGGGTCGTCGATGGAGAAATGCACGAGGTTGGGGATGATGTCCCCCTCAGAGAAAGGTTTCACATACCCCGAGAAAACCTTCCCAATAGGAGGAGAAAATTACTGCGAGCTCAGTTCATGAAGAAGACTCGACTGGTTCTCAAAGAGACTGTATGTGTGCTTTTACTCCCACCCCTAACTTAATTGAGCATGTGAATCTGATGTATTAATTTTTATAGTGGGGCCTATGTACTAATTTATATTTGGGTATATGTTTATTTTGCATATGAAATGAATTTACAGAGCTGAGCTTGAATTCCCGAACTTAGACGGGGAATTGGGACACCCTAACCCCTGGATTGAATTCGCATTGCCAAGATGTGCTCTGAAAAAGAAATTTCCCTCTTTCATTTCAAAAGAGAGTTACAACGAGTAACGTACTCGCACAATTTTGTGCTCATATTTTTCGGACTGGTGTAACTGCAACCTAATTGATATGAGATTCTGTTTGACAATTAATACCTAATAATTACTGGACCAGACTCACGCCTAACGGAGGGCATGCTAAAATGGAGAACCCAGTTTAATCTTAAGGATATATAAACATGCTCCAAGGGTTGCAACCTAAAGAGTAGAGTTCCTCTGGCTTGGGTGCGAGGACTGAGGCGTAACTATTCTGCCAAAATCTGCTCGGAACTTGCATCCAGTCTCATCCCTTGGACAGATATCACATAGATAGGTCGGGGAAGACCACAGTGAGAACTGAGCCTGGGTGGATGGCTTAATGTTCCGTCAACTCTACCAGTAAACCAGTGCCCCATTGGCCAGGGACAACTGAAATACAGTAACCCACATGCAAGTCTCTGTCCTAGCCATTGCAGGTCTAGTATAGTTGATTCACAAAGGAAATGATGATTAGAAACATCCTGGCTTCGTTCAAGTTGCCTTGTGTTACCTCCCCAACTTACACTTAATGATAAAAGCCCTAATCCACAAAGTTCAAATCGAGAGTGAACTACTAGGATGGTTCCCATTGTCACTGATGCAAGCTATCATCTCACTTTAGGTTGGCTCTTCTCTAAATCAAAGGGGGTATCCCTAGGTATTACTAAAGCTATAATAGTGAAGCTCAAAGGTGATGTGAAGAATAGCTCTAGCAAAACAATGTTTTTTTGTCTTATAATGATGGTAAAGTGGTGGAAGAATCAATAGATCAGGGCCAATCCAACAAGGGCAAAATGAAGTCAAGACTCTGATTCAAGGGGCCAATTGAACGAAAGGTTAAGACTACAAGGGTTACATATGGACACCACAAGAAGAACTTAACATTGTAGCAAATGAAAGTAAAGAAATACTAGGAGGGCCTAGAAAGTACCACATCAAATATATGCCATTAGGCTATGCCTACACAATGAAGTATAGTCTAGCATCCTCTCAAGAAGATGTTAGGTACAAGAAAATATCATCATGTATGAGACAACAAAGGTTTTAAGAGGGAGGAAATCCTCACATGAAACCCTTCCAATAGGGTAGAAATATCTTTTTCTCTTGGCCCTACAAAGCAAGTTCTAGCAATCTAGAGCACATAAATAACAATTAAAAGCGTTAGAACAATAAGCCACACATTAATAGGAGAAACCCTCACACTCCACAAATGATCCAAGAAAGACATATCCGGAATTTGGCTTTTGTGATCCATAAAATGTGTGTAAAATTTTTCTTTGAAAATCACATAAAAGAAATTTTTGTCGACGCGTTTCGAACCAGCCAGTGTGGTTCATCATCAGGACAAGATGAGAAATCTGATTAGGAAACCAGTTTAAGTAGAACAGGACTGCTCCAACTAGCCGTTGGAAAAACGGCTAGTTTGACTAGAATAGGAAAATTATTATTATTATTATTATTATTATTTATTTATTTTTTAATTTTTAATTTTAATTTTTAAATTTGATTATATTTTTTATTATAAATTCTATATAAATAAAAATAAAATATAAAATCAAATCAAATCAAATAAATAAATAAGTAATAATAATAATAATAATACTAATTAATCAATTAATTTAATATTACTAAAGAGGTAAGATTTAAAAAAAAAAAATAAAAAAAAAAAATAATAATAATAATAATAATAATAATAATTTTCCTATTCTAGTCAAACTAGCCGTTTTTCCAACGGCTAGTTGGAGCGGTCCTGTTCTACTTAAACTAGTTTCCTGATCAGATTTCTCATCTTGTCCTGATGATGAACCACACTGGCTGGTTCGAAACACGTTGAAAAAAATTTCTTTTATGTGATTTTCACCGAAATTTTTTACACACAAAGACATATCCATTAAACTCCAATGATATGAAACTCCAAAATTCCAACCATAACTGCAAATGGAGAGAGGTGCTCTTAAACAAAGTCTAGCTATTTCTCTTTTCACAATAAAATAATAATTGTTTACTAAACCTACTAATCTTTCCAAGGAATACAAGAAAATAACATCTTCAACAACTTCATATTAAAAGTAGCAATGATTATCGAGATCCACTTTCTTCTACAAGAAGATTCAATAAATATTCTATCAGTTCTATTGAAAAGAAATATGATAGCAATAGTGATAGGAAAAGAAAAATGAGAGATAATAGACTCTTTATTGTTTCTTTAGTGCTAAAAAATATGTATATAACAAGGAATTTTAAATTGACTTTGGTTTGAGAATGTTGATGACACAAACATAAATGAGTCGCCTGATCTTATGATAATAAATATCAAAGAGAAATGGTTGCTTTATGCTATCATAGGGTAAAAATGGTCAAAGGCCAAGGAATAATCCCAATGAAGACACTTAATGGAGGTGTCCAATATGTGTGCATGACCTAAAGGAGAACATACTATTACTTATTCAAATTTCAGGGCAACATTTTGAGATCGAATTTGATGAAGCCAAGTGTTTGATAAAGGACAAGAGGGACCATTACAATGTTGTTGTAAAAGGTGGTCTCTATAGATTTGCTAATATTGTGGTAGGAAACAAGCTTGAGTGGTTGAAAATGATTCCATATGTCAACTTTGGCATTGTTACCACAAAATATAGCACCCTAGTGCGAGGCCACAATAGGCACTCTAGGTCATAGGGCAACAAAGAGATTAGAGATCAGCCACCATTGTCACCTCAATGGCTTCTCCCTTGCTATTTTGTGGTTGGTTATTATCCCCCCTCTTCCCTAGCAAGACTTAGAGGTTAGATGACTAAGGATCCTAGGCCAGATGGCTCTCTAAGGAGCTTGCAAACCTAAGAATGATCTTCAATTAAGAAAGACTCAAGGTGAAAAAGGGATAATGGATTGGAGGAAACTACCGGCAAAGCCTTGGAGGTTGAGATAATTTTTAAGAATGTTCAACTATGGTCTTCTATTAGCCACCATAAACTCATAATACATTGTTGTAAACTAGGGTTATAAAAGTATGAAGGTTTATGACATGCAAAATGTTACAACAACTATAGCCTATTAATTGTAAAATCAAGAAAGGGTTGAGGCTATTAGAGGAGGTAAACAAGGGATAGGTCAAGAGTGTGTTTTTAATGGCTGAAAATGCACAAAACAACATAAATAATCGAGACGTCAACCTTAAGATTGGGGGTAAAACATGCATAAAATGATAGATTTTGCTTTTTAAATATTAATAGATGCATTACCTACTTAAAGGGCAATAACATATAGGTGCAATTATACTATAAAATGCAGATCTAACGAAACTTTAGCCCTAGATTACCATAAAACAAATAAAAATGGAAAAATTATGTTGATTGACCCACATAGATTAGTGTTGAAAACGTAGTGAGTAAAGGTCTTATGGCTTGTGCCTTAGCCAGTGAAGACCTCAATTTGTCTTTCTCTGAGTATGAGTGCGAGCTTATGAGTTAGACTTCAGTTAGGATGGGTTATTTCCAATTTACTGGAATAATCATCAAGTTAGCATGCGTAGAGTTGGAGCTTCAGTTAAGTGGAGTCTTCATCAATTTGACTACAAAACGAGGTGGTAGTTACAAGTTCAGTTAGAGCGAGTTAGTCTTCAGTGTCGATTGAAGGAAGAATGAGTTAATTCCAATGTTGATTGGAGAAGGGACGATAAGAACTCTCAGTTAGCTCTCAATTAGAACTCAACTTCTAAAATAGAATTGGGCCTCCTTGCATGTTCGAATTGGGTCTATAAAGAGGAGAACAAAGGCATAGGAATTGAGAAGTTTTGTGCACAAGGTTTGCGAGACAAGATAGTTCATGAGTTTGTGAGGGCATCTTTGATTGTGGAGAGCGCAGAGCTTGTGTCCTAAGAAATAGGAGATCACAAGTGCGCTAGAATTTAGGAGATTGATTGTGCACAATTTTGAGGAGTTGGTGTCCTAAGAAATAGGAGGCATGAAGTGTGCAAGAAAATAGAAGGACTTGCGCTAAGATATAGGAGCCAGACTTGCGCTAGGAAATAGGGGATTTGTGCAAGGAAACAGGGCTGCGAAGTGCACAAGGATGGAGGAGCAAGATCAAGCAAGAGGTAGGGCAAGTAAAGGAGGCAGTAAGGGAATAGTTGTCTGCTAGAGGGTCGAGATCAAGCAATGATCAAAGCAAGCCGAGATCAATTGTATGAGTTGAGATTTGTGAGAAGAAGCAGAACGCTTTCTCAAAGAGACAAATTGCTTTGTAATAGATCCAATTGCTCAAGAACAATCAATAAAATACCACATCAAAGAAGCATGTTTTCCCTGTTGGGTTTCCTGAGAAAACAAGTGTGTCAATTTGTGTGCATGTGTGTTTATCTTTGGTGTTTTTATTGCGTTGCTTCTAATTTGTTAAGAAACTTTGTATCTTGGTGAAAGTAAATTTGGTTTCAGTTTTCAATTGCCTAGATTTCAGTAATTCACTTAGTAGCTGCAGAGTTTCATGGAAATTTGACAACTAGCGCCTTCAATCAATTGGGCAATGGAGTCAATAGGACAAGGTCTATGCAAGAGGACATTGAATTGAGAGGGTGGAAGGAACATTCACTTTGCTTCCAAAACCCTAATGACTTTCTTCTTTAGGAGATTTCAGGTAAAAGGTGTTGATTTTTGTAGCTTTAGAAGGTCTTCTGTATAGGTTGGTGTCTTGCATGCAGGAGAAGTCCTCTCTAGGTGGTTGTTCGAGAGGAGCAACTAATATGGTCTCTTTCCTAAGTTTTAACTTAAGAAAAGTACATTGTTTAATTATTTGATTAATATAGGCTTTGGGCTGATGTTTTTCTAAGGATAATTAATTAATTAATTAATTGACTTATTAGATCTAATATCCAACATTTTCCAAACAAAGCGAGGATTTAATTCTAGCTCTTAATCACTTTGGAGATTAGGGATTTGGCTTATGGAGAATATTAAAAGTAACCCAAGGGAGAGAATAAAGACACAACACAAGAGAGATTCAGAGAGATATTAGGGTGAGGCAAGGTGTGCCGCGAGTTCAGAGAGGCCAAGAGCATCAAGGCCGAGTTTGTGGAGTGGTGTTGTAAATGTGACGAGGCCGAGGAGGTTGAGGTTGCACTAGTGGACTGGTTGAGTAGCTTGAGGAAGGATGAGCTTGTGAAAGACAACAAACAAAGTGCAGGACAAATTTTCGGGGGCCGATTTCCCAAGTTCCTTTACATGTATTTTTCGTGTATTTTTAGAGGGCCATTTTCCTTGGCAAGGGAGCTTGTAATTTCTTTAAGAAAACTTTTTTTTTTTCACGAGGGGAAAGCTCACGGGAAACCCGGGCGTACTTCCCCAGAATTTCTGGATGGTACGCGCGGTAAACCGTTCGGCGGACTTTCAGCGCCTGACCCCAAAGGACTCAAGGATCGAACCCGTGACCTCCCTCAACAGAGAGGCCCACGTATTGGCTCACTACCGCTTGAGCTAACCCTTGGGGCTAGATCTTTAAGAAAACTTAATGAAGAGAGATTGGAGAATTAAAATAATTGTTGTTCTTGCTTGAATTTTTTGGGTTTTTTTTCTGAAATATTTTCTGCTGCTATTTGTTGAGTTAAAGTGCCAGAGAAATTTTTGTTTGTAGTTTTTAGATTTTTTTTTTATTGTGGAGAAATTTATTTACTACGTAAAATAATTTCCGAGGGTAAAATAATTGCATGAGACATTAAATCTGAAACTAGCACTTGAAAAATTAACATGATATTAGAGCAAGAGCAAGCTTTGTGAGGGAAAGATCAATGGACAAGGGTTTCAAACAACAACACTTTTTTTACAACAGAATTTTACCAAAGGTTTTTTCGTTGAAATTAATCTTGTAAATATGAAATCATCAAGTCTGAGATTTGAAGACAGGTTGGAAGGGGCTACTAACTTCAGTCCATGGAAGGAGAGGATTAGTTTTGATGGGCAATAGCCTTTGGGAATTTGTTGATAAAGAGATCCAAGTCACTCCGGATCTTACACATGCAACAATACACAATTTGAGAGATGTGAAGGCTAGAGGGATCATATTGGATGTTGTGAAGGATTACATAATCCCTCACATCACAAGGAAGCAAATAACTCATCAAATGTGGAGAGCCTTACTAAAGCTGTACCAAAGGGAAAACCAAAATAGAATGATGGTCCCAAGAGAAAAGCTAAGGAATATTGAAGTGAACATATATGAAATTGTAGTCTCATACTTCAGAAGAATTCAACAGGTTTGTGATGAACTATCTGCTATTGGGGCAACTATGTTTGAGGATGAACTTGTTATGATAGCCCTAAGTGGTTGTACCAAGCAATGAACTACCTTTGTAACAGGTATTCTTGCTAGAGACAAGCTTCCAGATTGGACTAGGTTGTGAGATGACTTCACCCAAAAGGATATTTGGGAGAATCCAATATTTGGTGGTGGCATAGAGGTGGAGATGAGGAAAATATTTTTCTTGTTGGGCAAGCAAAAGAGGAAAGGGTAAAGCCAAGCGGAACCAGGGTGGATGAGCATCTTCACAAGCAAAAAAAAATTAAGGGCATGAGCAAAGCTAAGTGCTTGACATGTTATAAGTATGGCCGTTATGCACAAATGGATGAGCTAACCGAGAAGTTCGAGAAGGAATTTGCATTGGTGTCTTGCCTTTCAGGCACCATAACATGTGGTGTATGGTTTGTGGACAGTGGAGCTTTTGGTAATATGATGGGATCTCATTACCTCTTCACTAGTATGGCCAAAGCGCATTGTGATTTTAATATATATATATATATATATATATATATATATATATATATATATATATATATAGTAGACGCTTTCGAGACGCTTCGCTTCCTATATTTTTGGGAAATGACGCTTCCGCGTCCCCGCTTCCAAAAAACATCCCCGCTTTGTGCAACGTTGGCTATGAAAAGTATCGAATAAATTTACTATTGCAATTTTCACACAAAATGACCGAGGAAAATAAAATGCTGGAAATGGAGACATTCTAGCACACACATAAAAATATTGACATAGTTATTCTTGGACAATTGTCCCTGGAAAAACCCAATGCGGGAAAACCGGTGCAGCAGATGAGAGGGTTTTCTTATTAATCTTCAGCAACAATCTGAGTACAAGAATTCTGAAAAGCAAAACAACGGAAAAATACTGAGAGAAATTTTATGATAAATTTCTCACTCTCCACAACGACTCCCTGACCCCATAATGGACCCTCTTCCCATACGCTGGTGCCTCTGCGTCACTCTTTGCGCAGTGACTGTGCAAAGCTCTAGTGGACTGCGTCTTTCCTCATGCCGCCTCCTCTTGAATTCGATATGCACTTTCTCGAACTCCTACTGATGCCCTCTCTCTCTCACCTGCTACTCACCCTTTGACTCTATCTCCTTTGCTGAACTTCAGCCACAGAGAAAATCGATCTGCCTGGGCAACTGAGTAATTGCACTAGTTTGTTCTCCATCTACCCATCGACTTCTTCTTATAATCTTCTGTTGGATCACCAACGGCTAAGATTAAAACATAATCAATGGCCCAGATTATTTCCCTGTCGATTCGTGTGCGTTTCTAGAACATTCACACTATGACTTAATTAATTCTGATTAATTAATCATATTTCCTAAGTTTAGACTTAGGAAATATTAAAACTGATTAATAAATTTAATTTAGTCGTCTCTAGGTGGAATTTCCAGAAACGATTTCTGGGTATTGGAGAATACATGTATTCTAGCCTCTTCGCCAAATCTCGTGGCTAGAACACATTCGATGCTACAAAAAATAACAATGTCCATATTCCTTCAGAGAAGAGGACTTAGCTGGAGCTCTCACTAGAGAAGGACATTTTTGTTGGATACAGTACCGAAGGTGAGCCATCTTCGTATCTTTGGTAGTCCAATTTATGTCCATATTCCTTCAGAGAGGAGGACTAAGTTGGAGTGTTCATTAGAGAAGGGCATTTTTGTTTGGATACAGTGAGACCTCAAAGGCTTACAGGGTCAACATTCCAGGGCAGAGGAAGCTAGTGATCAAATGGGATGTTAGGTTTGAGGAGAATAGGACCTTTAGGAGGTCACATGGGTCAGATCTAGCAATGGCAGAGGATCGAGAGCGAGAGGCTCAAAAGGTTGAGCAGGGACTAGGAACACTAGTAGTAGGGACACAACCTTCAAATCAAGAGGAGGAGTGAGATGTTCCTTTGAGCTTTACTAGGAGGAGGCCAAGATGGGCCAAGCAAACCTTGAGGAATGCTGAGGAGCATGTGGAGGCTCCTAAGAGGACCTTCATGTGAAAATTTATGAATCTAGGTTACAGAAATCCTACAGTAGAAATCTGGTTTACTTCTCCTACTTGTGTTTTTAATTTAACAAGTTATTTCCAGAAATATTCAGAAAATATCGAAGTAAACACACTACAGTCTACACAATTATACAAATCAGGAACTAAAGAATAAGCACATTCGACAAAGGACACACAAGATTTTTCGGACAAATGTCCCTAGAAAAACCCAAAGCGGGAAAACCGATGCATCAACTCTTGAGGGCTTTTATTATTATGCAGATTTACGAATACAAAATAGGGTGCCAATGTGGCTCACCAAACAGAAAAAATCTCGACAGAAGTACCTCTATTCGTAGACAAATATTATGGTTGATCCAACTTCAGAATGACAAACCCCATAGGTGCCTACGCAGTCACTGCGTCACCCTTCCTAGTGGCTGCGTCACCCTTTTCTGATTTGTTGAATACGAGCCAGATTTGCCCCACTGAAATCACAACGCTGCCCCTTCTGGCTCTACGTCAACTCCTCTAGGCCCGCATCACCCCTTTGTGCTGGCTCTGCGTGAGCCTGGCTGGGTTGCATCACCCCTCCTGAGCCTGCGTCACCCTTCCCAGGCCTGCGCTGCCTTTCTAGTGCTGATCTGCCTCTCTGCCATTGTATTCTCGGCCTTGGATGGAAATCCGTTGCCGAACTGCCCCTCGCCGCACTGCAAGCTCACTCGAAAATTCTCAGCAAACTGCGCCCCAGAATTTCGACTGAGCTCAAGTGCTGCTACTCTGTGTATGTTCTCCAACTGACCCCAAGCCTTCCTTTAATACTTTTCCTGTTGATTAATCAATGACCGTGATCTAATCTCCAATCGACGACTAAGATTAGAAAAGAATTGATCCTTGTCACTTAGAACATTCTCACCCACATGTTTAAATTAATTCACTTTAATTATTTAATTTCCCTAAGTTAGACTTAGGGTCTCCATTAAAATAATTAATTATTTGAATAACTTAAGCTCCAGGTGGAATATATCCAAATGATTTTTGCGTCTAGGAGTTCTCATGTGTCCTAGCCAGTGTTTTAAAACTCGGATTCGGGTTCCGATTCGGCCGAGTTTCGGCTTCGACTCCGACTCCGACTCGGTATCAACTCGGCCGGTTCAGTTTCAATGACTCGGTTTTTGTAAAAAATACATTAAATATTTTTTTTTTTTTGAAAAAAACATAATTTTAAAGATTTTTATTCATGTTTCCAAACACAAAGCATTACAATATAGACAAAAGACAACATATGATCAAAGTAGGCTCATGAATATATCCATTATATCAAAATTGTACCCAATGCACTGTCCAATACATGATGATGAGATAGAGATCAAAACAAAAAACATAAACAAGGAGGTTTTAAACTTCTAAATGGCCTCCACAACAAAACATGAATAATCACTACTGCTAGACATCTGACAAGCCAATGTCCTCTTCCTCAAACTCTGAACCAGAGGGGGAAACCGCTCGCTCTTCCTCTGAATCAACATCCTCAACTGGATCCATAGCCTTGCCCTTACCACCCTGAGATAGACAAGTTATGCGCCTCCATCGTGGCTGACTAGAGGAAGTGCCTGCGCTTGTAACTGGAGGGCTTGGGACTGGGTCTGCTACTAGTGGATCTGCATTGAGCATTGCCTCTACCTGTGTATCGAAGTCAATCCCCACACCAATATCCTCATCAAAGTCAAACTCTAGTGGACAAGTCTCCACTACCCAATATGATATTAGATCAATATCCTCCAACACAATGGGATCCGAATCAGGTCTTTTGTTCAGCAATTGGTTGCGTCTTAGTCGGAGGTTGTACTGGACATACACTAGATCATTTAACCGTTTTTGCTCCAAACGGTTTCTCTTCTTTGTGTGAATCCTCTCAAAGACAGACCAATTGCGCTCACATCCAGAAGCACTGCAAGTTTGACTCAAAATCTAGATTGCAAACCTCTGCAATTCAGGACAATGGCTACCAAATGCCTCCCACCATTGTGCTGCAAAAAATGAGTTTCAGTTAGCTCAACAATTTATATCCAACTTTGAAATTGAAATTATAAACAATTATACAAAATAATAAAAATTAAAATATGAATTTGAAAATTGAAATTCTTTGTTTACCTGGCTCATCTGATTCCCTTGCAATCCTTGCAAGGTTCTTGCTAAAGGTACTTGTGGCTTGGCTGAACACAGTGATCTGATTGTGTATCTTCAACTACTCACTCTCTGTGGGGATCATGCGATCAATGCAGTCAATCAATCCATCTCTAACCTCCCCATTCAAAGCTCTTGCTTCCTGAGATTTATAATGATACCTTGGGTTCAGAAAATACCCAGCTGCATGTATAGGGCGATGGAGTTGATTGTTCCATCTCTAATCAATGATTGCCCAAATGGGCCCATACTTACCCACTCTGTCCTTGTATGCTGCCCTTATTTGCTCCTTTGCTTGATCCACAACCTCATAAATGAAGCCCATAGCCAATCTTTCCCCATCCACCAAGCACAACACCTTAACCAGTGGCTCAACAAGTTTCACAATCTCTGCTGCCTTTTTTCCAAAATATTTCTTCATTGACTTTCCTTTTCACATCTTTGCCATCCTGTTTGCGAGCCCACTGATATTCATTCCATTCATCACTAGAAAACAAGTTTTGCAAGTTTCTATGTTGGGCAAGCATAGATTGCAATGTCAAAAAATGTGTTGCATATCTAGTGATGGCAGGCCTAATAATTTCCTTGCCCCTTGTGTTTTTCCTCGTCAGATTCAGAATCCATGAGTGATTGTAAATATATTTTGTGATGCATTTGGCATGCTCTATAGTGTTCTTGATCCAGTCTATTTTGCCAATATCCTCAAGCATGAGATCTATGCAATGTGCAACACATGGGGTCCAAAAGATGGTTGGGTGTTTTTCCTCTAACAATTTACCAGCAAGAACATAGTTAGAGGCATTATCTGTGATGATTTGAACAACATTTGCCACCCCCACCTCTTCAACAACCTCATCCAAAAGATGAAACAACAAATGTGCATCTTTCACCCTATCAGATGCATCAACTGATTTTAGAAACATGGTTCCTCGTGGGCAAAAGACAAGAAAGTTTATGATGGTACGGTTCCTCTGATCAGTCCATCCATCTAACATGATGGTACATCCTATATGTGCCCATGAGTTTTTGAACTCTTTCAAATAATCATCAATGGAATAATCTCTTTTTGCAAAAGAGATCCTCTTAACTCATGCATAGTAGGGCCTTTGAAGCCCTTTCCAGCAGCATATATGGCATCAAAAATAGGTTCATAAATATGGTGAATGAGTAGCATTGAAGGGAATATCTGCATCATACCACCATCTAGCAATGTAATCACAAGCAACATCTCTCAATTCTTTTTTCCAATGAGCATCTAAAGTGGGCTGCACTTGACCTCTACTTGGAGGACTAGGACCATGTGCACTATCAGAGGGAGAAGAGGGCATGAAAAAACTTTTGATAGTACCCTTATTTCTCATTGCACCCTTACCCTTTTCAGAAATAGACTCCATAGAGGGAGGAACATAGCGAAAGGGGTTTGATGCATAAGTGCAAGGGATAGATGAAGAACTCTCATAATCAAAACTTTTGTTGGCAACCATCATTTGTTGTAGATTTCTCTTCCTCCCAATTTCAGCTTGTATTTCTTTTTGCCTAATTTTGTCTTCCTCAAACTACTGAAATTGCTCTTTCAACTCCTTCCTAATTTCACCAATGTTTTGTGCTTCACATGGAGTAATTTGGCCTCTAAGACCAACCAAATGTAGTTTCAGTCTATGAATGCCCCCTCCACCCCCCTTAATTTTCTCTTACAAAATTTGCAATACATTTGATCATCAACCATTTCAGCATGCCCAAGCATCATCTTTCACTCTAGGGGCCATTTTGGACTGAGTTTTTGACTTGGAAAGAAAATGTTTAAATCTGAAAATGAAAACAAAAAAAGACTATTCATTCTATGTTCATTTCTTTCACCAAAAACTATGTTTACCATTTTCAGATTTGCAAAATAAATAAAACAAGCAAAGGCAAATTTTAGAAGAGGAAAAATAAATACCTCTAGCCTCTAGCCTCCTCAATGTAGCTCCAACAAACCAACTTCTCAATGCTGCTCCAAAACCAACTCCACAACTCTTCACAAAATCCTCACAAATGCTCAAGCAAATTCAATGAGATAGCTGTGAGGTATTAAGAGGGGTTGGGTAGGTTAAATAGGATGGGGAGGGGTTAGATAGGCTAAAAAAAACCTAACAGCAAAATTAAAACCAAATTCAAGTCCGTTTTTTCCATTTTTTGGGGCTTGCGACCGACTAGGAGCTGTTCAGCTGGGCTAGCTCGGGCTCGGCTGAGCCGGCCCAGTCTATGTACGGCTTGGCCGGCTCGGTCACAAACCGACCGCTGAACCGGTTTAACCACCGAGTCGGACCGGCCATCCCTTTGGCTCGATCAACTCGACCGGTTCCGAGTCTGGACGGCCGAGTTTTAAAACTATGGTCCTAGCCCCTTCACAAAGTTTTGGAGCTAGAGCACATCCGATGCTACCCCAAGAATCAACACTCCCTCTTAGTGAGGAATGTGCTCTAGCAACACTTCAATCCAGAAGCATTACTCTGATCCAAAGCATCGGTCCCTTACGCTGTGGATGCTCGGCTGCTGCCTCTCATCCATTGCGCTGCTGCCTTTTGTACTGCTACCCAAGACTCTGCCACAGTCACTGTCTCATCTGTACTGTAGCTCCCTCTGAAATGTTACATCATGCTGCCCATAGCACTGCTACTGCTAACTGTTGCACTTGTAACTCAGTTGTTGAGAGTTAAGCAATTGAAGGACATCACCCAAAATCCTGATAGACAAGTCAGTCTCGCTGCCTCTCGATACTAAAATACCCTTTGCTGCTAATCTGCACTGACCCTCTGAAGCTCTACGCTGCTGCTGCTCTGCATTGCGCTGTCGAAATCCCATCAACCTCTGCGCTGCTGCTACCTCTGCTCTGCGTTGCTCCAATCTTCAGCGTCCTAGGTCTGCCAACGTGCCTCCATAATCCTTCACACCAACTGACTCCAGTCATCCTGCTACTGTCATTAAGGGCTCTCGTAACCGTATGTGATCCAAGAGTTTGGGCCACTCAAGGATCCTTCCCTTCATCTACAGTTCGAGAGAACTACAGATCTATGCCACCCCACCTCTTCTTTAGAGGCGCATGAGCACTCATATCCACATCGTCATCACTCCCATGATCGCCCTCTGCTGTGATAGCCTTCGAATCAGAATCTTCCTTGCCCTTTTTTTTCATAGGACAAGTTGTGGCGAAATGTCCTAATTCACCACATCTGAAGCACCTGACCTTTGAAAGGTATTTCTTCTTCTTCCTTTGCTGCTGCTCCTGTCCTTTAGATGCGAGAGCCGCATCTTCCTCCTCCTCCTTTTTGATCTTGATCCCTCCGCTACTGCTGTCCATCTTGGACATCCTCCTGATCTCTTCTTGTCGAAGAGCTGCCCGCATGTTTTCCCAATTTGGGAGATCTGATCTGCCCAAGATGCCTTGGACAAAGTTCTCCCACTCATCAGAAACCGCATTTAGAGCAATTCTTACCATAAGACCTTTGTTAGGAGTGGCCCCCATGGCAACCAAATGATCACGGATCGCCTTCAATCTCGTGAGGAAGGGGTGATTTCCTCTCCCTTATGCATTTTAAACAGTCAAAGCTAATTTTCCAGAGGCATTCTTCTCTAGATAGAAGTCCCCTGATACAATGTGCTCAATGTCGTCCACATCTCATTTGCTGTATTCTTTTCAGCAATGTGTGGGACCACATGATCCTTGACCCCATCCATCATCAAGCGCTTGGCCCTCGCTTGTGCTTCTTCATACTTCTTCAACAAATCAACGTCAACAGGAACAATTACAACTTTCTCGGCATGATCTTTGATGCGATATTCATCTAGAACTGATAGGATTCTGGCCTTCTAGATGACGAAGTTGGATGCTCCATCCAATTTGTCCTGATCCCTCAGTCCATGTGTGGCCATCTCTGCTCAAAAGATGTCGAAACGGATACTCTTCTCCCTTCTTCTGCTGTTGCCCTTAGCAAAAGACTCGGATCTGGGTTTCTTGGTGCTAGAAACCCTCTAGAGAATATGCTCCCTCTGACAAGTGATTTCCCTCCCGGAAATCCTCCACCAACTACTGTCGAATCAACCCTCTTTAATCACTCTGCTGATAAGATCTCAGACTTCTTGGCGAGAAAGTTTGTTGAGGAACTGTTTCCCCTTACTTTGTCACACCTTGCTAGACACTGTTCTGCACCGACATAAACAACGCCCCACCAACAACTTCCGAAGAAAATAAACTGCACTTCCAGCTATGGCAACCGGAAAGACGAAGACTCGAACCTTTGCGCTGGCCCAACAATTACTGCCCTGCCTCTGCTGCAACTACAACGTCACCTCTGCTGGCTGATGCAGTCTCTACGTGAGCCCCTTTGGTGACTGCGTCACCCCTTCCTGCCTCTTCCTGGATCTGCGCTGTCACTCGGGACAACCGCCTTCCTGCAGCAAAAATATTCATCTCTTCACTGATGGCTTCAACTCTCCTTGATCTGCAATCGCTCTGAGACCATGTGAGAATTTCTAAATCTAAGTTACAGAAATCCTGCTATAGAAATCTTGTTTACTTCTCCTACTTGTGTTTTTAATTGAACAAGTTATTTCCAGAAATATTCAGAAAATATCGAAGTAAACACACTGCAGTCTACACAATTATACAAATCAGGAACTGAAGAATAAGCACATTCGACAAAGGACACAAGATTTTTCAGATAAATGTCCCCGAAAAATCCCAATGCGGGAAAATCGGTGCAACATCTCTTGAGGGTTTTTATTATTATGCAGATTTCTGAATACAAACTAGGGTGCCAATGTGGCTCGCCCAAAAGAGAAAATCCCAACATAAGTACCTCTATCCGGAGATAGATATTATGGTTGATCCAACTTCAGAAGGATGAGCCCCATAGGTGCCTACGCAGTCACTGCATCACCCTTCCTAGTGGTTGTGTCACCCTTTTTCGATTTGCTGAATACGACCTCGATCCACCCCACTGAAATCACATCGCTGCCCCTTCTGGATCTGCGTCAACTCCTCTAGCCCTGCGTCACCCCTCTGGGCCTGCGTGAGCCTCTTCGTTGGCTCTGCGTGAGCCTAGATGGGCTGCATCACCGCTCCTGGGCGTGCATCACCCTTCCTAGGCCTGCGCTGCCTCTTTGGTGCTGATCTGCCTCTGCTATTGTATTCTTGACCTTGGATGGAAATCCCGCTACCGAACTGCCCCTTGTTGCACTACAAGCTCACTCGAAAATTCTCAGCAAACTGCGCCCCAGAATTTTGACTTAGCTCAAGTGCTGCCACTCTGTGTATGTTCTCCAACTGACCCCAAGCCTTCCTTTAATACTTTTCCTATTGATCAATCTACGACCGTGATCTAATCTCCAATCTGCGACTAAGATTAGAAAAGACTTGATCCTCGTCACTTAGAACATTCTCACCCACATGTTGAAATTAATTCACTTTAATTATTTAATTTCCCTAAGTTAGACTTAGGGTCTCCATTAAAATAATTAATTATTTGAATAACTTAAGCTCCTGGTGGAATTTCTCCAAATGATTTGGATTTCTTGGAGATCTCATGTGTCCTAGCCCCTCCACAAAGTTTCAGAGCTAGAGCACATCCGATGCTACCCCAAAAGTCAACTCTTCAGGGAAAGTGGACCACCTGCCATATTTTCTAGTTATATGGTCTTGATGAGCAACGTCAGCGAGTCCAAACCTTCTACCTTTGAGGAGGCAACAAACTATCGTTTGGAGGGACACCAAGATGCAAGAGTACAATTCCATCATGAGGAGCGATGTTTGAGAGATAGTACCGAGGCTTGAGGGGAAGTCGGTGGTCACTTCTTGACGGATCTACGAGACCAAACATGCAGTTGATGGTAGTGTCGAGAAGTATAAGGTGAGGTTCGTGGCGAGAGGCTTCTCTCAGAAGGAGGGAGCAGATTACGAGGAGACGTTTGCACCTGTCGCTAGATATGCATCTATCAAGGTGGTCATATCTATTGCTTTAGAGATCGGGTGGAGGATACATCAATTTGGATGTGAAGTTTGTCTTCCTCAATGGGATACTTGAGGAAGAGGAGTATATTGAGCAGCCTCAGGGATTTGAGGTGCATGGGAGGGAGTCCCATGTATGCCAATTGAAGAAATCCTTGTACGAACATAAGAAGGCAGCTCGTCCATGGTACTTTAGGATTGATGGGTACCTACTTGGGTTGGGCTTCACCAAGAGTGAGGCTGACTCCAACTTACACGGTGTACTTGTTGATGGTGAGCTGCTCATCTTGCTACTTTATATTGACGGTCTCTTTCTGATAAGATCAGAGAGACTCATAGAGATGTGTAAAGAGGACCTTGCTTTGGAGTTTGAGACGAAGGATATTGGATTGATGCACTACGTTTTGGGACCGGAGGTGTCGCAGCAACCAGAAGAGATTTTTCTTGGGCAGGGCAAGTATGCTATTGAGATCCCAAAGAGATTGGGGATGGAGGATTGCAGGCCTATATCTACACCTATGATCATTATCCTGAGGAAGATTGATGCTTCTGAGAGTGAGTTGGTGGATCCCACTTTCTACAGGTTGTTGATCAGCTCATTGATTTATTTGGTCAATACTGGTTTCTAAGGGCTGAAATATATCTGTAAGGTTGCCAGTTCATGCTTGAATTTACTTATTTTTCTGGAAGATAATGTTTGCTCTCTTTGGGTGGACTATTGCTAGCATAAGTGGGCTGCTAAGAGAGATCTGTTCACCCTCTTACAGCTGTTATGATATCAGATCTATTATTGTTCATGTTTTTCATGACTTCTATTCAATAGAAGGCTGTTCCATTTATTCTGTGCTCTCATATTTGATGTCATATCATAATACAAGCATTTTCTGGAAATGCTGGTGTATCTTTTGAACATCTGTACTTCACTGTCATTCATACTTCAGAACTATCAAGGGCTATTTATCATTGCTTTTAGTGAGTTAGTAAGAGTCATCTTTTATTCCTTGGCCAAGATCTAAATTTCACCGATCATTCATGGTCCTATAACTCTTGGATAAGGTGCTAATCTACAGAAATCTACCACTGTATACATTGAAAAGCTTGAAATATTTCTGTTTTACCAAATCTGGAAATTGTTACAGGGCTTAAGAGACAAATTGGTAACCCTATCAGGGAATCCCCCCTTGTGCTGGAAAAGAACCAGCCTAAAGAGAGGGAAGTGACCACAAAGGTTGTTGAAATATGTAACTAGGTTTGGTCTTTATAATATGTCATGTACTCTTGTTTTTTGTATCTTTTGTAAAAAGAAAAAAAATTATAATTGTTATTTTATAGCATGGGGTTTCATGCTCAAGGTCAAAGCACCCATTGTATGCTTCTAGGGATTGTCAAAGAGTCATGGAGTCAATAGAGTCATTATCTTATGTAAATGACCCCTTTGGGAATTTTGTATTTAGTCCAAGAATTTATTTTGAGTCAAAAAGTATCAAGGTACTCCTCCCAGATCAAGTCGGCATAACTGTGAAAAGTCGGCCCTGTTTAGGGCTATTCGAGCTCCTAGAAAAAGTATATATAAAGAGCATTCAACCTCATTTGAAGAAGACAATCCATGGAAGTTCGATAAAAAAACAAGAAGTCTAAAGGCAAGGAAGAAGAGCGAAGGTCAAGAAAAAACTAGAAGACAACAAGTAAAATCGAAATCTGAAGTTTTTGTGTCTATCTTTCTTACATGTGCGAAAATTAGGGCATCCATTGTTGCAGCAAGATCACAAATTGCAGTCTACTAGAAGGGCCGACGTTTAAATGCTAAGCAATCAAGAATCAAAGTCCAAAAACAAGAAGAGAAGCAAGCTAAAGCAAGCAAGAAAGAAACCTTATTGTGATCTATATCATCCACATGTGCGAAGTTGCAGCTGTTGCAGGAGGGCCGAAAAAGTTGCAGACTTGCAATAGAGGCTGAACTTTGTTGCAGGGATCGAAGTTGTGTAAATGAAGAAGTTTTGACTTGGGTTGACTTTGTGAAAGAGAAGCTTATCTAAAAGGAGGTTGACTTGGTCTTGGAGGGGTCTCAGTCTTGGGTCTAAAGGTCTTGGAATTTGTCATTTGAAGATTCTATAAGAAGAGAAGAATTTCTTGTGGGTTTTCCTTCTCTAGGAGAGGTTTTGGCCCTGGCTAGCAGCCTACATTTTGTGTCCATTTGTTCTATTGATTTTCATGTTTCGGTAGCTGTTTGATGATAAGAACACTATAATCATCAAGATAAGAAGAAGCTAATTATAAATTCTACAAGTTGAATTACAGAACATCACAACCAGTTATCAAAGTAAAGAGAAATCACCCCTAATCTAGCTGCCCTAGATTTCTCAACTGAGGTGACAGGGGATGGTGCTTTTGTTGTGCGCTAAATTTGCATCTTTGTTGGACTTGTATATTTTGATGTGCAGATTTTAGAGATAACAGGTCAAACACCGTACTGACTATATTTGGAACGTTTCTTTGATAAATGCCAAGCTTCTAAGGTTGTCCATCACCGTTTTGAATTTTCCTTGTTTCTTGATCTGCATCATACATGATACAGCTCGGCATAGTATGTTTCATTCAACAATGAGACATTAATTCTACTTTATAACCTGATATTCATTATTCATATGGCAAACTGAAGTTTAACATCCCTATGCAACATGGATGCTCAATTGAATTGGGCCATACTACTATAGTTGGAGAGGTCTTTAAGGCCTGGGGCTTGAGGACACTGCCAAGACTTATACACAGCAGTATTCCACAAGCATTGCACCTTGGGGGCTCACTAATGATTGAGCTATATGATGAATCATAGGCCACACAAAGAATGCCACTCTGTGCTCCATAAGTGCATGTTAAGTTTTTTTAAATCTTTAAATAATAAATAGTCATTGTCTTCGAGCTTGGAAGATTGACAAGATTCAACCCACGTCAATTTCTAGTTTTCATATTTCAAGTTTTCATCCTTCAGGTTCTAGAAATTTAAATATTTTTTGGCATCTTACATTACAAGAAATTCTAGATTCAACATTACTGTTTATTTACTAAGTTTACTAAGATTTACTGATAGAAAGGTAAGAAGAACCATTTCTGATTTGTCGTTTGTTCATATTGTGTTTCGGCTAGATTTTTTTTCTTGACTATTTTGGTATTATGTACTGTTTTAACTTGATTATTCAATGCGTGATTAGTCAATGTGGCATGTGGGATATTGTAAAATTTAACTTGATAAAAGTCAATATTTATTATTTAACAATGTATGTTGAATCACAATTACTGACCTTTGCTGACCTGTATAAATATCATAAAAGGGTCCCGCCTTGTGCCTTTTCATTTGAAAATGTATCTTTTTAATTTTTGATTTTATATTATTTATTTATTTATTATCTTTATTATGTTTCAATGTTATGTTATAGTTTCTTTGCCATTTGCCTATGTTAGTTTATGTACATAACATTGATCACCCCTCTAGAATTGCTTTGTCCTCAAAGCAGGGGTAATCAGATGTATTGTTGGCAAAATTTTTCTGTTTCCCATGACAAATTTTCTTATAGATGGTTCTTCCATTTCATGATATATTCTTGAATGGAAGTCTTTTTTTCTCTGATGGAGAGAATGCCTTCTGGTCCTAGAATAATTCTTCCTTCATCATCCAATACAGGGAGTCTTGATTGTATTGAGTGCCATTGGGACATGACACATGAAACACATTATGGATGTGGCTTTTCTCCGGCAATTCCTTTCCATAGGCTACTAGGCTAATCTTCTTGTTAATTTGATATGGCTCATATAACTTAGGAGCTAATTTGTTCTTTGCTTTCTGCTTAAGGGACAATTGTTTGTAGGGCTGAAATCTTACAAATACCCAATCACCTTATTCAAATTTTCTTTTTGATCTATGTTGATCTGCTTGTTTCAATCTATTGCAAGCAATTGCTAGGTTCTCTTTTAGTAATTGAATGACCTTTTGATCTTTAGCTAGTTGATTATATTATTATTGGCACCTTAGTGTTAGACAATGCAAACTCTTTCCATTTTGGTGGTTCATTGCCACATAACGCTTAAGGAGTCGTCATTTTGGTTGATGTGTGGTAAGAAGAATTATTCCAATATTCTACTATATGCAACCATTTGAACCACTTGTTTTGCTTATTTGTCATGAAACAATAGAGGTAGCCTTCCAAGCATTTGTTTATAATTTCTATTTGGCTATATGTTTATGAATGCTGGGCTCATATTAAGGGATATCCTAGTTTGTTTGCCAAAAAATGCCTTTAAATTTTGCATCCCTATCATTGACAATGGCCTTTGGAAACCTATGCAATTTGTAAATAAATTTGCGAAACACTTTAGAAATTTGTTTTTTCGAATATATTTTCCTTACCTACATGAAATGTGCAGACATAGTTAGCTTATCAACCATGAGCAAAATTTTTATCCTTTCCATCTGACATGGGCAAGCCTTCGGTGAATTCCATCGAAATTTCTTTGCACTTTTGATTAGAAATGTGTAGAGGCTGGAGTGACCTTGGTGACATGCATTTTCACTCTTATTTCTTTGACGTATGTCACATTCAACGACATATTCCCTAATATCCTTATTCATGCCCTTCCATTAGAAGGATTGTCATGCATTATAGTGAGTTTTGAAGAACCATGTGTTGAAAAGTGTAGCTAGGTTCAGTCTTCATAATGATAGATGTAATCGTGATTTTATGTATTTAATGAAAAGAGAAAAATAAATTTATTATTGTTGATCTTGAGGCATGGGTTTCATGCTCAAGGAGATTTATTTTTAGGTCAAGCTCCCATTGCGAGCTCTTAGGATCTGTCATTGAGTCATCAAGTCATTAAAAGTCATTGTCATCTATGAGAGACCTAAGTGGGCATGTTACATATTGTAAGAAAATTATTTGAGCCAAAGTCAAGTAAATTAACCCTCAAATACCTTGTCAAATGGCAATGATCATGTCAACCTTCAAAAGGAGCTTCCGACCTAATCAAGAGGATATGTCGGCCTAATCGCATGGGTAAGAAGCCTATAAAAGGAGAACTCGGCCTCACTTAAGAAGGAATTTCGATCAACGAAGAAGAAAAGTGCGAGTAAGAAGTCCCTTAGATCAATGAAGAAGAATAGAGAAGACCGAATAGTTTTGGATATGTTTTTGGGCCATTTTCTGTACAAATGTGCGAGGAAACTAGGGTTTGTCTCACTGCAGTAAATCTGAAGTACGGTCATCTCAAAGGAGCCGAAACAAGTGAAGGAAAGGATCTTTCTTGAAAGGCCGAAGTCACAAAGAAGCTAGCTCAAGCCAAGTGGAGGAGGAGGAGGGCTAAAGTAGCCCTAATTTTGTCACACGTGGGAAAAGTGCAATTAACTTCAGGAAGCTGAGAATTGCAGGAAGGAAGGCCGAAATCTTAGACTAGGGTTGCAGTGCCGAGGCTCAAGAACAAAGGAGAGATTACAACAATATCAAGAAGAAGTTAACTCTGAAGCAAGCACTGACTTGGTCTTGGAGGGGTTGTAGGTCAAGGGTCTAGGTCTTGGAATTCGTCAACTGAATATTCTATAAGAAGAAGAATTATGTGGGTTTTCATCTCAAGATTGGAGAGGTTTTGGCCCTGGATGATCGCCTATATCTTGTGTCCTTTGTCTCATTGTTCTTTATTTTTTTGGTAGCTGTTTGATGAAGAGAACACATAATAATAAGCAAGTAAAAGAAGAAGCGAATGAAGTAAAATAAAAAATACATCACAAACAATTATCAAGCAAGAGAAATCATCTCATTTAATTGCCCTAGATTTCTCAACACCATGCCCTATGGCTAGACGGTCACGTGATTCTTTTAAAACATTTATTTTAAATTTTGAGGATGGAATTAGACTGATCCCGTTCTTTTACTAAGGAAAGTCATTCCTTCATTCAAATTTTGGGTTTGGCTCGAGTTATTAATTATGGAGTAAGATTCAAGGTCTTTGGCATATTTAACTCGTATTTCATCTAACTAGTCAGGGTTCACCATTGATGTCGCATATGTTATTTAATCTTTATCTTTATATGACAATGCATCAACAACTACATTGTCCTTCCTCTTTTTATGTAATATTTCCATATTGAAGGTGAATTTTTTTCTATCCACTTTTGTTGTTCAATAAACAATGTTTTTTGTTGTAGTAAGTATTGAAGACCATTGCGATATCAAGAACTTAATTCCCAATAGATATTGTTGCCAGATAGCTAGTGCATGTATAATGGCTAGCATCTCTTTATCATACGTATATTTTAAATTTTCCCTCTTGTCGAGCGTTTGACTCTCAAAGATTAACAAATGGTCTCCTACATTAATATTGTGCCTATTCTAAACTTAGAAGCGTCACATTCTACCAGAAAGAGGTTTGTAAATCAAGGGTTGCTAGCATTGGTGCAGATAACATAGCCTTCTTCAAGGGGTTGAAACATTCTTTCACCTGGCTATTCTAGTGAAAATGATTTTTCTTTAATAGGCTTGATAGAGGTGTTGTAAAATGCACATATTTTTTGATGAACCTTTAGTAATAATCTATTAACCCTAAAAAACCTGTTATAAGAATTGTTAAAAATTGTAGCTTGAACAAGTGTCTCTGCATAAGCCTTGTGTCTAGCCATGCAGAAGACAACTTAATAATCACTTATTTTAGCAGTTTTAATTATTCCTAAGTTTTACTTGGGAAAAGTACATTGATTTAATTAATTAATGTAAACTTAGGCTAAATGACGATGCATGGTATTACCCACGGTATTATGATGACCCATGGTATTTGACCTTAGAAGAATTATAAATTGCTAGAATGAGTGATTGAAGGACACAATATTTTTGAAATCACTTGAGAGAGAAGAGGGTCAACTTGGGTGAAAAACAAGAAAGTCGAGTAGTTGAGGAGAGGGGTTGCACTCTAGGCTGAGTGAATAGGAAAAGAGGCCGAGTCTTGAGCCGTGGAAAGGGGCTATACATTGATGTGGAAAGAGGCCATGCTTCAGGCGGTATCAAGCAGAAGGGAAGGACTGATTTTTGGGGCTTGTTGATTGGCTATAATATCTTTGGTACTATTGCTATAATATTTTTTTGAAACCTAATAAAATTCCTCCTTGCTAGTTTTTCCCCACACTGGGGTTTGGTTGGGTAAATAACAGTGAAAAAATTGAGTGAATGAATTTCTATTTTTGGTGTGCATAAATTGTTAGAAGCTTAGTTGTGTTAATTGTGTGTAGATTTTAGATTTAAATTTTCTGTTTTTTTAGTAAAAATAGAAATCTGGGTATACAAATTTATTGGCACATTAATCTGATTGTTGGGCTTAGAGAATTTAACAGGTATCAAAGCTAAGCCTTTGAAAGAAATTCAAGCATTGCACAGGTTTAAGCTTAAAGGGGTTTGTTGTCCTTCTATGGTTTTCAACAAACAATTATTCAACGGTTTGATCTACCATGGCAGCCATAGTTAGGTATGAAGACAGGTTATCAAACTATCTTCATTGGAAAGTTCAAATCACAACAATTCTCAAGAAGATCAAGTCCTGTAACTTTGTTAAGTCCACGGTGGTTGTGCTTGCATCAAATCCTATTGCCCTAGATCTCCATGAGGTGAAAGAAGCAAGGGCAGAGACGATCATCTTGGATGGGGTGAAAGATGACCTGATTACCCTTCTATCTGAGAAAAACACTGCCAAATAGATGTGAGATGAACTCTCTAAACTGTACCAGAGTAACAACCATAATCAAAAGATGGTGCTTAGGGACAACCTCCAAAACACTAGGATGCTCAAGGGAGAGAACATGACTTCCTACCATACCAGGTTCATGCAAGTGCATGATGATGTGGAAACTGTAGGGGAGACAATCCTTTATTTTGAACTTGTGCGTATAGCCTTGAATGGCTTTACAAAGTAGTGGGATGTATTTTTAAAATGCATCGTGGAATAAGAGCATCTTCCCACTTGGGAAATGCTATGGGATGAATTCATATAGGAAGAGATCCAAGAAGGGTCTCAACATGGAGATCAAAAGAAGAAGAATAAGGAGGAAGAGAACCTAGCCCTTACCTCTAAAGGCAAGGGAAAGGCCAAGAAAGGCTCCACTGAAGGAGCTACCTTGAAGGGAAATAAAAAGAACTTCGATGCTAGCAAAGTGAAATGCTTTGCGTGCCATCAGCTAGGGCCCTAACAAGAAAAAGGGCAAACAAAAGAAGCAAGTCATTCCTACAACTGAGATGGACGAGTTTGCATCTAGATTTGAGGATGAGTTTTCACTCATCATGTGTCTCTTTATTTCAATGGCCACCAACGTGTGGTACATTGATAGTGGCACTTCGTGTCACATGATTGGAGTGCAAGACTACTTTACCAATCTAAAGGAGCAGAATGTGTGCCTTCCACATTAAGCTTGGTGACGAGGCCAAGTACACACCAACAGGTAGTGGAACTGTCAAGTTTTAGAGGGAGTCTTGGAATCCTCTATTGGTGAAGGATGTGTTGTATGTTCTAGGCTTGACGAAGAATTCAAATTCTGTTTCAGCCTTGGAAGACAAGGGTTATGTTGTGAATTTCTGAGATGGAAAGGTGTATATCTATCCTAAGGGTTCTAGCTTTAGCTCATCAAAGGTGCTTGGAGTGAGAAGAAACAAGTTGTATAGACTTCAGTTTATCCTAGCCAAAGCATTGGTGAGCAACAATATAAACTGTGACTTAGGGGAGATGTGGCATAGAGGAATGACACACTTGCACCATGGAGCACTCAAAGTGCTCAAGGAGGCCGTAATCAGCCTTCTTGATTTTGCTATAGAATAACATGACGTGTGCAAGGGATGTGCCATGGGAAAGTACACCAAGATCGTGTTTCCTAGTAGTGACAAAAGGTCCAAGGGGATCTTGGACTTAATCCATTTAGTTGTTTGTGGGCCCATGCGAGCTGTATCTATTAGAGGGTTTAGCTATTATGTAATCTTCATAAATGACCATTCCAGGAAAACCTGGATCTACTTTATGAACACCAAGGACATCGTCTTCATTTAGTTCCAAGAGTTCAAAGCTCTTGTGGAGAACTAGATAGGGAGAAAGATCAAGGTGCTTTGATCTGACAATGGAGGCGAGTACACCTTAAATGCCTTAAAGGAGTTTTCTGTAGATTTTGGAATTAAGAGGGAGTTGATAGTTCCATACAACCCACAACAGAATGGAGTATCGAGAAGGAAGAATATGTTGAAAATTGTAACGAGGTTCGGTCTTCATAATGACCTAATTGTAATCATGACATTGTATATTCTTTGTAAAGAAAGAAAGAAAAGAAAAAAGAATTATATTTTATTTTGGAGTATGGGTTTCATACTCAAGTTTGAGTCAAAAGCATGTTCTTCGTGCTCTTAGGTCTTCTAGCTCTTTCTAGGATAAAGAATTATATTGGTCATGTGTCATAGTCCCATTTGGACTCATTGTAATAAAGAAGAATATTTATTTTGTCAAGTAAACGCCATCAATAATCCCAAGACCAAGTCGGCCCAAGGAGCAAATCAAGTTGGCCTAAAGGGAGGGAAATCGACCCTTAAGAAAGGCTATATAAAGGAGAGGAACTTGACTCATTTGGTCACTCATCTCACACAAGTTTGATCTGCAATAGCGAAGAAGAGAAAGAGTAGCTCGAGGACGAAGAAGAGCAAAAGTCGAAGTTTGTTAAAGATTCTCTTTTCTTGTCTCTCAAAGGTATGTGAAGCTGGCAGTTGCAGAAGGAAAATTTTGAAGTAGTTGTAGGAGGCTAAAATTATGAAGTAGCTGCAGGAGGCCAAAATTCTATTGCAAGGTCGAAGTTGAAGTATCGAAGTTTTGGAAGCTGCCTTGAGAAAGATCTTGCTGGGGGCTAACTTGGTGCTTGGTAGAGTTGTTGGCTTTGGTCGTTGGGTCTTGGAAGTCTCTGTTGTAAGCAGATTCTAAAGAAGAAGAGAAGCATTTTCTGGGTTTCCCCTTGGAGGGGTTTTGCCCTGGCTTGGAGCCTATATCTTGTGTACTTTGTCTTGTAGTGATATTCATTATTTTGGTAATTGCTTTATGAACATAGATCTAATAAAGTAATAAAAGGGCAATACATATCACAAGTAATCATCAAGATAAGGAATATCATTTATAATCTACAAGTCTCAAGATTTTCGAACATGGTATCAGAGCTAAGGTGCAAAGAGACTGAAGATCACATCTCTATTGGCACTATGACAAGGGTTGTAAGGAAGGGTTTTAAGGTTCTTGGAAATCTCACTACATCCGTCAAGAATTGTCTATTGAAGATCATCTCCAAGCTCGCAAAAGAAGTAATAGATGGAAGTTTGTTCTCCCCTTTATCTGACACCTTCAAAGACGAGAATATATGGGTTATTGATAGTGGTGCCTCTAGACATATGACGGGAGAATGTAGTCAACTCCAAACCCTATCTAAGGGTAACTCATCTCATTCAATTGAACTTGGAGACAAGAAGAACTATCCAGTGAAAGGGATTGGATCCACTTTGTTGGAGCTCAAGTCTGGTGGAAGTATTAACCTCATCAACATTTTATATGTTACAGGTGTGAAGAAAAGCCTAATTTCTATTTCTTGTCTAGAGGATAAGGGTGATAGAGTTGCTTTTGTTGATGGCAAGGTTTTGGTTTGGGACAAGGGCTCAAGTATTAATGATGCTAGGGTAATTGGGGTTCGTGAGGGGACATTGTATAGAATCTTTACACCTATATCTCAAGCCCTAGTCCACTTGGAAGTGAGTTTGTCTGAGCTATGGCATAGAAGGTATGGACACCTTTATTATAAGATTTTTCCATCTCTAAGTCAAATGGTCTGTGGCATCCTCGAATTGAAGGAAGAGCAACAAGGAACTTGTAAGGGATGCGCTCTAGCCAAGAACGTGAAGAAACCATTTGCAAGAAGTGACACCAGATCTAAGGAAGTTTTACATTTCATACACTCAATTGTATGTGGACTTATGGTAATTAAGTCTCTTGGTGGGCATCAATATTATGTAACCTTCATTGATGATTACTTAAGAAAGACTTGGTTATACCTTCTCAAGAACAAGGATGAGGTATTTGAAAAGTTTCAGGAGTTCAAGAATGAAGTGGAAAATCTAACCAAGAGAAAAATCAAAATTCTGAGGTCAGATAATGGTGGAGAATACACCTCCAAAGAGTTAATAGCTTTTTGCAAGGAATCAGGGATTAAGAGGGAGCTCATTGTTCCTTATAATCCCGAACAAAATGGCGTGGAAGAAAGGAGGAACCGAACTATTGAGAAATGTCTTAGGGCCATGCTACATGATCAAGATCTCCCTCATTTCCTATGGGGAGAGGCTTGTATGAGAACTGTTTACTTGTAGAATTGAAGTCCTCACAGGATTCTCAACAACAAGACTCCGGAAGAAGCTTTTACAGGAAAGAAGCCAAGTGTGGATCATCTTCGAATATTTGGGTGTACCAAGGACTAGAGAAAGAATTTAGATCCTACCAATCTAAAGGGCATCTTTGTTGGGTATAGTGCTTCATCTAAAGCATACAAAATCTATGTGAAGGAGGATCGACGAATTGAAGTAAGCTGGGATGTCATCTTTGATAAGAGCACAACTTACAAGAAATCAAAGGATGTTCTAGTTGAATCTGATGAAGAAGAGATACCTATCTTTGAGGATATCTCTAGGAACAATGATGGTCAAGCTCCAACTCTTGCTTAAGAAGATGTTGAAGGTCCTAGTGAGCCTATACAACAAATAATTGTTCTAAAAATCAAAAGAGGCCTACCTGGTTGAGAACTACTCTATAAGAAGCAAAAGGACATACATCATCTCGAACTGTCACAGAAAGTAAAAGACCAAAGAGGTATTCTGGGTATGTTCAATACATGACAAAGCTTATTGAAGTCGAACCTTTCTCCTATGAAGATGCAGCTAAACATCAAGAGTGGAGGAATGCTATGCAGGAAGAGTACCAGTCCGTAATGAAGAACGATGTCTGGGCTAAATGACAAGTCTATAGTCACTTCGAAATGGATTTACAAGATAAAGCGTGTTGCATATGGGAGCTTCGATAAATAAAAACAAGGTTTGTAGCAAGAGGCTTCTCACAGAAAGAAGGAATTGATTACGAGGAAACCTTTGCTCCCACAACTAGATATACAACAATAAGATCGCTTGTTTCGTTGGCTGCTACTATGGGATGGAACATCCATTAAATGGATGTCAAGACAACTTTCCTGAATGTGACTATTGATAAGGAGGTTTACATTGAGCAACCTCAAGGATTTGAAATAAATAAGAGGGAGACTCATGTCTATAGGTTGAAGAAAGCTCTATATGGCTTAAAGCAAACACCTAGAGCTTGGTATGCAAGGATGGATGCATACTTGTTGAGACTTGGTTTTACCAAGAGTACTGCAGATCTTAAACTATATATCAAGGTGGTCCAAGGTGAACCAGTTATCATACTCTTGTATGTGGATGATCTACTAGTCACAAGTGTAGAGAATCGGATTCAGGAATGTAAGAAGCAATTAGCAACCGAGTTCGATATGAAGGATCTTGGGATTATGCATTATTACTTGGTACTAGGAGTATGGTAGAAGCCAAGAGAGATATATCTTGATCAAGGTAAATATGTGATCAAGATACTTCAGAAGTTTGGCATGATGGATAGCAAGCCTATGATGACTCCAATGATTACAAACTTAAAGAAGTTGAGGAGTTCAGATTTTGGTCCAGTGGATCCTACTTGATGCAGACAATTGATTGGGTCCTTGATGTATCTGGTGAATACAAGACCAGACATTTGCTTTGCAGTGAATGTCTGTAGTTAGTTTCAGATGGAGACTGTTGACCACTGGAGTGGCATCGAATGATGATGTGAAGACTCCATGCCCAAGGAAGAACCAAATGACACTTGTACCATCATATATCATAAGTTCTACAGAGTTTTTAAACTCTACTTCTACTTCTCATCATCCTTCTCTTGTACCCAGATTCCACGCCCTACGGGGAATTGTAATAAGTGATGCTAGTAATGATGAGTTTTGAGTCATTATTGAGTCTGTAACAGGCTTATTAGGTAGCTTGGAACCTTGCCAACAAGTGAGTATTACTCTGGGAGATTTTTTTCACTCGGTTAATTATCATTTCCTTAATAGGACTTAATAATTAATTGAGATTTTTCCTCCAATTTTACCCCAAAGTCGGAGTACGGCTTGATGGTGAGGTCTTGAGTGAGTCCTCGCATCTAGAGTCAATGTATATTACCATACTAGATCACACAAAAAATTTCGTGGAATTTGGTTAGGTCTAGGTAGCTATTTTTTAATTTTTTAGATTTCTCGCAAGTTAAAAATTGTAATTGGATTGTAATAAGTGTTGTATATAGAAGTTGTATGGGGTATGAGTAATCAAAATTACACTTCTCACCCTCAACTTTCTACTATGACACACTTTGAAGGGTTAATAATATGTTTTGGACCCTCAAAACTCATATTTCCTAAGTTTAGTGGAAATTGTGGCAATTAATTAGGCTAGAATTAAATAAAATAGAGAGATAAATTATTCCATGTGACAGAATGACATGGAAATGACTTGGAAAATAGCCTAAGTCAAAGAGTTGAGTCAACGAACATGTGGAGAATGACGGAGCACGCTGCATCATTAATTCACCATTATTTTATCAAAATCGAATTTCCTAGAGATAAAGCAACAATTACACACAAGGAAAATCGAATTTATTAAAGCCAATTGGGCATCAAAAGAATATTCTACAAGATCAGTTGACTGAAGACCGCGTGGGGACCTCTTCTCACAAGTTATTTGGAGTGCAACAACACGAAAGCTTTACTCAGAGGATTTACGCTTTTCCTTGGGCCCAGGCTGTGCAGTCACTCAAAGGAAACACACAGTTCTCAGGGGCCTAGGTAGAAGTTCACTGGATCATATAGGGAATTCAATTTCCCATGGTGTGCACAGAAGGAATTCAATTTTGCTCTGGTGTCTCAGTCTTCTCCACATTGAACTTGGCTTATCTTTCCTTGGGATTTGATCCAAGTTCAGTTCTCACATGCATTCTTTCTTGGGAATTGCTCCCAATTTTCTATATAATAGAGCCATGGGCTCTTTTATTGTATCATGTTATGAGCTATCAGGCTTGAGGAAACTCTACCATTTTGTACTTGCATATTAATAAAATGAAGACTTTGGGTTTATGAAGCAGATGTTCTCTTCGCATTATGAGGTGTTTCTTTTCCGTGTTTGTGCTTATTATGTTTGCATTTGCTTATATGTTTGATCTATGTTAATTCATATTGCCATATAGTGTGGATTGATGCATGCAAGATATCTTGCATGTGTCATTGATTTATAGCATTATCTTAGAAGTAAGCTTGCTAAGGCATTTTAGGTGGAATGCTTAGTTTATCTTGTTTCATTTTGATGTTCTAATCCTCTTGCGAGTTAACATTTGATTTCAAGTGTGTAGGGAAGATCCATTTTTACATTGTGTGCAGGAAATCCATCCAGGCGTGGGAATATTCTCAAATAGACTCACTCACTCCTAGACTCACAACGATCCAAGACTCAGCTTTCTCCAACTCCAAGTTTTACCTCCAACGAGAACCAAAAGGGAGTGTTCTTTTCTCTAAGCTACTTGATCATCAAATTTCAAATTTTAAAATCCAAAATATTTCTTTTGTAAAGCGTTTTAAAGTCATATTTTCTATCTCAAGAACGTTTTATAGACTAGACAAGTATGGGGGTTCACTCCCATTCCTTGAGCTAGTGTCTTTGTATACTAGTTTGTACTTTAAATCTTGTTTATTTTGCTCTAACATTTGTCTTTTCTTTTGCAACCCATAGGCTTGAGTGTAGACAACAAGGAGCTTGAAGAGGAGGTGGCGTAAAACTATTGATCCTCCTTGCATGTAAAGCCTTCCACTACCTTAAAGACCGATTTCTAGGGAGGCTGTGAGCATCTCAAGGACATCAACAAGATCACCTTGGCCGTGGGCCTTTGAGCCTTGTAAAATTTCTGTTTAGAGGTATTTCTCATGTGCTTTTGTTGTCATCTTTTGAGGAGGAGATCTAGCTTTTTTCCAAGCTCTATCTTTGTAAAAAAATCTCCTTTTGGGAAACCTTTTTAGAGGCTTATTTTTCTCATTTGTAATCACTAATAAAAGAACCTTTTTGCTTGAGGGAGCTTGGGATCTTGGTATCTCCCTTCCTTGGTTGAAAAGGAAGGACCTTCTTGGGTGGATTGACTTGTTTTCTGATTTTCATCTCATGCATGCTAAAAAATTAACAACTCATGCACTCCACATCCATCTCACTAAATCTTTTGTTCAATTAAACTTACATGCATGAGCTCCAAAGGCTTCAAACTTGAGGAAATCTCCTTTCCTATGTGTGAGTAATTTATATGGTTGGCAAGTTTTAATTTATTTCATGGTTATGCTTCATTATTTAGTCCATGCATGTTATACATTTTGAGGAACTATTGAAGCATTTTCTTTCAAGTAAAACGATTGTATGTTAAGGAGAACTTATTTCATTCCACTTGCCTATTAATGTTACAACACACATAAGTCTTTCCATTTTGTCTCAAGTTTGATTCATTATTACAAGTGAGCGTTATCTCATTTTTATCTCTTGAGGAACATTGCATGTATCATTTTATTGGGATAAATCAACGTAGCTTTCATACCAACACTCACTAAAACTTTACCTCCAACATAAGTTGGTTGTATAGACCTCTTAGAGACCCTCTACTCCCCTATTGACTCCTCACTGTGAGATCCACATGATTTGAGTGAATGTGAGGTTTGGGGATTGAAGAGTTGATTTGAAATCTTTGTTGTAGAGGTAATTAACTAAAATTAACCAAGAGCACTTTCCATCACATTTCTTTTTACTTGTCTCTTGATGGTTTTGGGTCTTATGCAAAATTTATTCCAAAATCAAGTATTGTGATGCTTTCTTTCCATATTTTCAAAGTCTAATTTCACATTTAGCATCTAACATTTTAAAGTTGTTTCTAACTATGGCAATATATGTTTCAATGTTGTGATTTTCTTATGTTATAATTATTTTATTTTGCAAATATCTTGTGCTATCAACTTTTGTTTCCATTCAGGATTACTTGGTTCTCATATTTTTGAGAGCACTTCTTTTGCTTTTGAGCAAGTTATTTGTAAAGCACTGGTTTTATGGTTTTATCATTATTATTTAAAGTTGCTCATATATGCTCATAATTCTCTAAAAGTAATCCATTTTTTCATTTTAACAAAGTTTCCTAGAACCTTATATCCTTTTAACTTAGTTTTCTTCACTTTAGGGACCAGCCCCCTTAGCTGATCTAGGAGAGAGCTAAAACAGAGAGAGTCGGGATTAGTGTGACAACCCCTTCTCTGAGTTCCTTTCCACCAACCACACCTTGTGGGGTTGAAGGTTTTTTCCACTGACTTGTAGGTAGGTGTAGGCGGAAAGATGAGTTAACATTTTTGGCACAATTGCCGGGGACAAGTCTTCATGTACCTAGGAAATTGACTAACTTTTGGTTTTGGCATATTTGAACTTTAGATTTAGATTCTTGCTCAAGTGGTGACTCCACTTAATCCTAATTTTGCAAGAGTCTCTACTAGGAGAAATTCAAGTGGTTTAGTTAGCCCCTCTCCTAATCCTGGAAGGGCTTTTAGAGAGAGGTTAAATAGACTTTCTCATAGTAGAGCTCTTGCTAGTCTTGGGCAAGATGCTATTTCTGACTTTCATTTGTTGTTTCAAGGGCAAGTTGAGTCTAACATCATGAACGTTTTTTTTGCTCCTTGTAACTTTACTAACATTAATGGCTATCCTCACAATATCCCTGGCAAGGCTATTGAAAGGTTGCCTTCTTTTCAAGGTAACAATGCTATTAGCGCTGCATCACATGTGAAGAACTTTAATGTTTGCATCTTTAAGTGGTGTATTGTTGCTAACAATGATGATGTAAAGATGAGGCTTTTTGTTCTCTCTTTGGAAGATGATGCTCTTGATTGGTTCACTGAGCAACCTGCTAACTCGTATGATTCTTTTCAAGCCATTGTTAATGCTTTCATAGGAAAGTTTGGTGAGAGAAGAGAGAATAGTCATCTGATCATCGCCATTAGCACCATGAAGAAGAATGAGAATGAAACCATGGAGGAGTTTAACAAAAGATTCAATGAATTGGTTAAAAGCATGCCTACCACTGTTAAACCTCTGGATGAATTTCTCTTATGCTCATATTTAGATGCTTTTGGTGTGGATACCGCTTATGGGTTGAGGAGGAAGGAGCCTACAACTTTAGGTATAGCTCAAATGGAAGCCTTAAAAATTGAGAGGGGAGAAAACAATCAAGAAAATCTGAGATTCTTGGTTTCACTAGAGGGCCATCAAAATTGAATGATTCCAAAGGCAAGGCCAAGGAAGAGACTACCCATGATCCTATTAAGGAGTTAACCCAACTTATCAAAAGCATGGAAGCAAATCACGCTAAAGAAATGCAAGCCATGCAAAATAGGTTGGTGGCCATGGAAAGATCACAAGTGCAAAGATTCCAACCTAGGCCAAATAATGGGTCTCAAAAGAATAAAGACCCTCAACAAGATTATAGTCCTCCAAATCCATTAGAATCCACCAACATGGTAGATCAAATTCCCCTTTTTTGTAGGCCATGTAATGAGTTCCATGAAGAGGCCACATGCCCATATGTAAAGAGAATTATGGAAGGTAGCATGTTGGGAGATGAACATGTAGGAACTAGTGGTCAAATCAATATGTTCTCCATGGAAGATCTATTATACACCATTGAAAGAAATCAAGAAATTGACCATAGGCTTAATAATCTTGGGGTTGACAATATGATTGCAAATTTTGACAAAGTCACTAAGATTTTTGGGGAAAAGCCTACATTTGGACAGATTCTTGCTATGGAAAAACACAAAGGGATGACTTACCAGAGAAGGGATATTCAAGACTGGAATAATCACATAAACCTTTCTTTTCCTACTTCAAAATTAAACTTTGACTTGGTCAATTGGGTGAATAATGCAAAGGTTTCTATCCCAATGACATAACTTTTAAAGATACCATCTCAAAGGGCCAAGTTACCAAGTGCTGTTAACCATTGGAGTGGCACCTGATGATTATGTGAAGACTCCATGCCCAAGGATGAACCATAGGACACTTGTACCATCAGATATCATCAGTTCAACAGAGTTTTTAAACTCAACTTCTACTTTTCATCATTTTTCTCTTGTACCCAAATTCCACGCCCTACGGGGAATTGTAATAAGTGATGCTAGTAATGATGAGTTTTGAGTCAGTATTGAGTCTGTAACAGGCCTAGGTAGCCTGAGACATTTCCAACAAGTGAGTATTACTCTGGGAGATTTTTTTTTCACTTGGTTAATTATCATCTCTCTATCAGGACTTAATAATTAATTGAGTTTTTCCCCAAAGCCGTAGTACGGCTTGATGGTGAGGCCTTGGGTGATTTCTAGTGTCTAGAGTCAATGTATATTACCATACTAGATCACACAAAAAATTTCGTGGGATTCGGTTAGGTTTAGGTAGTCATTTTTTAATTTTTTAGATTTCTCGTAGGTCAAAAATTGCAATAAAATTTGTAATTGAATTGTAATAAGTGTTGTTTAGAGAAGTTGTATGGGGTATGAGTAATCAAAATTACACCTCTCACCCTCAATTTTCTACTATGACACACTTTGAGGGGTTAAAAATGTGTTTTGAACCCTTAAAACCCATTTTTCCAAAGTTTAGTGGGAAATCTGACAATTAATTAAGCTAGAAATTAAATAAATGGAGTAAAATAAATATCCACACATGCTAAATGTTGTAGAAATGAGGTGGAAAATTATGGGGCAGTTAAAGTGAAGTCCCAAGGTGATGTGGATTCTTAAAATCAAGGAAATGACATGTGCTCTAATAAAATCGAATTTCTGACATTAAACGAGAGCTGCTTACTTGGAAATTCGAATTTGTGAAGTTAATGCACATTTAGGAGGATTTGAGAGAATATTTGGTGATATTTTTGTGGGAAATTGTCTCCACATGGGTTACCACCCATATACACTTGTCATTCCATCCTAAAATTCGAATTTGGCACATACGAAAAGAAGAAAATGATGTCCACTGCCAGAATTCGATTTTACATTTGCCATTGGAGCTCCACTTATCAAATTCAAATTTGTATTCTCCTCTCTTTCACCACTTGGAATTTGGTTCTTCATTGGAATTTGCTCCCATTCTCTTATATAAGTGAGTCTTGGGATCTCATTTGTAATAGTTTTTACTAGCTATTGTGCTTGCGGAAGCGCTGCTACTTTGTACATTTTTTAAGAATATAAAAAAAAAAAGACTTTTGGGGTCCATTCATGGGTGTTCTTCCTTTGGAGCATGGTGCATTGTGAGCTATTGGTATAATCTTTTCTATGCTTTGAGTTATTTCATTTTGCATGCATTCTTGTGAACTTGCTAGTGGACAACTATCTTGCATTGGCATTTGATTTGAAAGTAGGCTCTAGAGGTTGAAGTTCTAGTTTATTTTCAAATAAATTTCTAGAAGTTTCAATTCGTTGTTTGCTTATCTATATATAAATCTAAATGAACTAATGCGTGACTTGAGTATTGTAGAAGAATTATTTTTGGATCAAGTGTGAGGGGAAGTCTTTGGGAGACCAACCCACTCTTGAAGCACCTTCAAAGGAACTCTCATTTGTTATTTGGATTTTCAGTTTATCTTACGAAAAAGTGTTTTGCAGAGATTCATTTGGACATAGTTTGTATGCATGCAATCATTTAAAAATATTTTACTTTTCATTGTACTTCATTGGATCATATATTATTATTTAAAGAGCTTAAGCATACAAAGAGGAGAGTCTACTTATCCTATTTGGCCTAACCCTTTGTAGATTATTGTGCAATATTTTGTGATTTTCTTTGTGTAACACTTGGTTGGTTTTTTGTAGTCTTATTTTTCTAACTTGTTTTCTTGTAGCAACTTGTGGGATTCACCTTCAAGAAACTACTAACAAATTGTTGCAGGACCTTTGACCTCTAATGTCAAATGATGACTCTCTCTTTTTTCTTTGGTCGTGGGCAGTTAAGGAGCTTCCTTGAGGAAGACCGAGTTCTTTGTGGCTTTTTTTTTCTCTCTTGGTCGTGAGCATTGAAGAGGCTTAGCCTCTCTTCTTCACTTGTAAAAATCTGATTTTTATTGAGTCTTTATATTGCAGAAATTTCTCATCAAGGATAAGTCTAAGACCTCAAGTTTCATTTGTAAAGATTTTCCTTGAGCTTGTAGGAGGCTTCATATTCTCTTACCTCTAACAACCACTAAAATTTCTGATTTTGGGGGCGTGTGTTTTATCCATTGGCATCTCAATCTCTCCATTTTTTGGAGAGGACTCATGGTATGATTTGTTGATCTTTTTAAATTGCATGCATCTCATCTAATTGGTCAATCAACATAACCATGCATTTCATTCATTTCACTAGCTATTCACTTTGATTTGCTACAAGTTTTAAGAGTATTTACTTTCATAGCAAATTCAGATTTTTTATATGCAAACATCTTTACTTGAGTTTATTTAGCTTGAAATCATACTTCAAATTTGCTTATGTTTCACCATTGAGCACACTCTACAATCTTAAGTTTGATGCATCAAGTAAAGCTACATTTTATTTCATGACAAACAAATATATTTCAAGTTGAAGTTGAATTTTTATTTTCTTAGTAATTTACTTTTAGATCTTACATGCCCCAAACATCACTAAAGTTTACTTCCAACTTAAGTTGGTTGAATAAAACATTTTAGGGACCCTCTACCTCCATGGACTTCTCACTGTGAGATCCAAATCTTTGGGCAAGGGTGAGGTCTGAGGATTATAGTTCAATTGTAATATTGTTTTAGAGCTAACTAATAAAATAAACCAAGAGCACTATCTCATCACATTTACTTGCAAATTTCTCAATTTTTTTGCTATCTTGATGGTTTAAAGTTTCACATGCAAATCTTATTTCAAGAAGCACATTGGATGAAACCATTTTAATCTCTTAAATTTTGCAACAAGTTTAATTCTATGATACTTGGAAATTTTCTTACTTTTGCAACTTTATTGCACATTGTCATTTTAATGGTCATTATGCTTATGGATGATTGATATATCTTGTTTCATTAGCAAGTACCCTTATTTGGTGTTGCAAATTTAATTCCATGTTGTTATTTTGGTCTAACATTTGAGTTTTTCTATCTCATTTACATTCTCCAAAGTAGATTACTAATTGTTTGTATTTTGGCAAGATATCTTCACATGTTTTGGTTCACTAATTTATTTATCTTAAAAACATTTTTGTATCCTGCATTTATAATATCTTGTGCGAACAGTTTCTTGTTTCACTTTTCATGATTACTTTTGCTTTCCATTGGAAAGCATTTCACTTCATTTAAGCAAATACAATTTCATTTTAAGAGCAATACTTTGAAGGCACTGGTTTTTCATATGTTTCATGCTTATCTTATGTATTGATGGTTATTGCTCATCACTTTTTTTGCTTATAAATCTTAAGAAGTAATCTATTTAACTCTAACAACTCTCTTAGAAAACTCACATCTTTAACTTAGATTTTTCTTTAGGGACCACCACCCATAGCTAACCTAGGAGATAGCTTAAATAGAGAGAGTCGAGATTAGTGTGACAACCCCTTCCTAATAATGAACCAAAAGATGAAGAAATTGTATTGAAAAGTATGAACTGTTATGTGGGGAACGAAGATCATCTACCATTTTATGTTTCTTTGATAGTGAATGATCGTCTTTTACACAATCTGCATGCTTGATTCAGGGGCTTCATCAAATGTCATGACCAAGAAAGTCATGGAGCAATTGAATTTAAGGGTATTTAGGGCCTATCACAACATATGTTCAATGGATTCTAAAAGAATTTAAGTGTGTGGGATAATTAAAGATTTATAAGTTTTCCTAGCTGCATACCCAGGCATAATAATGACTATGGATATTGTTGTGTTAGATGTCCCTGATTCACAGTGAATGCTCCTATCAAGAAAATGGACATCAGATTTAGGTGGTAGTCTTCAAATGGACTTATCATATGCCACCATCCCCATGCCAGATAATACCTTTGTCAGACTTGATCGCGAGTTAGAGAAAAGATATCATGTTGAGGATCCAAGGAAACCCAACAATGAGATGATCTATAGGTCATGCCAGATAGGAAGTGATGCAGTGTTGACAAATTTTCTTCCCCCCCAACAGAGCAAATTCAAAATGAAAAAGGCTTGAGTACTTCAAATTTTCCATCAGAGCATTTTCAAGACATTGCAGTAGGATTTACAGTAATTGTATCATCATCACCATCTCAACTAACCAAGAAGGAAAGAAAAAAGCGAAAAAAGAAAAAAAAAGGATATAAAAAATGAATCAACATTTTTGAACAAGATCAAGCCTCAACACTTCCTTAGTCGAGAAAGGAAAAGGAAGAAGTTTGGTATATCTGATGGCCACAAACAGGTTAACATTGGGGCAAGTCATAGTCTGAAGATAGTTAGAATGGGGCAAGACACAGCGGAGAAAGAGCTTATGGATTTGCCTGTGAGTAGGCAGGTTCTCAAGATGGATTTCACCGAAGACATCTAATGCCACGGGGCATCTTTTTGTATTGTATTTCTAACCTTATCACTTGTCAATTTTGTTTAAGTAGGTTTCTTTCATGAATAAATTATGCTCTTAGAATAAAATTTCCATTTTTGTACTTGATTTTATTCAATGATATTTTGAATGGATACTGCTAATATATATCTTTGGTTGGTGGATGCAGATTCCAGGTTCTTGCACACTATCACTTCATATCTATCATGCATCCCTATATTGAGCCAAATGTTGACCACTAGAGTGGCACCTGATGATGATGTGAATACTCCATGGCCAACGATGAACTTGTAATATTCCTTTTTTTGGTGTCACCATTGCAGGGCTAGGATGGACTTCTAGAGTTAGGAGCAGACCGGTCATAGGCACAGGTTGGTGTCATCAGCAGGCCCAGGGGCTTTTTGGAAGAGATTTGAGGAGTTTCTATGCAGTCGGGTGGCATTCGCTTGATATATTCCATCATCCGAGCAGTTTGGCTTTCGTTCCGGTGCATTTTGACAACTTTCGGAAATTTGAGTTATTTGTGGGCTTAACTCAGCTGATTACGCTCAAGGTGGCATTTTGAGAGGAATACATGATGAAACACCTTAGTGTAATAGCTCATTGGAAATGGGACGAGGATACCTACAGGATGGGATGGTTGGACACGAGTTTCAGTGACCAGAGGAGGCGTGGTAGCCGATTTACCCTTTTCTGCATTAAAAGGGAATATTTTAATAAGAGGGGAAAGTGCCCCATGAATAAAATAATATTAAAATAAGGCTCTAGAAGGCTCCAAGAAATCTATAAAATAAAGGGAGGAGGCCATTGAGGGATATCTTGGGATCATATCACTTTATTGTATGAGAGGTATGAGACGTGGTTCTCTACTCCAGCTGTAGCCCCAGGACGGAAACCCTCAGGTGATTTGCGAGTGTTGGACGAAAACCCAACTCTCTTGAGGAGACTTCACTCAGAAGTTTTGCAGAGTTTCAGGGATTGGTGTGAGGATCATTCAGATCTTCAACTTGTGCTTCATCATCTTCAGTGGGTTCAGTAACAGTTGTTGCCAGAGGGAGAGTGCAACAGTTCAGTTTTGCGGCCAGCGCAGTGTAACAACTCATCTTGGTAGCCAGTTCTCCGTCTCAGCTCTTTCTTTGGGTTAGATGTATTTGTAACCCCAATTATTATCTATAATAAAATGTTGAGATTCTTCCTATTTGATGTGTTGATAGATTGTAGTGCTTATGTGTTTATTTTACATGGCAATCTTCTGTTGAGTAAATAGTAATTTTACGGCATATTGTGGAGTTTAGTTATTTTTATGCATTTTTTATTAAAATATACCATTCGGGATGTTACAGTGGTATCAGAGCGTTGGTCTTGGCTCAACTTGCAGAATTTTAGTTGTGAGGGTTTCAATTCCAATTGCAGATTGTTCGAGGGTTTTTTTTTTTTTTTGAGGTGCCGAAGGAAAATCATTTCTAGATTGAATTCTTTATTTGTTGGAGAAATCTATCCAGGGCCTTAGCTACTCTACAAAATATCGATACTAGACAAATTTTCTTTGGATTTGTCGTCTGCTTAATAAGCATTCAACCATTGTACATGCCAAAGCGTCCATATGAATTCTAATTCGAGAGCTGTATTTTTCATTATCGTGCCAATGTAATTGAGGGACGTGTGTGATGATAAAATTTTCTTATAGAAATAAATTTTGTGGCTATTCTCCTAGCGTAAAGGGGTCGGTATACTCTTTCCTCTACGTTGGTGTCTTTCCTCCACGTTGGCGGATCAAATCAGCAGGGTTTAAAGACCAAATTTTCTGATATTATGTGCACCAAATTGCCTGTGGGAGTTGCCAAACTATATCATTACATTTGAGCAGGACTATTTTGCAGCGGTCGTAGAATTATTAAAGGGCCTACAGTTAAAGATCATTTTATAAAGGGTGGTTAGATTAATTTATCAAAGAAGCCGTGAAGTTGTTTTTGGGAAGCCGCTTTTTAATCGAAGAATTTTGGGCCAGTTTAATTTGAGCCAAGTTTCCCTTTGCTTTAATTACAAGTCGTCCATCTATCTGACACTTGTGATTATTGTGAGAAACAAATTCGTAGGAGCCGCTTTCGAAGCCACCAGACCATAGTCGATATTGCTATCGGTGTGCCCAAGATCTGACGCGATTGGCACCTGGGCATTCTCATCGTTGTCGAATACACACTCTGAAGGATAAATTATTCCAGTAATTCGACAGTGCTTGGAAGTCGAATTTTTCTAAAGCTAAGGTGACGAGTTTGCTAGGGCCAGCAGATTTCCTTGTGAAAGTGATTGGCTAAAATTCAAGTTTTGCTGGAGGAGCTGCGTATTCTACGCATTTTGTGAAGGACGAGAGCCTTAACTCTGTTGGCTGTGTGTGGTTGGAGAAAGGCAGGCATTCCTAGTCTCACTGGCTGAACGAAATTAGTGGGAGAAGAGCGGCAAGGTTGCTGGTGTTTGGGGGATGAGTTTCCCTTTCTCTGTTGTATACATTTCCAGCTCACAAGACTCATACCATTCTGCTGAAGGAGAACCACTGCACTCATAAACCCCTTGGCTGAAATTAAATGCAGAAAAAAAAGGAGAGAAGATAAACGACATTCAGTTTTATTGTTGGTTGAGTACCAAAACTGGGGAGAGATGTGACCATATCTGAGGGCAGAGACCTTCATATGTCAGCTATTTTATTAGCTAGCTGTTACTTGAGACTGAGCGAAGTGCCCTTGTTGAAGGTCAAGGATGCTATAGCGTACTGACAGAATTAAGACTGCTATTGAATGATGCCTGCTGTCTTATTCCAGAATTCCTATCCGATGTTACACAGAGCTCGGCTAATCATTGGGCCAGAAACTTCTAGCTGATTATTGGGGAAGACGGGAACAATTGAGGCTAAGGATCCATTTGCAGGGACGGGTTCCACTCTTAAATTGAGGGAGAAGCATATGCAAACTTTGTTCTCTGTGTGTATCTCTTCACTTCCAGAACAGTAAAAATTCGAGCTTGACGTGCTGACATGAACGGACAAAACTAAGGTCATCCTTCTAGAGCGTAATAATCGGGAGACGGGCTTATTTGCTGTTGCTGGTACGCACTCTCCAGTTGATGGGTTCTCCATAGACTACATAACCAGGTTCCATTCTATACATTTCTTACTATCATTGAGACATGTTGCTATGTCTTGTCTATGAAGTTTTGTCCATTGCTGTAAAATTTTTATGAGCTTAAAATCTAGATATCAGTTGCTGGTTAGAGCTGAATACCTCCTGTACATGTCACTGTGTGTTGACGATTAGCACCAATAAAACATTTAGTAGTATGTATTTGAACTATTTGACAAAAAAAAAAAACATCTACCCCACTATAAAAACCTAGAAAAACAGTGACCATATCAATAGTTGAACCATGGAGGAATTCCTAAACAACTTGAGAAGAATAAAAGTTGGTTCCTTGAACCACCATGCATCAGAAGACCAAAAAACAAAACCAAACAACAGACCCTTTTCAAGAGGGATTTATGCCATCCTTAAAAAGGGAAAGCCAAAAGACTTACAATAAGAATTGGGAATTGGTCACCGAATTTTTGCACTTGGGACAGATTTGAAACACATGAAGATGTCATGGAGAGTTTTGTCCAAACTTGATGAGCTTAATGAACTTCTGCCCAAAATAAGCCAAGAAGAAGGGAAGAAACTGATTTGGGATCTAAAACCTGCTATGCTTGCTCTTATACAACCCAAATTCTTGGAGGAACCGTGTGAGGGGGTTAGCCTTCCAGTTGCATCATGCATCAGCAACATCATGAAGTTGACTGCACCTATAGCTCCATACAGTGATGAAGTTATGAGGAGGATTATGAGATTGATAGTAGAGACTTTTCAGGATTTGGACAACAGTACAGGCTCTACCTTTGGGAAGAAGCTTGTGATTTTATGGAGTATGGCCACATTCGAGACGTATGTCATCATGTTTGACCTTGAGTGTGATGACTTAATTCTGCAGATGTTCCAATGCTTCTTCAGTATTAGGAGACATCATTCTGACACCATCATAACACATATGCAGTCCATCCTATCATGATGTATGAGAGACTGTGAGACCATTGGCCGAGAGTTATAGACCATGTTGTTGAGCATTTGGAGGAGAGAGCAGTTGGTCTCACTTGCTGCTTATGAGCTAGCCCAAGGGTTGGTTGAGTAAAATATTGGGCTGTTCAGGAGACAGTTGACTAGGGAGGAGCTGCTCTAGTTTGGTGGATCTGGCAGCAGAAATGAACTGAGAACGAAGGGACTTTGCTTCATCTGCAAAGGACCTTGGGGGCCTGATCACTCATGCTCGAGTGATGTAGATGATGCGGTGGAGGCAGAACAAAAGGGCATTCCTTCTGTATGCCAGGGTGAGGACTCTTCTTCAGATGAGTCCATGGGATCAGTTGAGGATGCTTCTGGGGAGAGAGCAGTCATGCAGAGATGATGACGGTAGGTCGGAGCTGTATTCGAGTGTGCAGGGTGAGCAGTCAGGGGACTCTACGGGAGATACTCTGGGTGATGAGTCACTTGTGACGATTCAGCCAGAGCAGCATATGATGGAGCGTGAGTCAGTAGAGGAGGATACTATGCACATCATGCATGATAGTCCTTTGAGGGAGAGCCAGATGGAGGCTCACATTGAGTCTATGATGGATATGCGGCTAACCTTGGGGTTAGCCACTGAGGAGGAGCAGTCAGATGCACAGACACTGAGTACGGCGACAACATTTGTAGATCCATATCCTCTGAAGATGTTGGAGGTTGATGGGCTCATTCTGCAGGGGGCTAGTAGACAGCAGGAGCATTACATTCCCGATCAGGAGAGGAAGGAGCTGTTGGAGATGGTGGAGCATCCATCTGTGGGTCGACACATTGATGAGGTGCAGATAAATGTACATGCAGTCAGCAGAGCTGCAGTACTTTCAGTGAGTAGCACTCTCCAGGAGTACATCGATGGGGCTTGCAGCATATCTTGCACACTTTGGCCCATTATAGAGAGAGGGGCTTTGTTCTACAGGCAAATTTCGTTGGCAGACAGGACAGAGTAGCGTGAGTTGGTTATGAGCAAACGACAGTTCTCTAGGCATGTTCCGTATGCAGTTGACACTACATTGGATTCTTCTTCCAGGATAGATTGGCGCGAGATCATGAGTTGGTACCCTCTTGATGGTACGATTTTCTTTGTAGGGAGCACAACAGAGCAGGGGCCCTTAGACACAGTAGATGTTACAAATTCCAGCTGGCAGTGGGGCACAGGTCGTCATTTCTTCAGCACTCCATCCCGATTTTAGGAGAGCAGGATTAGCATGGGATTGAGCCAGGACTTGGATTGGAGAGAGGCGATGAGTTGGTACGTAGTTGGTGGGGCAGCTTATACAGTTAGTGGTACATCACAGCAGGAGCCAGGGAGCATTGATGCTTGTTGGCGGACTTCACTTCATGGGGCATCATCTATAGCCAGAAGCAGTGTGCAGTTCGAGCCGTGGGACTTGGCCGATGATTGGCCATGGTGGCGTTGGGGTCTGGGAGGATTGTTTGTTGACAGATACAAGGAGAGATCAGTTTGGGATCCCGACATTGAGGGGTCTATTCCAAGTGGCTTGACACAGGTGCATAGCTGCCCCCAAGGGTTTGTATGGGATCCAGGCATTGGGTCTCAGTTACATTGGGCCAACAGGGTGGCCCACATATTTGGATTGCTTGAGGGCAAGCAATCTTGGGCCGGAAGGTCTATAATATTCCTTTTTCTGGTCACCTATGATAGGGCCAGGATGGACTTCTAGAGTTAGGAGCAGACCGGTCACAGGCACAGGTTGGTGTCATCAGTGGGCCCAGGAGCTTTTTGGAGGAGATTTGAGGAGTTTATGTGCAGTCGGGTGGCATTCGCTTGATATATTCCATCATCCGAGCAGTTTGGCTTTCGTTTCGGTGCATTCTGACAACTTTCGGAAATTTGAGTTATTTGTGGGCTTAACTCAGCTGATTACGCTCAAGGTGGCATTTCGAGAGGAACACATGATGGAACACCTTAGTGTAATAGCTCATTGGAACTGGGACGAGAATACCTACAGGATGGGATGGTTGGACACGAGTTTCAGTGATCGGAGGAGGCGTGGTAGCCGATTTACCCTTTTCTGCATTAAAAAGGAATATTTTAATAAGAGGGAAAAGTGCTCCATGAATAAAATAATATTAAAATAAGGCTCTAGAAGGCTCCAAGAGATCTATAAAAGAAAGGGAGGAGGCCATTGAGGGATATCTTGGGATCATATCATTTTATTGTATGAGAGGTGTGAGACGTGGTTCTCTACTCTAGCCGTAGCCCCAGGACGGAAACCCTCAGGTGATTTGTGAGTGTTGGACAAAAACCCAACTCTCTTGAGGAGACTTCACTCAGAAGTTTCAGAGAGTTTCAGGGATTGGTGTGAGGATCATTCAAATCATCAACTTGTGCTTCATCATCTTCAGTGGGTTTAGTGACAACTGTTGCCGGAGGGAGAGTGCAGCAGTTCAGTTTTGAGGCCAGCGCAGTGCAGCAGCTCATCTTGGTGGCCAGTTCTCCGTCTCAGCTCTTTCTTTGGGTCAGATGTATTTGTAACCCCAGTTATTATCTATAATAAAATGCTAAGATTCTTCCTATTTGATGTGTTGATAGATTGCAGTGCTTATGTGTTTATTTTACATGGCAATCTTCTGTTGAGTAAATAGTAATTTTACGGCATATTGTGGAGTTTAGTTATTTTTCTGCATTTTTTATTAAAATATCCCGGATTCTTCCTATTTGATGTGTTGATAGATTGCAGTGCTTATGTGTTTATTTTACATGGCAATCTTCTGTTGAGTAAATAGTAATTTTACGACATATTGTGGAGTTTAGTTATTTTTCTGCATTTTTTATTAAAATATCCCATCCGGGATATTACAGAACTAGAGGTTTCTTGTACCATCAGATATCATCAGTTCAATAGAGTTTTTAAACTCTACTTCTACTTCTCATAATCTTTCTCTTGTACTCAGATTCTAAGCCCTACAGGGAATTGTAATAAGTGATGCTAGTAATAATGAGTTTTGAGTCAGTATTGAGTCTGTAACAGGCCTAGGTAGTCTGGGACCTTTCCAACAAGTGAGTATTACTCTGGGAGGTTTCTTTTACTCTGTTAATTATCATCTCCCTACTAGGACTTAATAATTAATTGAGTTTTCTCCTCCAATTTTACCTCAAAGCCGGAGTACGGCTTGATGGTGAGGCCTTAGGTGAGGCCTAGTGTCTACAGTCAACATATATTACCATATTAGATCACACAAAACATTTCGTGGAATTTGGTTAGGTCTAGGTAGTTGTTTTTTAATTTTTTTACATTTCCCGCATATCAAAAATTGCAATAAAAATTGTAATTGGATTGTAATAAGTGTTGTTTAGAGAAGTTGTATGGGGTATGAGTAATCAAAATTATAGCCCTCACTCTCAACCCTTTACTCTGACACATTTTGAGGGGTTAATAATGTGTTTTGGATCCTCAAAATCCACATTTCCTAAGTTTAGTGGAAATTGTGGCAATTAATTAGGCTAGAATTAAATAAAATAGAGAGAAATAAATTATTCTGTGTGACAGAATGACGTGGAAATGACTTGGAAATTTTCCTAAGTCAAAGAGTTGAGTCAACGGACATGTGGAGAATCACTGAGCACACTGCATCATTAATTTCCCATTATTTTATCAAAATCGAATTTCCCAGAGATAAAGCAACAGTTACACACAAGGAAAATCGAATTTATAAAAGACAATTGGGCATCAGAAGAATATTCTACAAGATCAGTTGACTGAAGACTACATGGGGACCTCTTCTCACGATTTATTTGGAGTGCAACAACACTCAAGGCTTTACTTAGAGGATTTACGCTTTTCCTTGGGTCCAGACTGTGTAGTCACTCAGAGGAAACATGTAGTTCTCAGGGGCCTACGTAGAAGTTCATCGAGATCATCTACAGGTAAGGTTTCAGTTGGCTCGAGTTTGTAGTGGTGGACTAGATGTAGCACGAGACTTTGCTTGGCTCATGGATGAGTTCACTGGATCATATAGGGAATTCAATTTCCCTTGGTGTGCACAAAAGAAATTCAATTTTGCTCTGGTATCTCAGTCTTCTCCACATTGAATTTGGCTTATCTTTTCTTAGGGATTTGATCCAAGTTTAGGTCTCACATGCATTCTTCTTTGGGAATTGCTCCCAACTCTCTATATAATAGAGCCATGGGCTCTTGTATTGTATCATGTTATGAGCTATCTAGCTTGAGGAAACTCTGCCATTTTGTACTTGCATATTAATAAAATCAAGACTTTGGGGTTACGAAGCGGATGTTCGTTATGAGGTGATTCTTTGCTGCGTTTGTGCTTATTATCTTTGCATTTGCTTATATGTTTGATCTATGCTAATTCATATTTTCCATATAACGTGGATTGATACATGCAAGCTATCTTGCATGTGTCATTGATTTAGAGTATTATCTTAGAAGTAAGCTTGCCAACGCATTTTAGGTGGAATGCTTTGTTTATCTTATTTCATTTTGATGTTCTAATCCTCTTGCAAATTAACATTTGGTTTCAAGTGTGTAGGGAAGATCCATTTTTACATTGTGTGAAAGAAATCCATCCGGACATGGGAAAAGTCTCGAATAAACTCACTCACTCCTAGATTCACGACGATCCAAGACTCAGTTTTCTCCAGCTCCAAGTTTTGCATCCAACGAGAACTAAAAGGGAGTGCCCTTTTCTCTAAACTACTTGATCATCAAATTTCAAATTTTAAAATCCAAAATATTTCCTTTGTAGAGTGTTTTAATGTCATATTTGCTATCTCAAGAGCGTTTTCTAGACTAGACAAGTATGGGGCTTCACTCCCATTCCTTGAGCTAGTGTCTTTGTATACTAGTTTGTACTTTAAATCTTGTTTATTTTGCTCTAACATTTGTCTTTGTTTTGCAACCCAAAGGCTTGAGCATAGACAACAAGGAGCTTGAAGAGGAGGTGGCGAAAAACTATTGATCCTCCTTGCATGTAAATCCTTCCACTACCTTAAAGACTGATTTCTAGGGAGACCGTGAGCATCTTAAGGACAACAAGAAGACCACCTTGGCCGTGGGCCTTTGAGCCTTGTAAAATTTCTGTTTTAGAGGTGTTTCCCATGTGCTTTTGTTGTCATCTTTGAGGAGGAGATATAACTTTTTTCCAAGCTCTATCTTTGTGAAAAGATCTTCTTTTGGGCAGCCTTTTTAGAGGCTTATTTTTCTCATTTGTAATCACTACTAAAAGAACCTTTTTGCTTCAAGGGAGCTTGAGATCTTTTCCCATGGTATGCCCCTTCCTTGGTGAAAAGGAAGGACCTTCTTGGGTGGATTGACTTGTTTTCTGATTTTCATCTCATGCATGCTGAAAAATTAACAACTCATGCACTCCACATCCATATCACTAAATCTTGTGTTTTATTAAACTTACATGCATAAGCTCCAAAGACTTCAAACTTGAGGAAATCTTGTGTGAGCAAATTTTTTTTTTTAACTATAACGGTTATGGATTTTATTTATAAAAGAAAGGAAAGATGGGCCTTTGCTATGTCGACCCCTGTTACATTGCTGGTATCCTTCTTATGCTGCTTTTTGGATATGACAATTTCAAGCATTTTGGAAGGTACTTTCCCCATTTACAATGGAAATCCCTTTCATGAGAGCACAGCCTTTGTTCGCCATCCCGTCTGCTTCACTGTTAGAGTTTCTAAGGATGTGGTAAAACTTGTACGAGTCAAAATCGAGTAAGACTCTCTTCAATCTGCCCAACGTTTTGTTTAGACCAGCATTTCTGAAAAGGTCGTCCTTGATTAACTTTTTGATTAAAATCTCCAAGTCTCCAAAGACTTGGAGGTTTTTGGCGCCATTTTCTCTAGCAAGAAGACAGGCTTTGAGCAGCCCAAGGATCTCAGCTTGATTGTTAGTTTTCATCCCTAGACCCCAGCAGAAAGTGTCTCTATGTGACCCGTCCGGGGAGTAGATGACCCCACCAGCACCGGCAGCATCGGGATTCCCTTTGGACGCCCCATCAAAGAAAATAGTGGTTAAGTTTTGAGCCCTCCACCAGTTTTGGAAGATGTCATCTGAAACTCTTATTCGCCAGTCCGGATTCGCTTTCTGAGGGGTGAGGAGGTACTTACGAGGATGGGGCTCTAGAGCTAACCACCTCTTTTCTTCTGGCGTGAGCAGAGGGTCTTCTTTGTAATACTGCTATTGTGCTGCTTCCAAAAGGAGTGACTTGGCCTTTGCAGCAACCTGAGTCGGGGTCAGCTGCAATTCTTTGAAAATCTGCTGGTTGCGAGCCAGCCACAACTGCCAACACACGAATTTAGGGAAAGCTGTCCAAACTTTGCGCCAGAAAGACTTGGGAGGGATTCGTTGTGGATAGCAGGAACTCCATATGGCGAAGAGATCCGGGACAGAGATCTGAGATGGGAGGGAAATCTGAAATGCTTGGAGAAGAAGACCCCACAACTCTTTGGCAAAGAGACAGTCTAGGAAAAGGTGTTGGGCAGTTTCAAGATTACATTTGCAAAGAACGCATTTGTGAGGCCCTTCGATCTTCCTTTTTATCAGATTTTCTCCTGTTAAGAGTTTATTGTGCGCCAAAGTCCAGAAGAAAAAGTTGATTTTTGGGAGAGCTAACGGCTGCCAAACCAGATTCCAGAAGGTGGGAGTATGAATGCTGTTCTTATGGCCCTGCAGAGCTCTATAGCCTTCTGCAGTAGTATAGACTCCAGTCCGGCCCCAACCCCACCTGTCCTTCGTAGTTCTGTTAACCGAGGCAGCGTCTTCAAGCAGGTCCTCAAGCAGATTCTGTTGCTCGATTAAACGGACAGGGACTCCGTGAAAGTCCCATCCTGCCCAATCGCCACGATTGTCCCATTTTGACAGCTCGTAAATGCTATTGACCCCTGCGCTTTCCAGCCACTTTCTAAGATCCACAATTTCATCGTTTTTCAGCCAGTGGATCACACCCCATTATGCGATCTTTCCAAAGATGAGTGTGCTTGCCGTTGCCTGGAATTCTATACATGTGATTTTTGAAAAATTTACTACTTTTGCAGCAGAGCCTCCAAACCTGCGTGCAATTAACAGAATTGTCCAAGCGCATGTGCCTGAGAGCTTCATTGTCTGTGTATTTTGACCGAATTGTAACACATACAGGGTGAGAGGGGTCGTGGATCAACTTTCAGAGAATCTTGCCTCCCAGCGCAGAGTTTACAAGGGAGGGGTCCCGGATTTGCAACCCACCCTCATCGATCGACCTCTTTACAATATCCCAGTTAACCAAATGTATTTTTTTGTCATTGCCTTTCCCACCTTGCCATAAGAATTTCCTGAGGAGGGTAGAGATCTGCTCCATAACATTTTTTGGTGCCAGGAGAAAAGCTGCTTGATATATAGGAAGAGCTGATAGCCGAGATTTGATGAGGATAGTTTTACCGCCCTTAGTTAACCAGTAGCCTCCCCAAGCAATGATTTTAGATTTGATTTTGCTGATGATGTCGTTCCAAAGAGACCTCTTATTTACCCCAGAGGAGATAGGAAGTCCCAGATACTTGAACCTATCCCAATGTGCTTGACCTTTGAATCCGAGGAGCTTCGAAATGTTAGATATCTCTCGCTGGTCAGTATTCCAACTGAAGATTTCGCTTTTGCTCTTGTTAACCAGAGCGCCAGAAACCCTGCAATAACTTCTCAAAACAGTATCGAAAGCTTTTGCAATTTTGGAGGAAGCACCTCCAAGGAGTAGGGAATCGTTTGCAAAAAGAGAGTGGTTCAGGGGAGCTGATCCTATGGACGGTTTGAGGCCCGGGAGGGAGCCAGCGTTTCTTTCAGCTGAGAGTTTTCTACTGAGGGAATCCGCCATAATGATGTACAGGAAGGGGGAGAGAGGGCATCCCTGCCTAATACCTCTCCGCGCTTGAAAGAAATTGGTTGGACGACCATTGATGAGGGGGGCGATCCATGGGGAATCAATACAGGCTTTTATGAGCTGAACAAACTGCTGTGAGAAACCAAAAGAAAGCAGTACTTTGCAGAGGAACCAACGATTTACTCTATCGAATGCATTTTCCATATCAAGTTTTATCACCATACCTTTCTCCCCGCGCCGTTTACTGGAATGGATGGTCTCCTGGACTTGAATAACATTATCCAGTACGTGCCTGCCTTCCACAAATCCGCCTTGAGTGTTGGATATCAATCTTTTGAGCAGGGGCTTGATTCGGTTTGCTAAGAGCTTGGCTATAGTTTTGTAAGATGCATTACACAGCGAGATAGGCCTAAATCTTGCAAAAGTATCTGGATTGGTTTCCTTGGGAATTAAGGCTAGATAGGTGGAATTGGTTCCTCCACCTATCTTAGCTCTTTTCATGAAGCCTCTTATCATTTTGAGGAGGTCAGCTTTGATTATTTCCCAACATGACTTGTAAAAATGAATTGAAAATCCGTCTGGCCCAGGGGCCTTGTCGGAGTCCATGGACCAGATAACATTGATTATTTCTTCCTCAGCAATGGGACTGCAAAGAGCTGCATTATCTTCAGGATTGACGAGTGAAGGAATGTTGGAGAGGAAGTCAGCTGCTTCCTCATCATTGCCTTGGATACCATCGTTGAATAGATTCCTGAAATGTATTTCAGCAGCGTCTTTAACTTGATGGAATCCTTTGCAGATTTGGCCCTCCGTTGTTTTTATTTCAGCTATATGATTCCTGGACAGTCTAGATTTGAATTGACGGTGGAAAAAAGCGGTGTTCCGATCACCAGCCTTTAACCACAGGCTTTTGGATTTTAGCCTCCAGTAATCTTCTTCTGCTCGAAAGGATTGATAAGTAGATCGTTGGGCTTTTACTTCCTTTTCCAAGAGCTTTGCTGTGATGTCTTGATTTTCCATTTCTGTTTGCAGGGAATGCAGGATCTGAACTGCCTCTTTTCTTTGATTGATTGGAGTGGGTTTAGGCTTTTTTATCCAATCCTTCAACGCTTGTTTAGTGGCCTTCAACTTTTGTTCCCAGACATAGCTAGTGGAGCCTGAGAAGGGTTTAGCCCAAGCAGCTTCCACAATCTCCATGAAGCCCGCTCTCTCAATCCAAAGTGGACTGAAGCGAAAAGGAATGGGACCCAGATCTTCTTCTTCTTCCAGGAGAAGCTGGATTGGTTTGTGGTCAGAGGACAATTTGGGGAGAATTTTTGTGGAGATGATCTTATTATTCATCATTAGGGCGCTTTGAACCAGAAATCTATCCAGGCGGGCAGAAATGTGTTCCGACCCGGCCCTGTTATTTGACCAAGTGTACAACCCCTGAATTGGAATGAAATCCAAGAGATCCCAGCTCTGGGTGAGCTCCTCCACCGTGGCCAGCATGGGATCTCTCGAGCAGGAGCCACCCCTCTTCTCTTCTGATTTCAAAACTATATTAAGGTCTCCCGCTATAATAATGTTGCTAGGGGAGTTCTGCTCTAAAAATAATTGAGAGAGAGGACCAACATTCTCTTTTTTCAGAGTAATTAACAGGAACATAAAGATTGAAGAGGGAAAATGTCAACTTACTGGCTTTATGCATCAGTTCCATGTAGATCCAATGCTGGGATTCATGAAAATTGTGGAGCTGGAAGGAGCCTTCTGCCCACAGAGTTGCTAACCCTCCAGAAGTGCCCCTGGCGCTGACTGCCTTTCCTGTACTTTTATTCCACTTTGACTTACTTATATCTAGAAGGGCTTGCCCTTCTATTTTGGTCTCTTGGAGCATGAGGATGTCTGAAGGTTCTGTTTTCATTAGATCCTTGACTGCATCTATTTTGGCGGGATTCCCCAGTCCTCTGCAATTCCAAGAGACAAGCTTCATTATTTACTTAGAGGAGGGTTGGGGCCTCCCTTGGAGGGCCTCGGTTTGGTATTTCGTCCAATGGACATTTCTATTGTGGCCTGGCTTCCTTGTGTTATGTGTCTTTCGGCCTCTTCTTCTCTCTTTTCTTTGCGGGATTTCCTTCCAGCTCTTTTAGATGGGAGCTCGTAGGTTTCATCCTCCGAGGATCCTGAGCTTTCTACTGCTTTTTTCCTAGTGGCTTCTGCGTATGAGGGTTTGGATGGACTGCCTTGATTGACTTCGGTCTGCATAGCTTTCCCTCCTTCTTTGCTTGGGGGGGTGCTTTCTGCCTGCTCCAGATTTACCTGTTCTGAGACTGCTGGGTTGAGTTGTTCTGAAACTGCTGGATTGATCTGATTGCTTGCAGCTCCTTTAGGGTTTGCTTCGTCTTCATGGTTGGGCTTGGTACTGCTTGGAATCCCGGACACATTACCTTTGCTGGCTCCTTTTTTTGGGTGAGTTGTTTTCTGGACTAGAGTCCATTGATCCCCATTTTGTTTGTCTGAGAGCTCTTCGGCCTTTTTCTTGCAATGCTTGGCGAAGTGTCCATGCCCGTGACAGTGTCTGCATTTAAAGGGGAGCTGCTCATAGTCCAGTTCCTGTACATGCGTCCATCCAGCGACAGTGAGCTTAATTGCTTCTGGTAACCCCTCCTCAAGGTCAACTTCAACGCAAATGTGAGCACAAGAATACTGATCTTTTCTTGCAGCTTGGTCTATGTATTTGCCTAGCGTGTTTCCGATGATCTCAAGTGACTTTTGGTTCCAGCAGTGGAGAGGCAGATGTGGGAGCCTCACCCAAACAGGGACAGCAGAGGGAACATCCTGGGAAGGGTCAAAGTCCGGGGACCATTTGTTCAGATACAATCCCTGCGGTCCCATGAAGTATGGACCATTTCTGAATATTAAGCTTCTGTCTTTCGGGTTTTCAAACACAAATACAAAGTATCCTTTGCCCACGAAGTAGCTTTTGACCCCCTCCTTGGTTAGGGGTTGCCAATTTCTTTTTGTCCAGTCTTCAACTGACTTGGGAGAAGGCCATAGGCCAGTGAACTGACCTATGAGGCCTCTCTCAGCCAGGTTTAAAGCTGCTTTGCACGTCTCTTCTTCAGGGAGGGCCATTGAGGGGATCGTTTCCATTTTTTTTATGAACTTTTGAAGAGTCGCCGAAGGGGCTCTCTTTGGACCAGCAGCAATCATTGCACGAAACGCTAGCACTTCAGGAGGCAGATCGGAGAGGGGGGCAGTGCCCCCAGAGGACCCCATGGCCGGAGAAGAGCGCCACTGGACTGAGCGCAGGAGCGCAGCAGCCACAGGGGCGCACAGAGGAGCGCCCTGCAACTTTGCAACACACTACACATAGGAAACCAGCTGCATTCGAACACAGAGAGAAAGATTCACTGCACGCAGCCGAAAGAACGCAGGGGGGCCAACACCGCGCGCAGCAACAGCTCAGTGCGCCGCGCCACCTAGGGATGCGCCGCGCAGGAACAGTTCCAGGACAGGGGACCTTGCACAGAAGGAAGGAGCCCGCCAAGGTGGCCGGAGGGCCAAGACCGGCCAAAGGCCACCGGCACAGAGGAGAACCAGAAGCAGAGCAACGCGGAGCGGGAAGGAGTTTTTTTTTTTTACATTACCACACACAAAGTGTGAGCAATTTACATGGTTGGCAAGTTTTAATTAATTTCATGGTTATGCTTCATTATTTAGTCCATTCATGTTATACATTTGAGGAATTATTGAAGCATTTTCTTTCAAGTAAAACAATTGTATCTTAAGGAGAAATTATTTCATTCCACTTGCCTATTAATGTTACAACACACATAAGTCTATTTCCATTTTGTCTCAAGTTTGATTTACTATTACCAGTGAGCGTTATCTCATTTTTATCTCTTGTGGATCATTGTGTGTATCATTTAATTGGGATAAATCAACATAGCTTTCATGCCAACACTCACTAAAACTTTACCTCCAACATAAGTTGGTTGTATGGACTTCTTAGGGACCCTCTACTCCCCTATTGACTCCTCATTGTGAGATCCACATGATTTGAGCGAGGGTGAGGTCTGGGGATTGAAGAGTTGAATTGAAATCTTTGTTGTAGAGGTAATTAACTAAAATTAACCAAGAGCACTCTCTATCACATTTCCTTTTACTTGTCTCTTGATGGTTTTGGGTCTTATGCAAAATTTATTCCAAAAGCAAGTAGTGCGATGCTTTCTTTCCATATTCACAAAGTCTAATTTCACATTTAACATCTAACATTTATAAGTTGTTTCTAACTATGGCAAGATATGTTTCAATGTTGTGATTTGGTTATTTCATAATCATTTTATTTTGCAAATATCTTGTGCTAACAACTTTTGTTTCCATTTCAGGATTACTTGGTTCTCATCTTTTTGAGAGCACTACTTTTACTTTTGAACAAGTTATTTGTAAAACAATGGTTGTATGGTTTTGTCATTATTATTTCAAAGTTGCTCATATATGCTCATAAATCTCTAAAAGTAATCCATTTTTTCACTCTAACAAAGTCTCCTAGAACCTCATATCCTTTTAACTTAGTTTTCTTTACTTTAAGGACCACCCCCTTAGCTGACCTAGGAGAGAGCTAAAACAAAGGGAGTCAGGATTAGTGTGACAACCCTTTCTCTGAGTTCCTTGCCACCAACCACACCTTGTGGGGTTGAAGGTTTTTTCCACTGACTTGTAGGTAGGTGTAGGCAGCAAGTCGAGTTAATAGAGCCAAAACATGATCATTGGATTGCAACCAAGCATATCTTAAGATATTTGCGTGGAACCAGACATCATTGCCTCTGATATACTGGTAATGAAATCCAACTGATGGGATATACAGATTCAGATTGAGGTGGTAGTAAGACAGATGAAAGAAGCACAATAGGTGGACGCTTCAGCCTAGGGTCTTTCATGGTATCATGGATGAGCAGAAAGAAGGATACAGTTGCTTTGAGCAGTGCCAAGGCTGAATATGTCGCTGCAAGCGAGGTCTATTGAGAAGTAGTTTGGATCAGGAAGTTGTTATCAAACTTGTTTAAAGGACCGCTTAGCCCTACATGGATACATTGTGATAATGAGAGTTGCATGAGATTGATAAAAGACCCAGTATTTCATGCTAGAACAAAGCGTATAAACAATAAGTACCACTACGTCAGAAGTTTGGTACGAGATGGGTCGTGGAAATACTTGCTCCAATTGAACCGCAGATTGTCCTTATATATATACAGGACAAATCTCCCTTTAGAGCTGACGTGAAGACTTACTTCTGAGCCAACTTGTGCAGGATTATTGAAGCTGACTTGATCACAGTACATAGGCCGTCTTGAGGGGCTACTTCAATGCTGATCTTGAGCCATAATTTCAAGGCTTATGTGACAAGTTATTGAGGCATACAAGCGACACTTTGACTCTTCATACACATGACTCTTTAATTAGTACATTTCTGACTAGAAGACAAATCCCTAAAAGAAATCAAGAAGAAGTCTTTTGACCTATAATAAAACCTTGCTCATGAAACCCATGAAGCAAGCATACCAAAAAAATATTTTATTATCTTTATCTTCTTCATTACATAAATACATAATTACATAGTCAATATGAAGACCAATCCTAGTTACACTTTCCAACAGATAGTTCCATATAACCCACAATAGAATGGAGTACCGAGAAGGAAGAATAAAGCTATTATTGGGGCAACAAAAGCAATACTGCATGATCAGGATCTGCTTATTTTTTTATGGGCAGAAGACGTAAAATGACAGTTTATTTGCGAAATAGGAATCCACACAAGGTGTTGGGGAGGATGAGCCCTGAAGAGGCATTCATAGGGAAGAAACCAGAGATTGAACATCTTCGCATTTTTGGGTGCTAGGTTTATTTCCATATTCCATCAGAGAAGAGGATGAAGCTTGAGCCTATTGTGGAGAAGGGTATCTTCATTGGATACAACGAGACCTCAAATTTTTATATAGTCTACATTCCTGCACTCAAGAATACAATGGTGTGGAGGGACGTGAAATTTGAGGAGGACAGGGCTCTCAAAAAATCTCGTGGCTTAGTGTCAAAAGTAACATAGGTCCAGGAGCTGGAAGCACCAAAGGAAGAAGGGAGATTTCCAATATAGATTATAAGACCTAGAGTTATGTGTAGGATGAGCATCATGAGCAGGGGAAAGAGTGGGATGCTTCGTTTACCTAGGCCGAGACTTCTAGGAATAAGAGGTTGAAATGGGTAGTGCATACCTTAAGGGAAGCTCAAGAGAAGGTGGATCCTCCTAGGACTTCAATCAAGGAGAGCAGACCACCGCACAAAATTTCTAGTTACATGGCTCTTATGTGTGAGTTTATTGAGGTTGAGCCTTCCAGTTTTCAAGAGGCATCTAACTCGTAGGTGTGGAGGGATGCCATGGTGGAAGAGTATTCTTCCATCATGAAGAATGATGTATGGGAGGTTATGCGACTGCTTGAAGGGAAATCAGTGGTAGGGTCTAGGTGGATCTAGAAGATTAAACATGCTGCACATGGCGGTGTTGAGAATTTCAAAGCCCTGTTCGTGGTTCTCTTAGAGAGAAGGAGTTGACTATGATGAGACATTCACCCCTGTAGCTAGTTATTCCTTCATTAGGGCTTTGATTTCCATTGCTGCAGAGATGGGATGGAATATCCATTAGATGGATGGAAAGACGACATTTCTTAATGGTGTGATTGAGGAGTAGGTCCATATAGAGTATCCAAAGGGCTTTGAGGTGCATGGGAGGGATTCCCATGTATGCAGGTTAAAGAGAGCTTTGTACAGACTCAAGCAAGCACCACGTTCATGGTATTATAGGATATACAACTATCTGCTGGGGATGGGCTTCACCAAGAGTGATGCTGGCTCGAACATGTACTACTTATTGGTTAGGGAGAGCCACTCATTCTTGTGTTACATGTAGATGACTTCTTTGTTACAAGTTTAGAGAAGCTCATTGTAGATTGTAAGAGGGATATTGTTTTAGAGTTTGAGATGAATGATATGGGGTTGATGCACTACTTTCTGGGGCTAGAGATGGGGCAAAAAGATGGACATATCTTCCTTGGACAAGGGAAGTATGCTTTGGAGACATTGAAGTGATTCAGGATGCAGGATTGCAGGCCTATGGCTATGCCAATGGTGACCAATTGGAAGAAAATTGATGCTTCCAAGTGAAAGGTAATGGTTCCTACTTTATATATGCAGTTTATTGGCTCTCTTATGTACCTGGTTAGCACTAGACTAGATGTATGTTTTGTGATCAATACAGTCAACCAATTTATGGTTGAGCCAATGCGAGTGCACTGGGAGGCTGCGAAACACATACTCAGGTATTTGCATGGTACAATGGAGTATGGGTTGAGTTGTGTCTAAGGAGATGTAATAAAGCTAGTGGGTTATTCAGATGCTGACTGGGTAGGCAATGCAGTTGATAGGAAAAGTACTTCAAGTTACTGTTTCAACTTTGTGCTTGGAGTTGTTTCTTGGTTCAGCAGGAAACAAAAGTCAATTGCACTGAGTTCTATTGAGGTTGAGTACATGGTAGCATGTTTGGCATCATGTGTGCCCATTTGGCTTCAGAAGTTACTCTAGGCGCTGTTTGATCAGGAGTTGGAGTTGACTATGACACATTGTGAAAATCAGAGCTACATCAAGCTCTCGGAAAATTTAGTGTTTTACGACAGGTCAAAACATATAGAGATCAGGTATCACTTCATCTAGAACTGTGTACAGAAATGTAGGGTGAAGTTGCAATATGTACCTACAAAGGAGCAAGTTGCAGACATACTCATGATGGCCTTGATGAAAGGAAAATTTGTGCAGAACACCTTCCTTGCTAAGAGGGAGTGTCAAAAATTGTAGCTTGGATATGTGTCTCTGCATAGGCTTTGTGTTTAGGCATGTAGAAGACAACTTAATAATTACTTATTTCAACTGTTTAATTATTCCTAAATTTTACTTAGCAAAAGTACATTGATTTAATTAATTAATGTAAACTTAGGTTAAATGATGACCCATCGTATTAACCATGGTATTTTGACGACCCATGGTATTCTAATGACCCATGGTATCACCCAGGGTATTCTGATGACCCATGGTATTCTTATGACCCGTGGTATTTAGCCTTATTAGAATTATAAATTGCTAGAATGAGTGAGTGAAGGACACATTATTTTGGAAATCACTTTGAGAGAGAAGAGGGTCGACTTGGGTGAAAAACAAGAAACTGGAGTAGCTTAGGAGAGAGGCTGTACTCTAGGATGAGTGAACAGGAAAGTAGGCTGAGTTCTGGGCCGTGGAAAGGGGCCATACGCTGCTGTGGAAAGATGCTGTGCTTTAGGCTGTATCAAGTAGAAGGGAAGGACCGATTTCGGGGGCTGTTGATTGGCTGTAATATTTTTCTGAAACCTAATAAAATCCATCTTTGCTGGTTTTTCCCCACATTGGGGTTTTGCAGGGTAAATGATAGTCTAAAAATTGAGTGTTTGAATTTTTGTTTCTGGAGTGCATAAATTGTTAGAAGCTCAATTGTGTTAACTATGCATAGATTTCAGATTTAAATTTTCTTGGTTTTTAGTAAAAATAAAAATCTGTGATTAAAATTTACTGGCACATTAATCTAATTGTCAGGCTTAGAGAATTTAACAAGAATATCATCGGAAAGACTATCACAAACTTCCTTAGGTAGGGTTGAAAAAGTTCATTCAAAGTTGCTTGAAAATTTGCAAGAGCATTAGTTAAACCGAATGTCATCACGTTGGATGCATAATGACTTTCGTGGGTTGGGAAGGTGGTATTTGCAACATCTTCTAATCTTGTTTGGATCTAATAGTACCTTGATCTCATGTCTAGCTTTGAAAAGTATTTGGCTTCATGGTGTTTGTCCAACATTTCATTTATGAATGGAATGGGGAACTGGTTCTTTATTGTTATTTTGTTTCAACCTTGTTGATCTATACATAGTTTGAGGGATTCTTCATTTCTATGAACCAATAGTACTGGAGCTGCATATAGGCTCCTACTTCTTGTGATAACTTCACATCTTAATAGGTCTTGAATTGGCCTTTTTATTTCTGTTTTATGATGATGAGGATATCAATATGGCTTGACATCAATAGATATTGAGTTTGGTTTTACCTCAATTATGTGTTCTATTCTTTTTTCCAGTGGCAAATTATGGATAGGTCTTTGAATACCTTCTCATATTTCTAGATCAACCCTTGGATCTTTGACTGTTGAGAGTATTATAATTTTCATACTGATATCTCCATATGATGACATTGTGCCACATATATTGGTGCCGTTTTTCAAATTAGTTTCTCTATTTGTTGTGAAGATATAATCTAGGTAGAAGGTGGTTGGAAGCTATATAATCTGTATTTTCTTCTCTCCCACTTGAAATTAAATAATTATTTTTTGATGATTTGCGAAATAGGCACCCAATGTTTGTAGTCGTTGATTTTCGAAGACAACATCGTTGGCTACTCTATATGCAGAACTGAGATTCCAAGTTATAATCTTCTATTTGTAGCTTAACTTTGTGACAGTTTCTAACACCGTCAATCTTTTTTCCATTTGCTACCATAACCCTTATACTTGTCATTGAGTATACACACAAATTTAACCTTTTCTCTACGTTTATGTCTATAAAAATATGGGTGCTCCTTCTGTCTATAAGTATGGCGACATTCTCCTTTTTCAGATGCCCTCTTAGTTTCAATGTTTGTGGTTATGCGATACTTTTTATTGTAAATAGAGATATATTGGGCATTACCACTTCAACGTTTGAATTAATGTCATTATTTTCCTCACTGATTTCTTCATTGGAACTACTACTTGATGCGTCTAATTCACAATTATAAAATTTTTGATTGTTGCATTTATGCCCCAATGACTAGTTATTTTAATATTTACACTTGTTTACCCATGTTTTATATGTATCCTAATGTTGTTTTTCATTCTTCACGAGGGGTGGTGGTACATACTCGTTCATCTTGTCTTTAGCATATTTACATGATCTTTCATTAGAATATCTATTTGATCTATCTATCCTTGAAAATGATGGCTTGTTTTTTTGTTTTGTTTGCTAGTGTGTCTGTGACTTGCGGTACTAGCCCATGGTCTAAGAAATTGCGACTCAGGTGCCATTAGAGCAAGTTTGAGGTCTAAAATGGGCCTCATAAGGAATATTATAAAATAATAGTGGAAATAATAAAATAAGATTAGATTAAATCATCAAATTTTAGAGGGAAAAAAGAAAAAAAACTATTTTTTCAATTGGTATTTTCAACTTACCTCCCTATTGTTTTACTCAAATTTCGAGTGGGAGCACTCGTTGGATGCAAAATTTAATTCCGCATCCAAGGATTACTTATGTTGCATATTTTCGATGGACCCTGCTACATGAAAAATGAGGAATACATGAAAAAACGTAATTGCAATCACATATTTCATGTATTTCTCATTTTTCCTGTACCAGAGTCCATCGGAAATATGTAACATGGGTACTCCTTAGATGAGAGATTAAATTCCACGTCCAACGAGTGCTCCCACTCAAAATTTGAGTAAAACCATAGGGAGATAAGTTGAAAAAATAGATTTTTTTTTTTAACTCCAAAAATGGTGATTCATCCCCATGGTTGACATCATCATCTTGAATCCTATTGGTTCTTATAAAGTTTATTTTGGTTGTTACATTTTTGTTTTGAGGCCCATTTTAGACCTCAAAATTTTTCTAATGATCCAAGTTGTCAAAATCGCTTGGGGATCACACTCGGCCTAGGCCACACCAACCCTTAACATGGTTGGATTTTTTTGGTCTCCTCTTGACTACTGCAAGTTTGGAACCTAAGTTGCCTTACAAAACGAAACCCTCGAAATCTCGTGTTTTCAAGAGTTTTGGGTTTCCATAGTTTATTTCACTATCAATGTAATCCTTCAACCCACATTTGTAAATTTTTAGCTACTGTTTATATGAGAATCCAATTTGTCTTGTTGGAAAAACTTCCTATTCATGTGTATAATCATTTACATTTGCTTTTTGCTTTAGATGAATGAACTTGGTGTAAAGGTCATCTTCTTCTTCATCATGGAACCTCTTTAACAATGCAACGATGAATTTTTTCCAATTGAAAAAATGAGCATCACATTTTTTGGACTACCATTAGAATCGATAGTGAGCTTTCCCTTCTAAATTATTGGAGGTTATCAATGTTTTTTCTCGTTCACCAAGTGATTCAATGGTGACCTCTAGTTTGTTGACCTAGATGATAGCTTGTTAATGTTGAGAAACCAAGTGCTAGATAAATTAAAGCTTGATTTCTATTTCTTGATAGTTACTTGTGAATGTTAGCAATCTTCTTATTATTTTATGTTCCCTTCATCAAACAATTATACAAAAATTCAAAGCACAAAGATCACAAAGAGATAAAGAACACCAAAAATTAGGCTCCAAGCTAGGGCAAAACCCCACAAGGGGAAAACCCAAAAATCCTTCTCTTATAGAATCAAATCAAAGTGAGATATCCATGATCGAGACTGTCAAAAAGATCCAAGTCAACCTTCCTTTAAGACTCCTCCAACCAAGTCAAAGTCAACAAAAGTCAGTGTGGTCAAACCTTCTAAAATCTTGTCAAATTGCAGAAATTTTGGACCTGCAGTGAAGGACAAATTTTGGACCTGTAATTTTCACAGAGATGCCACAAAATCTTCGCATGTGTGAGTAGGAACAAGCTATAAAACACAAATTTTATCGCTCCTTTGACTTCTCTCTCTCTCCTTTGACTTTGGCTCCTTTTCTTCTTGTCTTTGGCACATAAATCGATGCGATGCGTGAGTGAATGAATGAGCTTCTAAGAGGTCGAGTTGACTTGTATATATAGTTGTCTAGGAGGGTCGAATAATTGCCTCTTAGGACAACATGTCCAAGGAGGGCTGAATTGGTCTTGTGTTGACTTTTTGACTCAAAATAAAATTCTTTTTTCATTTCTTTACAAAAAGTCCAAATGGGACTTGACTCAAATACATTTCTTTTGACTCTTACTAAATCCTTTTTGGCTCAATTGACTCTATAAGCATGAAGAACTTGCTTTTGACCAAAAATAAAAATAATAACGATGAATATAATAAATATATCAATGAAAAAAATTATATTTTATTACATTATGAAGTTTGACACTAGTCACATTTTTTAACACTCCTTCGTAACAAGGGAGGTATTCATAATGACACAACATGAATGGGAGGCATAAGTTTGGACACAATGTTGGGAGGCATAAATTTGGACACCACCGCCTCTCTAGGCACATACCCCACTCGGGTGTTCACCAAGTATGTCCTCATAGGACCATTTCCTAATCCACTATGTTAAATTTGGACAACTAGGTCCAAGCTCCATCTTGTGATGCTCAGATGAAGATTCCACTATTTGTATTGGATTCCTCTTTCGGAGAGGTGTAAAATCGATATAAAATTGATTTTAATCTGATGAGCAGAACATTTATTTTGAATTTATTATTTATAATAAATTTAAGTGCATGTCGGCCTTAAGGTTTTACACCCCCAACAGAGGTGTCACACACCTCAATGATGGATATAAATACAGTCAACGTTGGAGAGCTTTTCACTCATCTCATCCACACACTTCTCATTGGATACGAGCATCTAAGAAGCAGTTCTCACGTGGGGAAAGGACGAAGTAGTTGCAGCTGGAAAAATGACGAAATTTCTATAGTTAGGGTTTTTGGACGAAATTTTCTGCAGTTAGGGTTTCTGGGCAAGTTTGACCAGCGTTAACTTTGGTCAATGCATGGTCCGTTTGAGCTGAAATTTTGTGGAGAGTTCGATTTTTGAAGGCGGTACTCATTGGCTCAAAAATCGAGGTCAAAAGGTTGACCGAAGTTGGAGTTGCGTTGACTTTATTGTTGCCGCCCTGCGTTGACTTTTTTTGGACTGCATTGACTTTTCTGGGGTTGACTTTGAGTTGACTAGATAATTGATTTGAGGACTGTTGTGACACATTTTGGGTTGGCCAACCAAGAAGACTTTGCTGGTTGAAGCATCCTGCTGAGCGCCGTAATGCACCAACACATTCCCCTGATTCTGGTTTGTCTTCTATAGATCCACTGGTATGTTCTATCAACATTTTTACTTAACTGTTTATGTGATTGCTGTTATAAAAGTAAAGTTGCATCAAGCATAGAACATCTACAAAAATTTACATGGTATCGGAGCTGAGGTGAAGACAAGCCCTAACTTATAGCAATCACCAACTGAGAAAAATGAGTTCCACAAGTTATGGCTTCAAGGAGGATGACAAGCTGATTGGAAGGGATGACTTCCATGCTTGGAAGATGATATTAGATCTCAAATTGGAAGACCATGATCTCATGGACTATGTATTGGGTAAGATACAAGAACCTCCATCCACTGCTACTGCTGTTGCTAAAACCAAGTATAAGAAGGGGGAGATCAAAGCAAAGCTAATGATCAGGGAATCCATACATAAAAGTCTGGTTGCCTACATATCTGAGTTAGGCACATCCAAGGAGATGTATGGTGATACAAATGTTCAAAGTAAACAATGCAAACCAAGTGCTATTCTTCAAGAATCAATTGAAGAATCTGAAGAAAGGCAGGGATGAGTCTGTCCAAACATACTTTCTGAAATTGACCGAGATCAGGAACAATCTGCTGGCTATTGGGGAGACAATAGCCGATCTTGAGATGGTACTCACCGCACTTGGAGGGCTCCCATATGAATGGCAAGTATTCAACACTACCATTATCAATAATAATACAATTCCTAACTTTGACGAGCTACTGTCAAGATGCATGCAAGAAGAGACAAGAATGAAGGAATATGAAAATGACAGAAATGCTGCCTACGCTGCTCATTCTAGAAAGAAGAACTCTGGTGGTCCTAAGAACAAAGGAAGAGCAAGGGCCCAAGGAAAGAAGGGCAAGTGTTTCACTTGTCATAAGCATGGTCACTATGCTAGAGAATGTCCTTTCAAGAAGGGTTCTCCCGATAGTGATGACAACAACAACAACTGGAGGAATGGAAATCAAAGAAACGACAGGTCCAAAGGAAAGAGGAAGGCTCCCTCTGGCGGAAACAATCAACCTTTCAAAAGGTCTAGAAACTCCAGGTATGAGGAGTCAAATGTTGTTGATAAAAGAAATGAATACATTCTTGTATCTACCCTCTCTGCTTCATCCCCGCTCGACACTATGGATGTTTGGCTGATAGATAGTGGTGCCTCAAGACACATCACTGGGTTCAAGGAAGCACTCTCTGACATGGTTGAGAAGGATACTAATCTGGAAATTATCCTTGGAGATAATGCCACATATCCCGTGAAAGGGACAAGGGCTGTGACCCTCCACTTGTCTCAAGGACAAGTCCTACATTTGCAGGATGTACTCTATGTACCAAAATTGAAGAAGAACCTTGTGTCTATATCAACCATCGAAGACAAAGGCTTCAATGTGGCATTCACTGATGGAAAGGTGCGCATGTGGAAGAAGAATCTCAAGGAAGCTATCGTGATTGGTTTTAGAGTTGGAACACTCTACCAGGTTGAAGGAAGTCCACTAGGAGCTATGACATGTGATACTATTCGACAAACTGAACTATGGCACTGGAGGTTTGGACACCTTCATTATAAGGCCCTTCCCGAAGCAAGGAAGGTGGTGACAGAGATGCCCGATTTTGGAAATAATCATGAAGGTGTATGTAAGGGTTGTGCCGAAGGAAAGCATACAAGGGGACCTTTCCCCTCAAGTGTCACAAAGACATATGATATTTTGCAACTGGTCCATTCTGATCTATCTGGTATGCTACCCGTGACATCCCTAGGAGGATGTTCTTACTATATGACATTCACTGATGACTTCTCCCGCAAAACCTGGATATACTTCTTGAAGAAGAAGGATGAGGCTTTCATGTGGTTCCGTACCTTCAAAACCTTGGTGGAAAATATGACAGGGAAGAAGATCAAGATTTTGAGGACCGACAATGGCACAGAATATGAGTCAAATGAGTTCAAGGACTTTTGCAGAGAAGGCGCTTTGTTCAGAGGGAGACCCTCCCCGGCAAGTGCACCCCGAAATGAGAATGGCGTGCTGGCGTTGTTGAACAAAAAAACGGGACCATTGTTGGGCACACGTGCCATGCTATGTGACCAGGGTCTACCAAAGTTTCTGTGGGGAGAAGCTGCAAATACTGCTGTGTACATTCAAAACCGATGCCCTCATTCCGCTTTGGACTCCAAAACTCCAGAAGAGGTTTTCTCTGGTAAGAAACCTGATGTCTCACATTTTAGAATTTTTGGATGTCCTGTCTATTTTCATGTGCCGAAAGAAAAGAGAAGTAAGCTGGATGCTACCGGGAAGAAAGGAATGTTTGTGGGCTACAGTGAGACTTCTAAGGCATATAGAGTCTTGTACCTGGTTAAAGGGAAGTAGAGATATGCCATGATGTCACTTTTGACGAAGATGCTTCCCTGAAGACAGTAGTAGATCTTCCAAGATCTGAAGAAAATCATGAAGAAAGGCCTGGAAATCAAGAAGAACCGCAGGATGAGACAATGCCTGATATTGAAGGACCAATGGACCCTATTGATCAATCTCCTTCACTGGGAAAGAGACCATCATGGCTCAGGGACACCCTCGAAGATGCTGAGGGTCATGCTGCCCCAAGGGGGACATTTCGAGAAAGCAAGAAGCCGTGTAGATACCAAGGGTATCTAGCTGCCATGAGTACTATTGTACAATCTGAACCTGGATCTTTTGAGGAAGCCGTAAAGCATCAAATCTGGAAGGATGCTATGCACGAAGAATATGAGTCCATAATGAAGAATGATGTCTGGGATGTGGTTCCAAGACCGAAGGACAAATCAGTTGTCACCGCAAAATGGCTCTACAAGATCAAGCATGGATCCGATGGAAGTGCTGAAAAGTTCAAGGCAAGATTTGTTGCCCGTGGCTTCTCTCAAAAGGAAGGAATAGATTATGATGACATATTTGCACCTGTGGCATGATATACCACCATTCGATCAATCATAGCCCTTGTTGCTACGCAAGGATGGAGTCTTCATCAGATGGATGTCAAGACCGCTTTTCTGCATGGTGCAATAAAAGAAGAGGTGTATGTAGAACAACCTCTGGGGTTTGAAGTCTAGGATCGGGACACTCATGTCTGCAGGTTGAAGAAAGCCCTCTATGGGTTGAAGCAAGCAACCAGAGCTTGGTACGAGAGGATAGATAGCTACTTGATGAAGCTGGGCTTCACTCGAAGTAATGCTGATCCAAACCGTTACTTCAAGGTTGTCCAGGGGAAGCCTCTCATTCTGGTGCTGTATGTGGACGACCTCTTCCTGACAGGTGCTGACCCTCTCATTCATCAATGCAAGAGGGAGCTTGCTGCTGAGTTCGAGATGAAGGACCTAGGACTGATGCACTACTTCCTAGGCCTGGAGGTCTGGCAGAGACCTAGAGAGATTTTCCTTTCTCAAGGAAAATATATTGTGAAACTTCTGGAAAGATTTGGTATGGTGGATTGCAAGTCCGTGTCAACACCAATGGAACTCAACTTCAAGAAGTTGAGTGGCAGCGCTGCTGGGCCCGTATTGGCAAATCCTACTGAGTATCATCAACTCGTAGGGGCTCTGATGTTCTTAGTGAACACCCATCCAGATATATGTTTTGCAGTGAACACTTTGAGTCAACAAATGGTTGAGCCTCATCACTTTCACTGGGTTGGTGCCAAGAATCTTCTGAGATATCTTCGGGGCACGATAAACCATGGGCTGAGATACACTGCCGGGAGTGTGACACTCCGTGGATATACTGATGCCGATTGGGCTGGCAGTGTGGTGGATCGTAAGAGCACATCGGAATGCTGCTTCAATCTTGGTTCTGCTTCGATTTCATGGATGAGCAGGAAGCAGAAGTCGGTGGCTTTGAGCACCGCGAGAGGTAGATACATTGTATAGTATGGCTGTAAGCAGAAAATTTGATTCAGCTCTTTGTTGGCTTCATTTGGACATCTTTCAGTCTCACAAATGATACTCTGTTGAAATCTAGGTAGGTTATGTGCAGATCATGTGTTCTCAAATTGAGTCCAAGCATCTTGATATCAGGTACCACTTTATCCGGGATATGGTACAGCGAGGCGCCGTAAGGCTCGATCATATAGGAACTGATGAGCAGGTCGCGGATATTCTCACTAAGCCCCTGGGGAAGGTCAAGTTCCTAACCTTTCGTGAGAGACTTGGTATCGTGGAAGCATTATATGATGGGTCACCAGCCCAGACAGTGAGCTCTGAGAACTCTGCAGGGGCTGGGTAGGCTTCTGCGACTATGGCTGCTTCGTGACTTGCTAAGAAGCCTTGTTGGTGTGCTTGGACCCCACCGTTGTGATTATTGAGTTGGTTCACCTCTCATTATCTGTGCCCCGTATGCATCCTCCCCATTGAGTTCAGGGCTCATGGGAAGTACCTCTCATTTGGCCAATGAGATGGGAAAAGCTAGAGACCAGTAGCAAAGACTGATGGACGCATCAGAGATTGCCATACTCTCTATATCTGGATATTCCGTTCCCAACCCACTTGATGCAGGATCAAGTCTAGTGAGTCTCGGACCTCCATGGCTGCAGTGGGATGACCAACTAAGACAGTTGGAGACTCATGATCAGTAGAGGTTTTACCTGAACCTCTTGAAATTTAGGAATTATTAGCCGTTGATGTCTCTGTGGTGACTATACATTCACAAGAAATAAAGAAGCCAACAAAGCAAGTTACGGCGGGATGGCCTTAGATGTTTGATTACCTTTGGTGGATGGAGTTCTCCTGGTTGAAAGGAGTGTTAAGTTTGAACAACTGAGTGGCTCCATATTTATGATAACAGATAGTTATCTTCATCATCTAGTTCTCTGGAGGGTGTAAAGTAAATGTAAATGATTTTTAATACATTGACAGAGCATTTATTTGAATTTATTATTTATAATAAATTTAAGTGCAGGTCGGCCTTAAGGTTTTACACCCCCAACAGATGTGTCACACACCTCAATGATGGATATAAATACAGTCAACGTTGGAGAGCTTTTCACTCATCTCATGCACACACTTCTCATTAGATACGAGCATCTAAGAAGCAGTTCTCACGTGGGAAAAGGGCAAATGCTTCTGTTTTGGAAAAATAATGAAATTTCTGGAGTTCAAGGTTTAGGATGCAATTTTGCGATTGAGTTACCGTTCAGGTTTGACCAGCGTTGACTTTGGTCAACGCATGGTCCGTTTGAGCTGAAATTTTGTGGAGAGTTCGATTTTTGAAGGCTGTACTCATTGGCTCAAAAATCGAGGTCAAAAGGTTGACCAAAGTTGGAGCTGCATTGACTTTATTGTTGCTGCCCTGCGTTGACTTTTCCTGGACTGCGTTGACTTTTCTGGGGTTGACTTTGAGTTGACTGGATAATTGATTTGAGGACTGTTGTGACACATTTTGGGTTGGCCTACCAAGAAGACTTTGCTGGTTGAAGCATCCTGCTGACCGCAGTAACATACCAACACATTCTCCTGTTTCTGGTTTGTCTTCTATAGATCCACTGGTATGTTCTATCAGCGTTTTTATTTAACTGTTTATGTGATTGCTGTTATAAAAGTAAAGTTGCATCAAGCATAAAACATCTACAAAAATTTACATCACTATACTTTACACCCGAAAATGTCGGTCCTCAGGACTATATGCTTATCTTGGATTAATGTACTTGACTTACGAATATTAGTCTTGGTCAAAATACAAATCCTCAAAGAATATTGGTCCTAGATGCTTATCCAATCCACCATTTTCCTTACCAGTGTTCTTTACTAGGCTTACAATTGTTAGTCCTGGCCATAGTACATGACACATGGAGAATACATTGTCCACCCTCATTCCCTCTCAACTAGGGAGGAGATATCCACAAGACCAAGCTTGTCTCGTAAGTACTCAAGCTTCTATTAGGAAGAGACTTCGTCAATATATCTACTTCCTGTTCATCTGTGGAGATGTACTGTAGCTTCACGACCCCATCCTGCACCATGCTTCAAATGTAGTGATATTTGATATTAATGTGCTTTGCCCTCGCTTGGAAAACCAGGTTCTCTGTTAACTTTATGCAACGCTGGTTGTCATAACATATGATGGTAGAATCCAAAGGTCCTTCAAACATATCAACAAACAACTTATGGAGCCAAAGTACTTTTCGACTAAATTCATCGACTGCTATGTATTCAGCTTCAACAGCACTCAATGCAACTGAGTCTTGTTTTTAGCTCATCCATGAAACCATAGTGGATCCCAAACAAAAACAACCACTTTGTAGTACTTTTTCCATCTGCATCACTGCTTGCACAATCCGAATCCGTGTAGCCCAATAACTGAATCTTATTTCCTGCAACGTATCTCAAACAATGATGTATGGTCCCTCAGAGATATCTTAGGATGTGTGTAACTGCTATCCAATGATTGTGTCTAGGCTTCATCTGAAACTAGCTAAGAGTGTTTACTGCAAAACATATATCTGGCCAAGTGTTCACGAGGTACATTAGAGAACCAATCAACTTTCGGTAAGTTGTTGGATCACCAAAACTTGAGTTTGAACTCCTTAGCTTCTTCAAATTGGTGATCATAGGTGTTGTCATAAGTTTACTATCCATCATTCCAAATTTATGTGGAATCTTGATCACATATTTTCCTTGACCAAGATAAATCTCACCAGGTTTTTGCCAAACTTCGAGTCCTAGGGAATAGTGCATTAGTCCAAGATCTTTCATGTCAAATTCAGCTGCTAGTTCCTTCTTGCATTGAGGAATACCATGCTCCACACATGTTATTAGTAAGTCATCCACATTAAGTAATATGATCACGGGATTATTCTTTACCACGTTGATGTAGAGATTTGGATATGGAGTACTTTTGATGAAACCAAGTCTTAATAGATAAGCATCCATTCTGGCATACCATGCTCCAGAGGCTTGTTTTAAGCCATATATAGCCTTCTTTAACCTGCAAACATGAGTTTCTTTTCCATGCACTTCAAATCCTTGAGGTTGTTCAATGTAGACTTCTTCATCAATTGTGCTATTCAGAATAACTGTCCTTACGTCCATTTGATGTATGTTCCATCCCATAATAACTGCAATAGAGATGAGGAATCTAATTGTTCTCTACCTGGCTGTCGGAACCAAAGTTTCTTCATAATTAATTCCTTCTTGTTGAGAGAATCCTCTAGCCACAATCTTGCCTTATATTTGTCAATTTTCCCATCAACTGCATGCTTGATTTTTTACACCTAATTGGATGTCACAACTAATTTGTCCTTTGGTCTAGGAACAATTTCCCAAACATCATTCTTCATTATTGATTGGTATTCTTCTAACTTAACATTCTTCCATACTTGATGTTCAGTTTCCTTTTTGTAAGAAGTAGGTTCTGCTTAAATGAATTTGGTCATGTATGCTGCATAACCTGAATATCTCTTAGGTTTGTTGCTTTCTCTGAATGTTCCTTTTACTGCTGCATGTCCTTCGGCCTCCTGTAGTGTTGATCTTAACCAAGCTGGTATTTTTCGAGTTTCTGGAATGATGACAGGTTGTACATGTTTGCTTAGTCCTTTTGTTTCTTCATGATGATCGATCGTAGGTTCTGGAGGATTGTTTTTCCTTGGGCTCTCTTAATTGAGAAAGATAAGTCCTTCTTCATCAGAGTCAACGGGGATGCCCTTGGACTTCCTGTATGCAATGCTTTCATCGAATGTGACATCTCTGCTTACTTCAATATGACCTTCTTCCTTGATGTATAGTCAATATGCTTTGGCTGAGGTGCTTTAACCAACAAAGGTTCCTTTCATGCCTGCAGGGTCCAATTTCTTCCTTTTGTCCTTGGGAATATGAATGTAAATAACACATCTAAAAATTATGAGGTGATTAACATTCGACTTCTTTCCTGTGAATGCTTATTCCGGGGTCATGTTGTCAAGAATTTTGTGAGGACTTCTATTGTGGATGTAAACTGCTGTCATAGAGGCTTCACCCCATAAAAATTTGCGAAGGTCTTGGTCATGTAGCATGGCTCTTAAACATTCTTCAATAGATCGGTTCTTCCTTTCAGCTACATCATTTTAGTGAGGATTGTAAGGGATTATTAGCTCCCTCTTAATCCCAGCTTCTTTGCAAAAGGCCACAAGTTATTTAGATGTACATTCCTCTCCATTATCTGATCTCAGAGTCTTGATTTTCTTTTTTGTCATATTTTCCACCCCTGCCATGAACTCTTGGAACATTTCAAACACTTCATCTTTATACTTCAAGAAATATATCCAAGTCTTTTTGGAATGATCATCAATAAATGTTACATAGTATTGATGACCACCAAGTGATTTTTCTGATATGGGTCCACAGACATCAGAGTGGATTAGGTCCAAGATTTCCTTGGATCTTGTGTCACTGCTAGGGAAAGGTTTCTTCACATTTTACCAAGGGCACACCCTTTACAAACTCCTTCAAGCTCTTCTTTTAATTGGGGTACACCAATATCCATTTGATTCAAGGATGGCAATATTTTGTAATGGAGATGACCGTACCTTCTATGCCACAACTCACAAGGATTGATGTCTAGACTCTAATTGTAATAAAGTTTGAGGAGGAGTTAGAAGTCTATACAGTGTCCACTCATGAGTCCCAATTGTCCTTGGATTTTCTATACTAGGTCCCTTTGCCCAAAAAATTACTTTTCCATCAACAAATGCTACCCTATCTCCTTTATCTTCTAAACAAGAAATAGAAAGCAAATTATTTTTCAAAACTGGAACATAGAAGATGTTGTTGAGATGAATGTTCCCATTGAATTCCAGCTCTATGGATGTAGATCCAATCCCTTTGACCAAATAGCTATTCTTGTCCCCAAGTTTGACTTTATGAGAAAAGCTTCCTTTCGATAGGGTATTTGAGATGTCCACGTTCACCTGTCATATGCCTTGAAGCTCCACTATCGATTATCCACATGCTTTCATCTTCAAATGAACTTGTAAGTGCTGGGTATAGACTTCCATCCTTGAATTCCTTAGATAGATTAGAGATGAATATGGCAATGTGTCCTTTGATGGATTCAAAGAGACTCCGAATAGCCTTGAGACCTTCCTTCATGATCCTTGCCATTGAAAAGAGAGAGAAAATATAGCTGCTACAAAGTTGTCTTCAAACAAGAGTGCCAATAAACTGTGATCTTCAAGCTTCCTTCCTTCACCTTGACTTTGATATCATGTTGAGAAACCAAGTGCTAGATAGATTAAAGATTGATTCCTCTTTCTTTATAATTACTTGTGAATGTTAGCTGTCTTCCTATTAATTTATATTCTTTTCATCAAGCAATTATACAAAACTTCAAAGCATAAAAATCACAAAGAGACAAAGAACACCAGAAATTAGGCTCCAAGCTAGGGCAAACCCTCACAAGGGGAAAACTCAAAAATCCTTCTCCTATAGAATCAGATCAAAATGAGATATCCAAGATCAAGACTGTCACAAAGATCCAATTCAACCCTCCTCCAAGTCTCCTCCAACCAAGTCAAAGTCAACGAAAGTTAATGCTGGTCAAACCTTTTGAAATCTGGTCAAATTGCAGAAAATTTGGACCTGTGTGTGAAGGATGAATTCCAGACCTGTAATTTTTGCAGAGTTGCCACAAAATCTTCGCACGTGTGAGCAGAAACAAGCTATAAAACCCAAATTTTATCTCCTTTGACTTCTCTCCCTCTTTCCTTTGATTTCAGCTCCTTTTCTTCTTGTCTTTGGCACAAAAATTGATATGATGTGTGAGTAAATGAATGAGCTTCCAAGAGGTTGAGTTGACTTGTATATATAGCTGTCCAGGTCCTAGGAGGGTCGAATAGCTGCCTTTTAGGCCGACTTGTCCAAGGAGGGCTGACTTTGTCTTGTGTTGACTTTTTGACTCAATAAAATTCTTTTTCTTTTCTTTACAAAAAGTCCAAATGGGACTTGACTCAAATACATTTATTTTGACCCTTAATAAATCCTTTTTGACTCAACTGACTCTATAAGCATGAAGAACATGCTTTTGACCAAAAACAAAAATAATAATGATGAATATAATAAATATATCAATGATAAAAATTATATTTTATTACATTATGAGACCAACACTAGTTACATTTTTTAACAGTTAACCCCAAGTAGTACTTGTGCAATTGTAGGGTTAAGATTGTTGATTTATGGTAGCATCAGATGTGTTCTAACCTTGTAACTTAGTATATAGGCTAAGAGTCAAGACACATGTATTCCATAATACCCAGAAATAGTTTTGGAAAATTCCACTTAGGGATGATTTCATTAAGTTAATTAATCGTTTTTTAATGTTTTCCTAAGTCTAAACTTAGGGAAACTGATTAATTAAAAGATATTAATTAAATTAAGTGTGAAGCTTCTAGATAAAGTCATGGATCACCTCCAAGTTAATCTTAGCCCTTGATTATGTTTTAATCTTGGCCGTTGAAGGGTCAACGGAAGAATATAAGGAGGGTGAGGGGCCTATGGAAATCACATTGAGCACATTGAGCATTTGGCATTTTTGAGTTTGTGTGAGGAGACACAGCTTTTGATCAGAATCGAATCACTAGGGCAGGGTTTGCTAAGTGATTTCGATTCAGTGATCAGTTTTAGAGAGGGGCAGAAGCAGTAACTGGTCAGGAGGACCAGGAGTGCATTTCAGAGATAGACAATAGTGACGCAGAGAGAGACATTGCAGTTTTCTGAAGTGGTGACGCAGTTACTGAAGGAACCCACGCAGAAGTGACGCAGTGTCTCTTTGATTTAGTCCGGAGATAGTTGGGAGCTGGGGTTTCTGAGCCAGGAGGGCCAAAATCCAGTTCCAGATCAGCCTAGATCAGTTGTTGAGTAGAGGTGACGCAGTTCCAGAGTTTGCCCACGTAGGCTTACGCAGTTCAGCGTAGGCATCACGCAGAGGCTGAGAGGGGCTTCACTAGCGCTGTTCAGATCAGCTGGGATTTACAGAGTGAGGTATACCTTATATTTTCATCTGTTGACTAGATTTCTCTGAAGGGTGAGCCAGATATTGGCACCCTAGTTGTACTCAAGATTCTGCTGCACCAGTTTTCCCGCGTTGGGTTTTTTTGGGGACTTAGTCCAAAAATAACTGTCAAATGTGGATGCTTTTCATTGTATTTTGTTCAGTTTGTTTTAGCACTTAGATTTATTCCGCAACAATATGTGTAGATTGCTTCAGTAATTACTTAGATATTTCGCTGTAAAGAAATAATTATGAAAAATAATAGAAGAAGTAATTCAGATTTGTTGCAGTAGGAATCCAGATTTAGGATTTTTCACATGGTGTCAGAGCTTATTCAAGCTGAAGTGCAGGAGAAACAAGAGTGAACCAGCAGAATTGCGCTGAAGAGACTGGGATCTGCGTAAGCAACAACAGACTGTCCAGGCCATGAGGGCAATCCAGCGCAGAGAAGGCTCCCTCTGAGAGAGTTGACAGAGCTTTTTCAGTTGCAGAAGAGGCAGCGTAGCTGAAGGACGTAGTTACTGCACAACAGTAAGAGCTAGTGCATAAACGTCAATTTTTTTTTTGAAAAACACAGATTGGGGAATTCTTGACCTCAGAGAGTTTTCTTACTCAAAGAAACTCAGTTTTTTCCCGTGCAGCAGCAGAAGTATTGACTTACTCCTCGAAGAGTGCTTAAGTCTAGCTGAGCAGAGGGTTAGAGCAAGATATCGACAGTTGAGGAGATGGCCAGCAATGGATTGCTTGACCAAGATAGATTGGAGGGTGCCTCCAACTATGTTATTTGGAAATCAAGGATTCAGTTTCTCCTTGATGAGCATGGTCTTAAGGCTCTCATAGACAACACAGTTGCAGAACCTCTTGATGCAGCACATCTGAGAGCATTCAAGAAGAATATGGCAAGAGCCAAGCGATTGATTCTAGATGGTGTGAAGGATCACATCATATCTCACATAGCAGCAAAGAACACTGCTAGGGAAATGTGGGTAGGGTTAGAAAAGCTATACCAAGGATCTTCTGAGCAGCAGAAGATGTATCTGGAGGAGCAGATACGTAATACGAGGATGAAGAAGGGAGAGCATTTTGACTCCTCCCTGTCTAGAATTCAGGATAATCGAGACCAACTGTCAGCAGTGGGATCAACCCCCAAAGACTTAGAGCTAGTAAGGCTCACTCTGAACTTAGTTTCAGAAGATTATCAGGTCTTTGTCCAAAGCATTCTGGGTAGAGAAAAGCTTCCAGGATGGGAAATGATGTGGGCAGCCTTGCAGCAAGAAGAGTTGAGTAGAGATCTCCTCAAAATTCATATTGAGGACGACAACAGTGGTTCGAAAGACAAGACGGAGGAAGAAGATAACACTGCCCTTGTATCAAAGGGGCAACAAAAGTAGAAGAAGAAAGATCTGTCCAAGATCATGTGCTTTAGGTGTGGGAAATGGGACATTATGCCACACAGTGTCCTCTTAAGAAAAATGATAAAGAGGAGAAGCAAGATCCTCAAGCAGGAGCTGCCAAGATTGAGGCAGAACGAGATTGTGCTATGTTAGCTCATATTCCGAAAGGAGAGAAATGGGCTGACTTGGAGTTGTAGATCCAGAATCTACAGTTGGCAGGATCCTTGAATATATCCAAACTCTTGGATCACATGTGAGCTACGACAGCCTAAAGACAATAGCAGGATGGACAGTTGCAACGGAAGATGAGAAGAGAATGCAGTGGCTAGCAGTACTAGAGTCTGATCAGCGCAGAGAGGGAGAAACAACATCAGTAGCGAACAACAACAGCACAGTACTCACGCAGTGGAGAGCAGCAACAACGCAGTATTTTCAGAGAGCTAGTGCAGAAGTCAGCAACAGTCACTCTTATTTTTTAGACGCAAATTTACTTGTCCAATTTCGGATGTTTTTCTGTTGCAATTAGCAACAGTGCAGTAGTAGCAGTAGTTGAGCAGCAACAACAGATAGCAGCAGCGCAGTGCAGTGCAGAGTAGTGCTCACGCAGTGCAGCAACATGGTTGCAGAATTCAGAGGGAGTTGCAGTACAGTGGTAGTTGGCAGTAGTACAGATGCAACATTTTTGTGCAGTGTTGGTGAGCAGCGTCAACAACACAACAACAAATGTTCCAGAAGTCAGAACAACAACACATTCAGTTGTCTTGCTAGAACACTTTCCTCGCTAAGAGGGAGTGTTGATTTATGGTAGCATTGGATGTGTTCTAGCCTTGTAACTTTGTATATAGGCTAAGACACATGTATTCCATAATACCCAGAAATGGTTTTGGAAAATTCCACTTAGAGATGATTTAATTAAATTAATTAATCGTTTTTTAATGTTTTCTTAAGTCTAAACTTAGGGAAACTGATTAATTAAAAGGTATTAATTAAATTAAGTGTGAATCTTCTAGATAAAGTCATGGATCACCTCCAAGTTAATCTTAGCCCTTGATTATGTTTTAATCTTGGCCGTTGAAGGGTCAACGAAAGAATATAAGGAGGGTGAGGGGCCTATGGAAATCACATTGAGCACATTGAGCATTTGGAATTTTCGAGTTTGTGTGAGGAGACACAGCTTTTGATCAGATCGAATCACTAGGGTAGGGTTTGCTAAGTGATTTTGATTTAGTGATCAGTTTTAAAGAGGGGCAGAAGCAGTGACTGGTCAGGAGGACCAGGAGTGCATTTCAGAGACAGACAACAGTGACGCAGAGAGAGACAACGCAATTTTCTGTAGGGGTGACGCAGTTACTGAAGTAACCCACGTAGAAGTGACGCAGTGTCCCTTTGATTCAGTCCAGAGATACCTGGGAGCTGGGGTTTCTGAGCCAAGAGGGCTAAAATCCAGTTCCAGATTAGCCTAGATCAGTTGTTGAGTAGAGGTGACGCAGTTCCAGAGTTTGCCCACACAGGGTTATGCAGTTCCAGCGTAGGCATCACGCAGAGGCTGAGAGGGGCTTCACCAGCGCTGTTCATATCAGCCAGGATTTACAGAGTGAGGTATACCTCATATTTTCATCTGTTGTCTAGATTTCTTTGAAGGGTGAGCTCGATATTGGCACCCTAGTTGTACTCAAGATTCTGCTGCACCGGTTTTCCCAAGTTGGGTTTTTCTAGGGACTTAGTCCAAAAATAACTGTGTCAAATGTGGATGTTTTTCATTGTATTTTGTTCAGTTTGTTTTAGCACTTAGATTTATTCGACAGCAATATTTGTGTAGACTGCTTCAGTAATTACTTCGATATTTCACTGTAAAGAAATAATTATGAAAAATAATAGAAGAAGTAATTCAGATTTGTTGTAGTATGAATCAAGATTTAGGATTTTTCACAAAGATCCAATGAGATTCCATCACACTAGTCTCATTGATAGGGGTCCCTTCCAGAGTCAATTTCATTAGATTCTAGAAAACTGCTATTTTTGGTAGTTTGCTTTTATCCAACATCCAGAGAGTCGGGGCCTGCGTTAGAGATGATTATGTGTTCTTGATCCTTGTAGAAAAGTGAGTCCAAAGGTATTACATTTAGTTGCATGTGAGATGAACAATCTAGCTTTTTTCTTGCTTTTTTGAAGATAAGCAAACGCACCATCTCTTCATGATCAATGTTTTTTCCTTTTTTTTAGCTTTCTCGGAGAAACATTTGATATATCTATAATTAGTAGTTTCTATGTATGATAGGTACATAGAATGTTGTGGTTTTGACTAGGTAGTGATGACATGATCCAAAGTCTTGGGTGGTTGATAGAAATTTGAGTTAAGTAATACCTTATATCGAATTTGGTAGAGTAAAAACTGTGGTCGACGACCTAAGACATGCGTGGCAAAGGCACAAAAGTTGAAAGGCTAAAAGCCTAGCCTTTGTTTTAGAGTTTATATTTTGTATGCAAAAGCTGAAAGCTATCTAAAGCTGTAAAAATAGGCAGCTTGTTTGAATCTCTTAGTGGCAGCCTTGTGGACTTTGAAAACTACTGGAAATAGAAATAACAAGAGAATAAAAATAGCAATAGCGGTGCAAATTTATCCCTCAAACAACAGTTCGACTTGACATCAAATGGCAGGTTGACAGCTAGTGATTAGAGGAAAAAACACTCGATTAGAAACAGTGAAAGAGGTTAACCTTCTTGCTATTGATAGGCATGATGTTTGACAATTTTGTTGCCATCAATAATCATGATGATGTTTCCAAAATCAGTAGTGAGTAAACTGCAGGAAAAGAGGGCTTCAAAACAGCGAGTGAACTCTGTTGGCAGCCATGCAAAGGATGACCAAAGTGGCATGTTTTTCCCTCTTTCCTCTCAAAATACTTAGGGGGAATTCATATCCTTGATAGTTTTTCCATTATATATAGGTTGAAGGGAGGTTGTGGGGTTTGATATCATTTCTTTTGGATAGCATAGTAACGACAGAGAGCTCTTCATTCTTTCACGCCTAAAACTTCAGACCACCGCCTTCACTGCAGGAAAGGAATCATTGGTAGCCTGTCATCTATGACTCTCTATGATGCAACCAGTCTCTTGAGTAATATTTGATTGATACAACTATGTTTTCGGCTAGCTCTTTGAATCTTGGTTGGTGTTAGTTGATGATAAAATTGTTGCAGTGATATGTAGTTCTATTGTGCACTTTGAGTATTTTCTCTCTCTTGAGGCTTAATTTCTTTCTATTGAAATTTGGTTACCGGAGGACAGGTGGTTCCCTAAGGCTTTGATCTTTGGCCTAGGGAAAAGTGTCCAAAAGAATTTAATTTTTCTCCTAAAGTGACTTTATAAAGTTATAAAGTCAAATCTAATTTAAAAGTGACTTTAAGTGATAAAGTTACTAAAGTCTAATTTTTAAGTGACTTTAATAAAGTCAATGTAAAATTAGAAAGGAAAAGTGACTTTGGAAATAAATGACTAAGTGGGTCTTTATTAAAGTGGGGTGAATTAAAAAATAGAAAGTGAGATTTAAATGAGCATTTAATCTCAGCCCTAGATCTAAAGCTATCTTAGCCATTGGATTTAGGGATTCCCCAAAAGTCATTTAGGGTTAGGTTAAAGGAGGAAAATGAGGGAAAAGGCCATTAATTCTTTCATGAGCAGATTGAGAGAGGAGGAGGAAGAGAGCTGGAGACATTTTTTTAGTTTGAGCTTGAGAAGGTGAAGGAGAGGCAGATTCAGCAGTCCGTACAGCAGCAGGGGGTTGCATGCTTTTCGAGGTAGCAAGAGGCTGCACAAATTTCGAGGCAGCAAGGCCGTACAACAACACAGATTTCGAGGCAACAGTTCGTACAACATCTTGAGGCATGTTTTTCGAGGACAGGGACAACACAGAAATCGGGGTAAAGGTACAACAACTAAAGGCACGGATTCCAAGGTGGTTGGGCACAGTTTTTGAGGCAACTAGCACGGATTTCGAGGAGGCAACTTGTATTTTTCCGTACAGTCTATACAACTAAGTACTGGGCACGATTTCCAAGACTGTCATTTGTTGTAATAAATTTCTGTTTTGAGTTTTTGCTTTTTTGGCACGTTTTCCAAGGCAGAGGCAAGCACGGAAAACAAGATAAGTCTGTACTTTGTTCGCTGGAATTTTTCCTGTACATTTCACTTCTCTGTAAAAGCATTTTCTAGAAATAAGAAGAAGCTTTCGAACTGGTTTTCCCCAAGAGTTGTAGGGGGTTTTTCCAGGGTCACATTGACAAAAAATCAGCGTGTCAAAATTTTTGTGTGTGGCTAATTTATTTTCTGAGTTTTTATTTCTGCATTTCAGGATTGTGAAATTCCCAGAATTTGTGTTTTCAGAAAATAATTAATTTTCCAGCTTGTTAATGTATGGCTATGGGAATGGGCATTTAACTTTATGGGAGAAATAAGGAGAAACTGAAAACCGGGGTTGGTTATAAAATTTCTACATTGTATTAGAGTTATTTTGCTGAAAAAGGCAGTTTGGGACAGCAAGAAGAAAAATTACAGCAAGTTGATTTTTCACACAGAAATTACAGCAAGTTGATTTTTCACACAGAAATTATTACCTTTACTACAACAGTGTTATTTTCAGTTTATTTAGGACAGCAAGCATGTCTTTGGGCTTGAGGGTGGAGGATAGGTTGGATGGGCATAGTAACTACAGTGTATGGAAGGAGAGAATGTAGAGCATTTTTGAGGAGGCAGAAGTCTGAGATATCATGGTGCATACCGCACAACACCCTGTTAATGTGCCTATTGATGTTGTTCAGTTGACAGCTTTTAATAAAAAGAATAACAATGGTAAAAGACTGATTCTAGATGGAATCAAAGACCATTGCATTCCTCATGTGAGAGGAAAGAGAAATGCTCATGAGATGTGGACAACATTGACCAATCTCTACAGAGTACCAATGAGAACAGGAAAATGGTCCCAAGGGAGAAGCTAGAGATCATTAAGATGGGTAAGATTGATAGTGCAGCTGGATATCTCACAAAGATTACTAATGTGAGAGATGAGTTGGCAGCAGGTGGAGAGGTCATTCCACCCACTGAGTTGGTGCGGATTGCAGTGAATGGCCTTTCCAGTTCATGGCTGAACTTTGCTGATTGGGTTTGTGCACGTGAGACTCTTCCCTCTTGGGAGAGGTTCTGGGATGATTGCATACAGACAGTAATCAGAAAGAACCAGCTTAGGGCAGCCAAACCAGTTGAGCAGGATGCGGATGTAGCACTCTTGGCAGGAGGCAAGAAAGGCAAGGGAAAGAAGCAAGCTTCTACAAGTAATGGTAGGGGCAAAGGCAAAGGTAAAGGTAAACAGGGGAACACACAAAAGGACTATTCCAAGGTGAAGTGTTGGACTTGTCAAAAGATGGGACACTATGCAGTGGTGTGTTCGAAGAAGAAGAAGAAGGGGAAGAACCAGAGCATGGCAGCATCAGCAGAGATAGAGGACTTTACGGATAGATTTGACCGGGAGTTTGGGTTCATTGCTTGTGAGTCCACTAGTGCAGGATCACCTGCCACGGAGGTTGAGAGGGTGTGTGCATTTCCCTCCACTAGCGGAGCATCTTTACGTATCTGGTATGTTGACAGTGGGGCTTCATGTCATATGACAGGAGTCCGTGAGTACTTCTTAGAGCTTTCAGAGAGTGGAACTGATATAGAGGTAATACTCGGAGATGACAACATTGTTAGAGCAGTCGGTGTGGGGACATTGACATTTGATAGGGAACCCAAACCTCCGTTGAAGGTGTCAGATGTTCTATATGTGCCAGGGATGAGGAAGAACCTCATATCCGTCTCAGCTTTGGAGGACAGAGGGTATGAGATATTGTTCAGGAGAGGACAGGTGCTGATATATCCCAGGGGCGCACCAGTTGATTCAGCTAGAGTGGTTGTTGTACGCCATGCAAAGGTGTACATGTTTGCATTTCAGCGCCTTTTGGCATTGAGCAATAGTATCGGTAGCAGAGCTGTGTGAGATTTGACACCGCGGGATGGGGCACATGTATCATGGAGCCTTGAGGACATTGCGGGAGATCACTATAGGTGTGCCAGATTTCAGTGCTGATCACTTTGATACATGCAGAGGATGTGCGATGGGCAAGTTTGCCAAATCCCCTTTTCCCAACAGTGACAACAGATCAACTGGGATACTTGATTTGATTCATTCCGATGTGAGTGGTCGGATGTCTCATGTTTCCTTAAGTGGATATGAGTATTATGTATTATTCATTGACGATCACTCCAGGAGGACCTGGATTTATTTCTTGAAGACCAAGAATGAGGTCTTCAAGCGGTTTCAGGAGTTCAGAGCTCTTGTGGAGACTCAGACATGTCGGAAGATCAAGTCCCTGTGGTTGGACAATGGAGGAGAGTACACCCTTGGTGAGTTTGTTGATTATTGTGCAGAGGCAGGCATTAGGAGGGAGTTCACAATTTCTTACAAACCCCAGCAGAACGGGGTTGCGAAGAGAAAGAACAGATCCATCGGAGGGGCTGCCAAAGCCATGCTACATGATCAGGGGTTACCATTGTTTTTGTGGGCAGAGGCCTGCAACACTGCTGTATATTTGCAGAACATGAGTACGCATTGTGCCTTGGGGCATGTGACTCTAGAGGAGGCTTTTTCTGGGAAGAAGCCTGATGTTGGTCATCTTCGTATCTTTGGGTGTATTGCATACTCCTACGTACTCAAGGAGAAGAGGACCAAACTAGAGCCCACCGCAGAGAAGGGTATCTTTGTGGGCTACAGTGAGACCTCGAAAGCCTTTCGGATTTATATTCCCATGTAGAGGAGAGGTGTTGTTAGGCGAGATGTGAAGTTCGAGGAGGACAGGGCATTCAGGAGGTCACGGGAGTTAGAGTATCTGGATCAGCTAGACCCTCAGGAGCAGCTGAGTCAGGCACAGGGATCCAGTGGGCAGGAATCAGGAGGATCTGGATGTACATCGATTACGGTGTCAGGTCCATTAGTGAGCAGTGGCTCGCAGAGTTAGAGAGGTGGTGGTTCAGGCAGCATGCAGAGTAGTCCGCAGAGCAGTGCACTAGGGAGTCCACTGATGGACAGTTCACACGGTACTTCAACGTCTACAGGTTCAGGTTCAGGCAGGAGGACAACAGACAGACAGTCAGGAGTTCAGGTTCCTGATGATGAGGAGGAGGAGTTTCATTCTCCAGTGGGAGAAGTGTGCTTAAGGAAGAGGAAGCCCAAGTGGCTTCAGGATACCTTGAGAGAGGCCACATCTGTTGCTGGGCGTAAGAGGCCTGTCAGAGAGAGTAGACCACCTGAGAGATTTTGTAGCTATATGGCAATGGTTGCCAACATCTTAGACTCTGAGCCTTCTAGCTATGAGGAGGCAGCTAGCCAACAGGTCTGGAGAGAGGCCATGCAGGAGGAGTATTCTTTTATCATGAAGAATGATGTTTGGGAGGTGGTGCCGAGGCCTGAGGGAAAATCCGTGGTTACTTCCAGATGGCTTTATAAGGTAAAGCATGCTGCAGATGGCAGAATTGTGAAATTCAAGGCAAGGTTTGTGGCTAGAGGGTTCTCCCAGGTAGAGGGAGTTGATTATGAGGAGATCTTCGCTCCCGTGGCTCGATATACTTCGATTTGCTCCATCATATCGATAGCAGCAGAGATGGGTTGGAAGATCCACCAGATCGGTGTGAAGACCACATTTCTCAATGGCTTCATACAAGAGGAGGTGTACATTGAGCAACCATAGGGCTTTGAGTGCATGGGAAGGAGTCCCATGTGTGCAGACTGAAGAAGGCCCTTTATGGCTTGAAGCAAGCTCCCAGAGCTTGGTACTCCAGGATAGATACATACTTGCAGGAGATGGGTTTCACAAAGAGTGATGCAGATCCGAACCTATACTTCATTGTGATAGGTGAGGAGCCTTTCGTTTTGGTGTTGTATGTGGATGACTTGGTCATTACGGGTGCATAGAGACTCATAGAGCACTGCAAGAGAGATCTTGCGTCGGAGTTTGAGATGAAGGATATTGGCTAGATGCATTACTTTTTGGGTTTGGAGGTGTGGTAGGAGGAGGGGCATTTCTTCTTGGGGTAGGGGAAGTATATTGTGGACATCCTTGGCAGATTCCACATGGAGGATTGTAGACCCATGTCGACACCGATGATCACCAACTGGAAGAAGCTTCATGCTTCAGATTCCAAGTTGGTGGATCCCACTTCGTATAGACAGCTGATTGGTTCCTTGATGTATTTGGTCAACACCAGACTAGATATATGTTTTGTAGTCAACACGATGAGTCAATTCATGTGTGAGCCCAGGAGGGTGCACTAGGTTGTTGCAAAACACATTTTACGGTGCTTGCAGGGGACAGTGGATTATGGTCTGGATTATCGGCAGGGGGATGGAGTGAGATTGGCAGGTTACATTGATTCTGATTGGGCAGGTTGTGCTTCTGATAGGAAGAGCACTTCAGGGTGCTGTTTTGGGTTGGGTTCAGCAGTGGTGTCGTGGTTCAGCCGGAAGCAGCAGTCAGTAGCATTGAGTTCAGCGGAAGCAGAGTACATGGCAGCCAGTCTAGCTAGTTGTGAGGCCATCTGGCTTCGCAAGATGTTGTTTGGCTTATTTGGTTAGCCGTTGAGACCGTCAGTGATTTACTGTGATAATCAGAGTTTCATTAAACTCACGGAGAATCCAGTATTTCATGATAGGTCAAAGCATATCGGCATCAAATATCACTTCATCAGAGACTATGTTCAGAAGGGAGTTGTGAAGCTTGAGTATATTTCCACTGATGAGTAGGTTGCAGGTATTCTTACCAAAGCCTTACCACGGGGCAAGCATGTCTACTTCAGAGACAAGATGGGTGTGGTGAGGAACACCTTCCTAGGTAAGAGGGAGTGTTGAAATTTGGTTACCGGAGGACATATGGTTCCCTAAGGCTTTGATCTTTGGCCTAGGGAAAAGTGTCCAGAAGAATTTAATTTTTCTCGAAAAATGACTTTATAGAGTTATAAAGTCAAATCTAATTTAGAAGTGACTTTAAGTGATAAAGTTACTAAAGTCTAATTTTAAAGTGACTTTAATAAAGTCAATGTGAAATTAGAAAGTGAAAAGTGACTTCGGAAATAAATGACTAAGTGGGTCTTTATTAAAGTGGGGTGAATTAAAAAATAGAAAGTGAGATTTAAATGAGCATTTAATCTCAGCCCTATATCTAAAGCTATCTCAGCCATTGGATTTAGGGATTCCCCAAAAGTCACTGAGGGTTAGGTTAAAGGAGGTGTTATCGCTTGCCGCCTACACCTACCTATAGTTAGTGAGAAAAGCCTTCAACCCCACAGGTGTGGTTGGTGGCAAGGAACTCAGAGAAGGGGCTGTCACCTATTCTCAACTCTCTCCGTTTAAGCTATCTCCTAGGTTAGCTAAGGAGGGTGGTCCCTAAAGGAAAACTAAGTTAAAGATGTGAGATTTTTAGGAGAATTGATTAGAAGGAATTACTTATCAAAGATGACTCGATTCCAATATGTAAACAAGCATATAAGTATATGAGCAATATTCAAGGACGTGTTCAAAATGTAGACCAGTGCTTTAAAGTAGATGACAAATGCTTGCTCAAAAATGAAATTCAAGATATAATGACAATAATCCCAAAAAGGAAGTGTTAGACCAAGATCACAATATGCAATTAAATTTGCAACACCAAATAAGGGTATTTTCCAATGAAACGAGATATATCAATCATCCATAAGCATAATGATCATTAAAATGACAACATGCAATGAAGTTGTATGTAGTAGCAAATTTCCAAGTACCATAGAATTAAACTTGTTGCAAAATTTAAGGAATTAAAATGCTTGCATCCAAAGTGCTTCTTGAGATAATATTTGAATGTGAATCTTTAAACCATCGAGATAGCAAAAATTTGGGAACTTTTCAAGTAAATGTGATGAGATAGTGCTCTTGGTTTATTTTATTAATTAGTTCTATAGCAAGGTTACAATTGAACTCTAATCCTCAGACCTCACCCTCGCCCAAATATTTGGATCTCACAGTGAGGAGTCCATAGAGGTAGAGGGTCCCTAAAACATTTATTCAACCAACTTAAGTTGGAGGTAAATTTTAGAGATGCAAGTCTAGTATGAAAAAGTGAAATGCCTAAATGATATGAAAATGAGTTTGCAAGTGCTATGTTAAAGATGGAGATGATTCAATTAAATATGCTTCATAGTTAGAACAATAACTCAAGTTGCCATAAATTGAAAGTGTTATGCTTCTTTACTTGTAGTATATTGTGAAACTTATCCAAATGAGAAATAGATCACAAAACATAAGTAAGTGATGGCAAATGAAATTGCAAATTAGGAAATTTAAAGGACTATGTGATCTAAGCAATTAATGAAATGAAAATATGAGTTACTCACATACAATAAATTAGATTAGCAAATGAAATGATGAATGCAAGTGATTTAGTTGAGAAAATAAAAAAAAGGAAAGAAAGTTAACCACTCAAGAAGATTTCCTCCCTCTAAATGAGTAGGCGAGATACCATGGGAAAAACTTCCCAAGCTCCCTCAAGAAAAGTCAGCTCTTTATTAATGAAAGTGAGGCCCTCTTATAGAAATGAGGGGATTGGGAAGAGCTTACAATATGCGTTTTAAATTTTCTCTTTCCCAAAGTTACAAGTGTAAGATTTAAAAAAAAATAATTTACTTGTGAGATGTTTACAAAGTAAAGGCTTAAAGCTTTGAGGTGAATGGCGGTTACAATTCCTCAAAAGAATGAGGCTTTAGAAGTAGAGGTGAAGTGATAAGGCGGAACTTGGATTTGAGGTTCCAAACGGAAGAGTGTTCCTTAGCCTATGCTTTAGCTCCCTTTCTTCAAACTTAGATTGCTTCCAAGAACACCTATAGGCAAACAAGCAAAAGAGTTAGCATGCCAAAGAAATAGTGCTGAAATATGTGAGAGGAAATCACATACATGCGAAGGAAAAAGTTAGAAACTCAATGCAAGTATAAAATACACTTTATATTACAAATTCCCTCATGAAGATCAGCTTGAAAGAGTTGATTTAGTGAGTGAGAATTAGGATTTAAATCCAACAACTTAGCCTCAAATGCTAGATAAAATAGATATGTGCACAAATGAGAGAAGAAATATATGAATTTTTTTTTTAGAGATGGAATAGAAGCAAAGGGCTCATGAAACCCCCTTTTAGATAAATCTCTTGACGTCTTATGAGATTGTTGGCTTGAACAACTTGTGAGACCTTTGATATCTTTAGAGCTGACTTATTCCAATCGAAGAAGTCTTCACACTCCAATAGACTTGGCAACCTGTCCTTTGAACACATAGATTTCTGCAAACCAATTGTTAGTGCAAAATAAACTTGGCATATAGAGGCCACGTTGAGCTTGTCATTTCATCGAAAATAACAAGCTACAACAAGAGCACAAAACATACCAAGTCCAAAGGAGATTTGAGATAGCTACAAATCTCCCCTCCCTAGACAATAGTGCCTTCAGGGAAATGCAAAAAAAAAAATCAACTAGATTGCAATGTGTAGTAAATAAATAACAACATCAAATGAAACAAGTATACCTTATCAACCAAAGAATGCACCACAAGAGAAGCTAGTAACCCCAAAGACTTTCCTTTATTCAGCTCAATAACAATTTCGGCATAGTAACAATAAGCACAAGCTTAAAAAAAACCACCCTTACAATGAGAGCCCAAGGCTCAATTAAATAGAACTATGGGAGCAAATCTCAATGAAAGATCAAATGACAAATGGAGAAGGGAGATAATCCCAATGCTCTAACAAATCTTCAACTGTGTGAGGTCAATCTCTAAACCAAATCAAGCTGCCCAAGTGTAATTTCAATTGGCTGTAGGTGACAGCCAAAATGCAATTTGAGCTGCTGTAGGTGGGCAGCGTATTCCTTTTTTTTCATGTGCCAACTCTATTGTGGACAGATGTGAAATCGAATAAGAGGAGGGGGAACACACTCCCACTAAATTTTTTAACAACTAACCCAAAAATGACACCTCTGTTAGTGCCAACAAGCTGCCATCAACTGCTGTACGTATCTCTTTGTGTGACTGCCAGTGCGTATTAACTGAATTGAACTGTTGTTGGCTGTTGTAGATGACGGCTACTTGGTACGTGTAAAGTTTGGTGGAGACATATCTCCCCAAATATCTAAATCAAACCCCAAACAAATCAACCACATGTATGCTGATTTTTTTTTCTTGCTGCGTGGAGTTTCCTTGTGCTGGCTGCATATAGCTGTTGATTTTGTGTACAACTGTGTGAGGATTGGTGGAGACACTCCACAATTTCCTCCAATCAAATACCAAACACATCAAACCACATGTACGCTGATGTAATATGCTGAGTGGGCAAGTGTGATTTGGCAGCCAACTACGTGGAGTTACAATTGGTCATGTGCGTAGAGTTTTTAATTGCCATGTGAATAATTTGCTGTTGAGATTGTCTCATACGTAGACCATGGAGTAAGGTGGGGTCCCTTCCCACTCACTTATATTTTAAACTTTACACTTTGGCAACATTTGTTTTAAATTAAATTACTTCAAACCTTTTTGCTGCCCCATGAACCCATCGTGGAACATTTGACTGCCTTTGACTTGTTTTTTCTTTTTTATTGACTTGTGGCTTGCTTGGTGGGCCCCACATGGCTGCCACATCACCCTTTATTTCTCCACATAATTGCCATGTCAAAATTTGACTTATTTTGACTTCGGAAAATTTTCTAAAATTTTCGAACTATTAATTTTTTTTTGAATTTCTTCTCATTTTTTCCACTGACATTAGGAAAATCGGCTTTTGAGGGATCATAAGTCGTTTTTTGACCCCCAAAGTGGGTCTTAGGATAATGCTGGGTCTCTGAGGATGATTTTCGAGTAGTCACATGCCCCAGACATTTCCTAAGGCCGCTTATTTACATCATTACATAGAAATTAATTAAAAAATCCCGTTTTGCGGGAAATTTTTAATTATTAAAAAATCCTGCTTAGACTTAGTCAAATTCCGCGAAATTTCAGAGATGACCTAGCATGGTAATATACATCGACTCTAGACACTAAGATGCGTTAGGGGCTCAACCCTTCAAGCCGTCACCCCGGCTTTGGGGTAATGCAATGAGTGAAAAAACCTAGAAAATTATTCGCCGCTAAAAAGAAGGAATAATTAACCAAGTAAAAAAAACACTCCAAGGTGTACTCGCTTGCTGATCGAGTCCCAATATCCTAGGCCTGTTACATGGCTTTATTCATCATGCTAGTGACATTTATACAATATCCCCGAAGGGCTGCGGAATCTGAAGACTGAAGAAGAAAATGATGAGAAGAAGAAGTAAAGTTTAAAAACTCTGTTGAACATGATGATATCTGATGATATCTGATGGCACAAGTGTCTTCTGGTTCATCCTTGGGCATGGAGTCTTCACATTATCATCAGGTGCCACTCCAGTGGTCAACAGGAGGAAAAGGAGGGAAAAGGTCATTCATTCTTTCATGAGCAGATTGAGAGAGGAGGAGGAAGAGAGCTGGAGAAATTTTTCTGGTTTGAGCTTGAGAAGGTGAAGGAGAGGCAGATTCAGCAGTCCGTACAGTAGGAAGGGGCTGCACGCTTTTCGAGGCAACAAGAGGTTGCACGAATTTCGAGGCAGCAAGGCCGTACAATGGCACAAATTTCAAGGCAGCAGTCCGTACAACAGCGTGAGGCAAGTTTTTCGAGGAGAGGGACAACACAGAAATCGAGGCAAAGGTACAACAGCTAAAGGCACGGATTCCAAGGTGGCTGGGCAAGGTTTTCGAGGCAGCTAGCATGGATTTAGAGGGGGCAGCTTGTTATATTTTTTCCGTACAGTTCGTACGGCCATACAGCTAAGTACTGGGCACGATTTCCAAGACTATCATTTGCTGTAATAAATTTCTGTTTTGAGTTTTTGCTGTTTTGGCACGTTTTCCAAGGCGGAGGCAAGCACAGAAAACAAGATAAGTTTGTACTTTGTTCGCTGGAATTTTTCCTGTATATTTCACTTCTTTGTAAAAGCATTTTCCAGAAATAAGAAGAAGCTTTCGAACTGGTTTTCCCCAAGAGTTATAGGGAGTTTTTCCAGGGTCACATTGACCAAAAATCAGCGTGTCAAAATTTCTATGTGGCTGATTTATTTTCTGAGTTTTTATTTCTGCATTTCAGGATTGTGAAATTTCCAGAATTTGTGTTTTCAGAAAATAATTATTTTTCCAGCTTGTTAATGTATGGCTATGGGAATGGACATTTAACTTTATGGGAGAAATAAGGAGAATTGAAAACCGGGGTTGGTTATAAAATTTCTACACTTTCATGCATTTCCATTTTATTTGAAATCCGATCCCGACCACTTGAAATTATTTATTGAACTCACCCTTGTTCTTGAATGTCTACATAGTACAGACAGCCTGAGAATGAGTCTTTTGTGTGCTGATTGTCTTAGAATACGTCCAGATTTGATAATTAGGTGGCGGAATACATCTGTTAGGGACACCCTCCAAGACTGGAATAGTACTAGTAAGGAGGTCTTCCAAATGTGACGAGTGATGGTTTGCCTAAAGTTGTTGGGCAAGTTTGTTTGATAATATGGCTCCTCTATAGTCTTTTCCATCATATTTTAGTAATAATTTTATAATCTTTTGGTAATCTCTATCTTGAAATCCTGGGTTACCTGTATTTCCTGAGAAAGATATTCCTGGTACTTTATTTGAAATTGGTGAAGGCTGAGGTGTGATTTGTTCCAATTTTTATTGACCCTATCAACATTCTCACTATTTACTTGCTCTCTTTCAATTTTCTTGTCTTTATAATGTATTTATACTGTGCAATGTAGCTTCTACTCTTTGAAACATATCTTTCTTTTCATTTAGCACTTCTCTTAAAGTTCCCTGTTCTTTTTCCATGCTGTCAAAGTGAAATTTAGGAGAATCCATGTTGTCAAAGTAGAATTTAAGAAAATCCATGCTGTCAAGGTAGGATTTAAGATAATTAATATTTTCTGTCCAACTCTGTAATTCCTTGTTTGTCTTATCGTTGGGTTCCGATTTTTTTCTTGATTCCATGTCTAATTTTTGATTTTTGGCGATTTCCTAATCTAATAATTACTTTCCAATGGTTCTTTAATTAATTCAACTCATCTCACATTCATCGTTAAGTAATTTTACATGGAAAATCTCAACAGTAAAAAAATAATGACAGTAGGATCATGAAGAGAGCCAAATATAAGAGACACAAATTTTATCTTGTGAAAACCCTAACTAGGGAAAAAACCTAGCAACCTTTTCTTAGAGAAATTTTCTAATTCAGCAAGAGTACAATCTGAGTTACCAGTCAAACTTGGAGCTTCCTAGGGCTTGACCATCCAAACGACAGCTCTTGATCAATGACAGTAAACCCTTTCCATGCCTTGCTGGTCTTCACAAGATTTCGGTCCTCTTTCAGAAACAAAACTGAGGCTCTCAACCTCTTCTAAGGCTTAGGCCTTCTCAAACTTGCCCAAAAATTTTCGCACATCAGAACAGACCAGAAAAGAAGAATAGTAGTTGTGTTATCCGATTTGATGTTAAAAGGAGGACGAGTGTCCTTTTCATGGTGATCTAATAAGCTCGAATAGGTGTGTCTTTAGGGCTGGCCGACTTGAACTTCTTGGATGGCCAACGGGACTTTTGAATTTCAAAATTTATTTTTCCCTCTTTTATTTGGGATCCGATTTGAAATCAAATTTGCATTTTTCATTTTCCTTTAATTTTGTGGGCTAATGAAAATAAAGAATACCGATTGCAGCTACAAAAAATTCAACGCTCCCTCTTAGCTAGGGAGGTATTCTCTTTGACTTCTTCATATGTTCTCCTATTGAAAAAAATTCTCTATCCCAAGAAAAGGTTAAATGAGCTAGCCATGTTGATGTATCCATCCACTACATGTTCTATTCTAGAACCATGTGGAAAGCATCCTGCATAATTATCATGCAAAGGAATCTAGTCACCCACTAGACACATCCCCTTGCAAATGGATCTAGTCACCCACTGGCCAAAGGCCTTTTGGGTCAATAAGACTAGTACTGGGTCACCAATTATCCAAGTTGTCACCTGGAACTTGGTCAACACCTGTGACTTATGGTGAAACCTTGAGCCATTACCATTCCTCCATACCAATTGAATGGTAATACATTGCCTGATGCTAAAGACACTCACTCAACCCACCTAGGGAGCACTCTGGGCTTTGCTGCTCTCTAGGCCATTCTCCTTAGCCACATTACATGGCCCCTAGTAAAAAATTTGACCTCTCAATATCCTGACCTAGGGAGGATGTCTACACCTTGATGCTCCAACATCAACACTCCTTACAGAGGGAAGCAACCTCAACTAATCTAAGCTTGTCCCTGAAGTGAACAATCTTCACCCTGGGATAGAGGCTTTGTGAGAATGTTAGCATCCTGTTCGTCTGTAGAAAAGTACTGGAGCCTTACTGCTCCCTTTTGTACCATGTTTTGATACTTGATCTCAATGTTCTTTGACCTATCATCACGATTGTCTCTTGCGCTTGGTCAAACAGTGCTGCGAGCAGCTTCTGAAGCCACATTGCTTCATAACTCGCCAAACTAGCTGCAATATACTTAGTCTCTGCAGTGTTGAGTGCGATAGATGTCTGCTACATGTAGAGCCAAATTTGAAGCAACATCTTGATGTGCTCTTCCTATCTTCGACACTCCTTGCTCAATCGTAATCTGTATATCCTAGGCTCCGTTAGTTGTACTTCATCATATCTCAATCCATATCCAACTATACCATGTCGGTACCTTAACACATGTTGTGTTGCATGCCTTGGCTGAACCATAAAATGACCGACTTCCTTTACTGGATCCATCACCACATCCACTTTCCGGTCAACATGACTAGGTGCTCCCTGAGTCCCTCTGACATTGAATCAAATCCTGCTGTGGAAATCTTGGCTGCTTCCTCTGCCACTGTTGCTTCCTAGACACTGAAGCATATCTGCTGTCTAGCATGGTCCATTCATAGAAGGCATATTGTTCTTAGAGACAATCTTGCAGTCCATATACTTTCCTTGACCAAGGAGATAATGTGTCAAATCTGGATCCTTCATCTTGAACTCAAAGGTCAACTCCCCCTGACACTAAAGCAAGGCTTCCTATGGTAATCTTGATTGCTCCCTATATCAAAGAAGCAAATATTCTTGCCACTACCGCTTCCTCTGTCATGTGAGTCCTTCTGACAATTGGAGCAAATGTTTCCACACAGTCCTCTCCCTCTTTTTGGGAGAATCCTCACGAATCTTGCTTTGTACTTCTCTTTATTGCCATCTACTGGACATTTCATCTTGTAGATTCACTTGGAACTCACCACTAACTTCTCTCCAGTAAAATCATGGCATCCTTCAAATTTGTTGGCCTACCTGCTCCCTCTAAACTCGGAGCTCTTTCGGTCATCAGGCATGGTTCTAGATGTTAGTGCAATTTCTCCCTCTTGAACACATCATTTTGGGATAATCCTCTTGTCATAAGCTTTGCTTAGTTCTTCCCAATGCTTTCATTTGCTTCCAGAGCCTTGACAAACTTTACAATGTACCTGCAACCCTCACTAAGAGGTCATGGAAGAAACGATTATAACCCAACAAAAAAAAAACAAAGACAAGAGGCTAACCATAATTAAATTAATAATAATAATCAAGGAATAAAGATATGAAGTACTTATCTTTTGATCTGGGGATTGTAGGGAATTGTCAACTCCCTTTTGATGCTTGCCCTCTTGCAGAAGTCACTGAAATCCATCTGTAATCTCATCAAGCTAGAAATGCTCATCCTTGTCCTCATCATCAACATGTTTTCAATTCTTGTGGCATGAGCTAGGGTTTCTTCACATCAAAAGGCTCAATTGCAAGCTAAGACTTTATGATGAACCAAGTACAAACTCCATTGGCATTCGACACTCTAGGTTTTATTCTAGGGTTTTATCTCACAAACCCTAGGACTTTCTAATACAAGATGTAGCCTCTAGGTCCTTTTATTAGCTTAACAACATGGGCTTGCCTTTATCTTGTTAGTTCCTCTAGAACCAAGCCTTTGTTTGACATCACATAGTGACTTCTTGAATGTATCAGCAGCACCCTTCGAAGCAACATATGAACAGGGGCAAAAACCATAATGAATCATATACCAAATTAAATATTTTACAAACTGCTCCTTTTCGAGAGCTTTTCAATAGGTCGCCAGATTTCGGCACATGCCATTGGAAATTGCTAAATGTGCTACAAAATGGTGATATGATTGAAAAATAATAATCTGACCTCTATGCGCTCTGAGAATTGAAATTTTAACTGCTCGGAGAATTGAACTTAAGGCCTTGGCCACACAATGCAAATGCACTACAAACTCTCCTATCAACAATTGCTTAAAAGGATATGTTATTGAAATTTTGTTGAACAAAATTGACTCAAAAGGACAGACCATGGGGACCACTTCTTCATTGGTATCAACAATTGCTTAAAAGGATATGTTATTGAAATTTTGTTGAACAAAATTGACTTAAAAGGACCGACCATGGGGACCACTTCTTCGTTGGACCTGGTAATTGTGTTCATACAATCTGGAGTCGACCAAAGCTTTATGTCAGACTTTCGACCTCCACTCTTTTCGACAACATTGACTTCGTTTTATTGAAAAGACCATGCAACTTAGCTGCATAGGATGGAGGATCATTCACAGGGGAGCACACTGGAATCTCAATCTAAACCAGTCCTCTGAACTCCGTATCTTTGCTCTCATGGACGATCCACATATTGTGTGTGTATTCATCACAGGTAGCTAACGAGCCTGCCAACACGGCATAGCACTTTTTCTCCTCGGCCTTTCATCACATGCAACTTCAACCTTGTAATAGAGTTAGTTTTGTAATGTGGCGAGATCACCCAAACACAGTCAGGCACAGGAAAAAATTCTCAGTTTGGTTGCATCACATGACAAAACAGAGCATTATTTTTAGCGCAAAGCTTCTCCATAGAGAGTTGACTCAAACATTTGCATTCACAACAAATTAACACCTTCCTAACAGACGTCCATAAAAATGAGGCACGGGACAGGAACTTTGACTTCACTGACTGTATTGTGATCAATTGTAGAATATCCAACCAATTGTCCAAATGCGTTATGCAATGATGAACCACAGGTTTTTGTGTGTGGCATTTTACAGGTTTTGCAATTGCCAGACTCACAGCAGAACATAGCCATACTGATACACAACCCCAACCAAAAGAAAACAAAAGAATCCAGAGCCATAAGCAAGTCAGAGATTTCCATGTGTCAGCTACTCAGGTCGCCATCTTTCTTCGATCTCATTACACATTCTCGCATATAGGTCCAACACTCTTGATCTACCTATACTGGAAGTGATCCACGCATCATATGGTATTAGACATTGCACAACCATACCATTGCACTTTAGATTCATCCATCCGTAGGCTAAACTTGGCCATCCACAGACAGATTACATTGCACTTGAGATGTTGACCAAATTGCATCAGACTTTAAAGTCGTCCATCCACAGGCTAAACTCATCCATCCGCACACAGATCACATAACACTTGGGATTAACGTAGACTGGCTACATGCCATATACTTTGACCAAATCACATCAGGTCAAGGAACAGAAAGAAAAGCCTGGCTCTGATACCCTGTCCTGTTGATTTTTGATGATTTCCTAACCCAATAATTACTTTCCAATGATTCTTTAACCAATTCATCTCATGTCACATTCATCATTAAGCAATTATACATAGAAAATCTCAACAGTAAAACAATAATGACAGTAAGATCATGAAGAGAGAGCCAAACACAAGAGACACAAATTTTATCGTAGGACAACACTAACTAGGGAAAAAACCCAGCAACCTTTTCTCAGATAAATTTTCCAATTCAACAAGAATACAATCTGAGTTAACAGTCAAACTTGGAGCTTCCTAGGGCTTGACCAGCCAAACAACAGCTCTTGATCAATTACAGTAAACCCTTTCCATGCTGTGCTGGTCTTCACAAGATTTCGGTCCTCCTTCAGAAACAAAACTGAGGTCCTCAGCCTCTTCTAAGGCTTCAGCCTTCTCAAACTTGCCCAGAAATCCTCGCACATGAGAACAGAACAGAACAGAAGAATAATAGTCGTGTTATCTGATTTAATGTCAAAAGGAGGAGGACAAGTGGCCTATTTATAGTGATCTAATGAGCCTGAATAGGTGCATCTTTAGGGCTGGCAGACTTGAACTTCCTGGAGGGCCAACTTGACTTTTGAATTTCAAAATTTATTTTTTCCCTCTTTTATTTGGAGCCGACTTGAATTCAAATTCATGTTCTTCATTTTCCTTTAATTTTGTGGGCTAATGCAAATAAAGAATACTGACCGCAGCTACAAAAAATTCAACACTAATCACCCTCTTGCATAACTGCACGGCTTTGTTTGTATGGAAACTAGAATTATGGATTTGTATGGCTAACTGTATGGAAACAGAAATTTGTACATGACTGTAGGTGAATTGAATGGTATGGCAACAGTAATTCAGCTGTATGGCTGGTACAGCAGTGGCACTGTTGTATGGCCATCCACAGCTGTGTTACAGCTGTATGGTGGGCATGGTGGCATGCGCTCTTGTACAGCTGTGGCTCTGATACCAATGTAGCATGCCGAAGCTTTTAAACTTTAACTTGATAAAAGTCAATATAGGATAATGAATGTTGAATAATAAGTGAATCTTCAATTACAATTGATGATCCATTTAAGCATGATTTAAGGGGTCCTGCTTTGTGCCTTTTCAAGGAATGCCTTTTTAATTTCTAATTCATATATATATATATATATATATATATATTCTTTATTATGTTTTAATATTATATTATAGTTTCTTTGCCATTTGCCTATGTTATTTTTATGTACATAAGGTTCAAGCAGGACCAAAGTTCTCATGGAAGTTGTGTTTTTAGCTTTAGTACAATGGCAGCTGCTCAAGCAAACTACATTTACAATAAAATTCTCTCATGCTTATTGATTTTTAATTGAACTGTTGTCAATCAACTTGAAGGAGGCCGAGTCCTGGTGCAAGCAATATACAGAATTATTTCAGGAGTTGAGAGATAACTGGGAAAGGCTTTACTGGGATGAAGGCTTTTCAAGGAAAGTTGCCCAGGAACGTGCTCGTTATGATTCTGAAGAAGACGATGATGCAGATTTTTCTCCAAACAGGTAATGTTTGTGTCCTCTTAGTATGCATTCTTCTGTGCTAAGTAGTTTGAAATTGGACAATTTTCCCATAGCAAGAAAATAACGGGAAGGGACATATATGCATTGTTTGATGGTTCTTTTTCTGAAGATAAATAACTATGATGTATATGTTGTGTACGGTTCATTAACTGCATTCTTAAGATGAAATCTGTCATATATTATATTTTGTTAGACTTGTCAAGTTACACCTCTGGTGGTGTGTATGATGAGTCATCCTTAGGTTAACTCTGTCTCTTGATGGCTTAAATTCATTATCTTCCAATCTCTATATGCTTTTGTATTTGCCATTTTATTAGGCTCAAAAGATCCAATACTGTTAATGTCAACTGTAATATCCCCAAAGGGAAATAACCAGTAATAAACAGAAATATGCCAGACAGATATAGAAAATACAATGCTGAACCAGATCATGGAACAATTACACATAGAATGCCAGAAAACTGAGCCATTTTATTAATCTGAAAGTACATAGAGAGGAGGACAAGAAAATCAGAATGAGGGCACCTATCCTTGCTCAAGGCAAGTGAAGAATCCTCTCAGAAAATAGGAAATGGCTACTACAGAAACTGCATCCCAGCTGCTGGAAGAAACTGCCGTAAACTGCTGCTGCTGGAGTGAACTGAAGCTAGGGGCTGATTCCCTTGCCGGAATGAGCTAAAAATCTACAGATCACCTATACTCGCTGCTCCGGACAAAACCCAGAAACCGTGAAGCAAATGGACCACCTCCGAAAATCGCCCCCAGAAACCCTCCTCCTACAAAAACGCTGTGCCTTCAGGAACAGCTCAGAAGCTCAAGAAATATGCTGGCAAAAGGGCTGGATCTACCCACAAATCCTCTAGATGAGATGACCAACTCCTCAAGGCTGAAAACACTGAAAAATGCTGCCAGAACCCCACATAAAGACCCTACTCATCAGATCTGCGTCCTCCCTGACTGGATCTGCGTCCTCTCTGCCCAGATCTGCTGGATCTGAGTCATACAAGGCTGGATCTGCTACTATCTCTCCAGATCTGCGTCCCACAAGGCTAGATCTGTTGCTAGCTCTTCAGATCTATGCTAGATCTGCCAATATCTCCTCAGATCTGCAACCTCAAAGGCTGGATCTGATGTTATCTCTCCAGATCTAGATTGGATCTGCCAATATCTCCTCAGATCTGCAATCTCCCAAGCTGGATCTAGTGCTACCCCTCCAGATCTGCAACCTACAGAACCAGATCTGCAAATATCTGCTCAGATCTACAATCTCCAAGGCTGGATCTATCACTGTGCCTTCAGATCTGCGTCCTTCCTCGTCCTACTGGAACAGCGTCCTCACTCCAAACTGATCTGCGTCCTTCCTGCTGCTGAAACTGCGTTTTTCCTGCTAGATCTGCGCAGCCACTAGAGGGCTTCTTCCTCTCCGACTCTCCACCTGAAACTGCTACTGAAACTGAAACATAGAACTCAGAAATTAACCTTACTAGGGCGGGCACTCGAAGTCCCCCGAAGCTAAGGGTGAAACCAGAAATAACCTTACCAGGGCAGGCACTCGAAGTCCCCAGAGGCTAAGGGTGAGATCTCCGACCGGAGACACTCGTGCACTAAACAGTGCTGCAGACCGACTAAACAACCGGCGTGCTGAAGCAGACAAAAGTCTAGCTCTCAATATCAATATCAAAATATGCATGTCCAAATGAGGTGAGAACCCCTCCTTTTATAATGCTAAACTCCCTCCAAAACCTCAACTGCGTCCTTCACCTTGCAGTTACCCTTGGGTCAGCGTGAGGCCTCCCATCATATACGTGTGGACCCCCAAGGCCCCCTCTTTAAGTTATAACGTTAATCAACTAGGAGAACACTTTATTTTATAAAGTGAGGTGACTAAAGTGAGGTGACCCCTCTTATTTCTCACTTTATTTATTATTTCCAACTAAAGCGGCAAAATTAAACAAAAAATGAAATATTCCAATTAGCAAGGCTAATTGGGAATATTACATCAACGTTGCCATGTACAGAGAGATCAGCAATGAAGCTTTGTCACAATATCAGTGATAATAGCTTAAGGTCATTTTGTTCTGGTGCCATATTGCTTGTATGTCAAATATTTTTTCTTTCTTGTGCAAACGTAGGATTTCTGATGAACTTACCAAGAAAAAACCTTGTACCATATATACCATTTTATTGCTCTTTTCATTATGGGAACCTTTGACATCTATAGAGCTTCTTGTGAATAAGAGCCATTCTCCCTTGCTTATATACTTTTCCAATTTAGCTGTTATAGAATACCTTTGTAGTCAATTGGGGTTATCTTGGGTGGTTGGACAGAATGATTATTATCCTCCCTATTGATTGGAGTGTTGCATGAAACGTTCCCCCCTCAAGGATCCATGTTGATTTGGGGTAGCATCGGATGTGCTCTAAGTCTCAAACTTTGTGGAGAGGCTTAGACACATGTATTCCAGATAACCCAGAAATTGTTTGGGGAAATTCCACCCGGATTGTATTTTATTAAGAAAATTAATTATTTTAAAGTGACCCTAAGTCTAAACTTAGGAAAATAAAATAATTAAAGTAAATTAATAGAATATGGGTGTGAATGTTCTAGACAAAGCAGATCAAGTCAAAATGTAATCTTAGCTGTGGATTGGAGATCTAATCTTGACCAACGAGAAGACTATAAAGAAGGCTTGAGGGTCATTTGGAAAGAAACACCGAGAGATCAAGAGGTCAATTTTTTTGAAGGAGCAGTGCTCAGAGGAAAACTTTGATCGAGATTCTCATGCAGTTGAAGGGCAGAGACAGTTTTGGTTGTAGGATCTTCTCCGGGACCAAGAATACTCAGCAGAGGTAGAGAAAGACCCTGAGGAGGCATTGTAGTGCCGAGAGAGGGTGACACAACATCTAGAGAGGGTGACGTAGGGCCACGAAGGCCACACGCAGAGGCAACACACTGTTTCCGAGCAGTAGTCCAAGATTCACCTGGGAGATCGAAGTTTTGAGTTGGGAGGGCTTGAATCGAGATTTTAGAGGGTTGAACAATTCAACGGAGGAGGTGACGGAGTCCTTCAGAAGTCCCCACGCAGGCCTACGTAATTACTGCACAGAGGAAGCATAGAGGGTGCTGGGGGTTCGTCACTTCAGCTATAGGATCAACTGGAACTTGCATAGTGAGGTAATCTCACAATTTTTCTTCAGCTGAGTGATATTCTTTGTACTGGATTACCAGAAAGGCATCCAGAGATTGTATTCAGATATAACTGCTGCTTAATAATAAAACCCTCAAATCTGCTGCACCTGTTTTCTTGCATTGGGTTTTTCCGGAGATGTTTGTCCAAAAACAATGGTGTCCTGTGTGATATTCTTTTCTTTTGCTCAACTCCTTGTTTCCGCACATTAATTTAATTAAGTGAAGGCTGCTGCAGTAATTGCTTCAGTATTTATAGAAGAAATCCGTAAATAACTTGTTCATGTAAATTACAAGTAGGTGAAGTATATTCAGTTGGCTGCAGTAGGATTCTAGAGTTGGAATTTTCAATGGTATCAGAGCTTGTTGAACGTTGCAGGTGAAACATGAAGAGAAGATCCAGCACTGAGCAAGAGGCTGAATAGCTGTAGAAGGCAGCGGTTCGATTCCCTAGAGGGATTGCGCAGTACAGGTTGTTGAAATTTGGTTATCGGAGGACAGGTGGTTCCTAAGGCTTTGATCTTTGGCCTAGGGAAAAGTGTCCAAAAGAATTTAATTTTTCTCCTAAAGTGACTTTATAAAGTTATAAAGTCAAATCTAATTTAAAAGTGACTTTAAGTGATAAAGCTACTAAAGTCTAATTTTAAAGTGACTTTATTATAAAGTCAATGTGAAATTAGAAAGCGAAAAGTGACTTCGGAAATAAATGACTAAGTGGGTCTTTATTAAAGTGGGGTGAATTAAAAAATAGAAAGTGAGATTTAAATGAGCATTTAATCTCAACCCTAGATCTAAAGCTATCTCAGCCATTGGATTTAGGGATTCCCCAAAAGTCACTTAGGGTTAGATTAAAGGAGGAAAACGAGGGAAAAGGTCATTCATTCTTTCATGAGCAGATTGAGAGAGGAGGAGAGAAAGCAAAGGAGAAATTTCTGACCAGTGAGGAGAAGGAGGGCAGCAGTTAGAGACTTCAGCAAATCCGTACAATAGCAAAGAGGCACGGTTCCCAAGGCAAAAATCCGTACAACAGGAGGTTGGCACACTTTTCGAGGAAGGAGGCACAGAAAAGAGGGATTCTGTACAGTAGCTTCAACACTTATTCCAAGGCAGATTTTGGGCTCGAAAACCAAGGAGTTTGCTGTTTTTTCTGGAGATTTCGAGGAAATCCGTATAGTAGGACAACGCTGTTTTCGAGGCACAGGAATCGAGGAGGAAGTACAACTGTACTTTCTGAATAGTCCATACAACTGTACGGCCGTACTGCTGAAATCTGGGCACACATTTCGAGGGTGGCAGTTCAACATTTAATGCTGGAATAAATGCTGTAAAAAATTCTATTTTGATTGTTTTCTGTTTGGCACGTTTTCCAAGGTGGGGTATAAGCACGGAAATCGAGATAAGGACATTTATTAAGTTGCTGGAATTTTTGCTGTAAATTCTGTCTCACTATAAAAGCATATTCAGAAATAAAGAGAGCTTTCGAACTGGTTTTCCCCAAGATTTGTAGTGGGTTTTTCCGAGGTCATATTCACCAAAAATCAGCGTGTCAAAATTGTGTGTGTGGTTGATTTATTTTTCTGAGTTTTATTTCTACATTTCAGCATTGTGAAATTTCCAGAATTTGTGTTTTCAGAAAATATTTATTTTTCTAACTTGTTGAATGTATGGCTATGGGAATGGGCATTTATCTTTATGGGAGAAATAAGGAGAAACTGAAAACCGGGGTTGGGTTATCAAATTTCTACATGGTATCTGAGCTATTTTGCTGAAATGTGCAGTTTGGGACAACAAGAAGAAAAATTACAGCAAGTTGTTTTTTCACATAGAAAACAATACCTTTACTACAATAGTGTTATTTTCAGCTGATTTAGGATAGCAAACATGTCTTTGTGCTTGAGGGTGGAGGATAGGTTGGATGGGCATAGTAATTACAGTGTTTGGAAGGAGAGAATACAGAGCATCTTTGAGGAGGGAGAATTCTGGGATATCATGGTGCATACGCACAACACCTTGCTAATGTGCCGACTGGTGCTGTTTAGTTGGCAGCATTTAATAAGAAGAATAACAAGGGTAAGATACTGATTTTGGATGGAATCAAAGACCATTGCATTCCTCATGTGAGAGGAAAGAGATATGTTCATGAAATGAGGACAACATTGACCAATCTCTACCAGAGTACCAATGAGAACAAGAAAATGGTGCTAAGGGAGAAGCTGAAGACCATTAAGATGGGTAAGACTGATAGTGCAGCTGGATATCTCACAAAGATTACTAATGTGAGAGATGCATTGGTAGCAGTTGGATAGGTCATTCCACCCACTGAGTTGGTGCGGATTGTAGTGAATGGCCTTCCCAGTTCATGGCAAAACTTTGCTGATGGGGTTTGTGCACATGAGACCCTTCCCTCTTGGGAGAGGTTCTGGGATAATTGCATACAGACAGAAATCAGAAAGAGCCAACTTGGGGCAGCCAAATCAGTTGAGCAGGATGAGGATGTAGCACTGTTGGCAGGAGGCAAGAAAGGCAAGGGAAAGAAGCAAGCTTCCACAAGTGTTGGTGGGGGCAAAGGCAAAGATAAAGGTAAACAGGGGAACACGCAGAAGGACTATTCCAAGGTGAAGTGTTGGAATTGTCAGAAGATGGGACACTATGCAGTTGTGTGTCTAGAGAAGAAGAAGGAGAAGAACCAGAGCATGGCAACATCAACAGAGATAGAGGACTTTACGGATAGCTTTGACCGAGAGTTTGGGTTCATTGCTTGTGAGTCCACTAGTGCAGGATCACCTGCCACGGAGGTTGAAAGGGAGTGTGAATTTCCCTCCACTAGCGGAGCATCTTCATGTATCTGGTATGTTGACAGTGGGGCTTCACATCATATGACAGGAGTCCGTGAATACTTCTTAGAGCTTTCAGAGAGTGGCACTAATATAGAGGTAGTACTCAGAGATGACAATGTTGTTAGAGCAGTCGGTGTGGGGACATTGACATTTGATAGGGAACTCAAACCTCTCTTGAAGGTGTCAGATGTTCTATATGTGCCAGGGATGAGACAGAACCTCATATCCATCTCAACATTGGAGGACAGAGGATATGAGATATTGTTCAGGAGAGGACAGGTGCTGATATATCCCAGGGGTGCTCCAGTTGAGTCAGCTAGAGTGATTGGTGTACGCCGTGCAAAGGTGTACAAGTTTGCATTTCAGCCCCTTTTGGCATTGAGCGATATCTTGAGTTGAAACTATGGTTGATGTAGTGAGGTGGCTTTGTAGAATGGGGCTTGTCTGTCATGGAGCCTTGAGGACATTGCGGGAGATCACTATAGGTGTGCCAGATTTCAGTATTGATCACTTTGATACATGCAGAGGATGTGCTATGGGCAAGTTTGCCAAATCCCCTTTTCCCAGCAGTGACAACAGATCGACTGGGATACGTGATTTGATTCATTCCGATGTGAACGGTCGGATGTCTCATGTTTCCTTGAGTGGGTATGAGTATTATGTTTTATTCATTGATAATCACTCTAGGAGGACCTGGATTTATTTCTTGAAGACCAAAAGTGAGGCCTTCAAGCGGTTTTAGGAGTTCAGAGCTCTTGTGGAGACTCAGACAGGTCGGAAGATCAAGTCCCCGAGGTCGGACAATGGAGGAGAGTACACCCTTGGTGAGTTTGTTGAGTATTGTGCAGAGGCAGGCATTAGGAGGGAGTTCACAGTTCCTTACAACCCCCAGCAGAACAGGGTTGTGGAGAGGAAGAACAGATCCATTGTTGGGGCTACCAAAGCCATGTTACATGATCAGGGGTTACCATTGTTTTTGTGGGCAGAGGCCTGCAACGCTGCTGTATATTTGCAGAACAAGAGTCCGCATCGTGCCTTGGGGCATGTGACTCCGGAGGAGGCTTTTTATGGGAAGAAGCCTGATGTTGGTCATCTTCGTATCTTTGGGTGTATTGCATACTCCTACGTACCCAAGGAGAAGAGGACCGAGCTAGAGCCCACCGCAGAGAAGGGTGTCTTTGTGGGCTACAGTGAAACCTTGAAGGCCTTTCGGATTTATATTCCCGCACAGAGGAGAGTTGTTGTCAGGCGGGATGTGAAGTTCGAGGAGGACAGGGCTTTCAGGAGGTCACAGGAGATAGAGTATCTGGATCGGCCAGACCCTCAGGAGCAGTTGACTCAGGCACAGGGATCCAATGGGCAGGGATCAGGAGGATCCAGAGGTACTTCGATTACGGTGTCAGGTTCGTCAGTGAGCAGTGGCTCACAGAGTCAGAGGGGTGGTGCTTCGGCAACATGTAGAGCAGTCTGCAGAGCAGTTCATTAGGGAGTCCATTGATGGACAGTTCACACGGTACTTCAGCATCTACAGGTTCAGGTTTAGGAAGGAGGACAACAGACCAAGAGTCGGGAGTTCAGGCTCCTGATGATGAGGAGGAGGAGTTTCATTCTCTAGTGGGAGAAGTGTGCTCACGGAAGAGGAAGCCCAAGTGGCTTTAGGATACCTTGAGAGAGGCCACATCTATTGCTGGGCCAAAGAGGCCGGTTAGAGAGAGCAGATCACTTGATAGGTTTTGTAGCTATATGGCAATGGTTGCCAACATCCTTGACTCTGAGCCTTCTAGCTATATGAGGAGGCAGCTAGCCAGCAGCTTTGGAGAGAGGCCATGCAGGAGGAGTATTCTTCTATCATGAAGAATGATGTTTGGGAGGTGGTGCCGAGGCCTGAGGGCAAATCTGTGGTTACTTCCAGATGGATTTAGAAGGTAAAGCATGCTGCAGATGTCAGCATTGGGAAATTCAAAGCAAGGTTTGTGGCTAGAGGGTTCTCCCAGGTAGAGGCAGTAGATTATGAGGAGACTTTCGCTCCCATGGCTCGACCTCCCATGGCTCGACATACTTCGATTGACCATCATATCGATAGCGACGGAGAGATGGGTTGGAAGTCTGAGATGGATGCGACATTTCTCAATGGCTTCATACGGAGGAGTACATTGAGCAGCCACGGGGCTTTGAGGTGCATGGGAAGGAGTCCCCGTAACATACGGTAGAAGAAGGCCCTTTATGGCTTGAAGCAAGCTCCCGAGCTTGGTACTCCAGAGATAGACCATGCTTGCGAGGAGATGGGTTTTACAAAGAGTGATGTGAGATCCGAACCTTTGCTATTGTGATAGGTGAGCCCTCTCATTGATCTTGTATGTGGATGACTTGGTCATTACGGGTGCATAGAGACTCATAGAGCACTACAAGAGAGATCTTGCATTGGAGTTTGAGATGAAGGACATTGAGAAATTCAAAGCAAGGTTTGTGGCTAGAGGGTTCTCCCAGGTAGAGGCAGTAGATTATGAGGAGACTTTCGCTCCCGTGGCTCGATATACTTCGATCCACTCCATTATATCGATAGCAGCAGAGATGGGTTGGAAGATCCACCAGATGGATGTGAAGACCACATTTCTCAATGGCTTCATACAGGAGGAGGTGTACATTGAGCAGCCACAGGGCTTTGAGGTGCATGGGAAGGAGTCCCATGTATGCAGATTGAAGAAGGCCCTTTATGGCTTGAAGCAAGCTCCCAGAGCTTGGTACTCCAGGATAGATACATACTTGCAGGAGGTGGGTTTCACAAAGAGTGATGCAGATCCGAACCTTTACTTTATTGTGATAGGTGAGGAGCCTCTCATTTTGGTGCTGTATATGGATGACTTGGTCATTACGGGTGCATAGAGACTCATAGAGCACTACAAGAGAGATCTTGCATTGGAGTTTGAGATGAAGGACATTGGCTTGATGCATTACTTTTTGGGTTTGGAGGTGTGGCAGGAGGAGGGGCATTTCTTCCTGGGACAGTGGAAGTATATTATGGACATCCTTAGCAGATTCCACATGGAGGATTGTAGACCCATGTCGACATCGATGATCACCAACTGGAAGAAGCTTCACGCTTCAGATTCTGAGTTGGTGGATCCCACTTTGTATAGACAGCTGATTGGTTCCTTGATGTATTTGGTCAACACTAGACCAGATATATGTTTTGCAGTCGACACGATGAGCCACTTCATGTGTGAGCCCAGGAGGGTTCACTGGGTTGCTGCAAAACACATTTTGCGGTACTTGCAGGGGACAGTGGATTATGGTCTTGATTATAGGCAGGGGGATTGAGTGAGATTGGCCGGTTACACTGATTCTGATTGGGCAGGTTGTGCTTCTGATAGGAAGAGCACTTCAGGGTGTTGTTTTGGGTTGGGTTTAGCAGTGGTGTTGTGGTTCAACCAAAAGCAGCGGTCAGCAACATTGAGTTCAGTGGAAGCAGAGTACATGGCAGCCAGTCTAGCTAGTTGTGAGGCCATCTGGATTCACAAGAAGTTGTTTGGCTTATTTGGTTAGCTGTTGAGACCTTTAGTGATTTATTGTGATAATCAGAGTTGCATTAAACTCACGGAGAATCTAGTATTTCATGACAGGTCAAAGCATATCGGGAGCAAATATCATTTCATCATAGACTATGTTCAGAAGGGAGCTGTGGAGCTTGAGTATATTCCCACTGATGAGCAGGTTGCAGATATTCTTACCAAAGCCTTACCACGGGGCAAGCATGTCTACTTCAGAGACAAGATGGGTGTGGTGAGGAACACATTCCTCGGTAAGAGGGAGTGTTGAAATTTGGTTACCGGAGGACAGGTGGTTCCCTAAGGCTTTGATCTTTGGCCTATGGAAAAGTGTCCAAAAGAATTTAATTTTTCTCCTAAAGTGACTTTATAAAGTTATAAAGTCAAATCTAATTTAAAAAGTGACTTTAAGTGATAAAGTTACGAAAGTCTAATTTTAAAGTGACTTTAATAAAGTCAATGTGAAATTAGAAAGTGAAAAGTGACTTTGGAAATAAATGACTAAGTGGGTCTTTCTTAAAGTGGGGTGAATTAAAAAATAGAAAGTGAGATTTAAATGAGAATTTAATCTCAGCCTTAGATCTAAAGCTATCTCAGCGATTGGATTTATGGATTCCCCAAAAGTCACTTAGGGTTAGGTTAAAGGAGGAAAAGGAGGGAAAAGGTCATTCATTCTTTCATGCGCAGATTGAGAGAGGAGGAGAGAAAGCATAGGAGAAATTTCTGACCAATGAGGAGAAGGAGGGCAACAGTTAGAGACTTCAGCAAATCTGTACAGTATCAAAGAGGCACGGTTCCCAAGGCAGAAATCCGTACAACAGGAGGTTGGCACACTTTTCGAGGAAGGAGGCACAGAAAAGAGGGATTCCGTACAACAGCTTCATCACGCATTCCAAGGCAGACTTTGGGCTCGAAAACCAAGGAGTTTGCTGTTTTTTCTGGCACAGATTTTGAGGAAATTCGTACAACAAGAATGTGCTATTTTCGAGGCTGTTTTAGGCACATGAATCGAGGAATAAGTACAACTGTACTTTCTGTACAGTCCGTACAACCGTACAGTCGTACTGCTGAAATCTTGGCACGCATTTTGAGGGTGGCAGTTTAGCATTTAATGCTGTAATAAATGCTATAAAAATTTCTGTTTTGATTGTTTTCTATTTGGTACATTTTCCAAGGCGAGGTATAAGCACGAAAATCGAGATAAGTACATTTATTAAGTTGCTGGAATTTTTGCTGTAAATTCTGTCTCACTGTAAAAGCATATTCATAAATAAAGAGAACTTTCGAACTAGTTTTCCCCAAGAGTTGTAGGGGGTTTTTCCAGGGTCATATTGACTAAAAATCAACATGTCAAAATTCTGTGTGGCTGATTTATTTTTTTGAGTTTTATTTCTGCATTTCAGCATTGTGAAATTTCTAGAATTTATGTTTTCAGAAAATATTTATTTTTCCAGCGTGTTGAATATATGGCTATAGGAATGGGCATTTAACTTTATGGGAGAAATAAGGAGAAACTGAAAACCGGGATTGGGTTATCAAATTTCTACATAGGCCAGAAGGGCAGAAGTTTCGTGGAAATTCTCTCTCTGAGTGAGTCGACAGAGAGGTAGGGCTTCCAGATTGAGATTTTTCCGAGCCAGAGGGAGTAGTGCAGAGTTGGTGAGACGCAGTTTTCTGTAGGCAATTTGCTGAGCAGAAAGTCGTAAGAAGAGAGATAAGAAGCACAGTGAGGAAATTTTCTTCCTCAGGGAATTCCTAGTTGGGGAATTCTATTTTTCTAGATCTGAGCAGCAGATTCGGGTGGCAGATCTAAAATCTCCAGCATGGAGTGCGTAAGCCAATCTAGTGTTGCGGAGAGGAGAAAGAGAGGGAGTAGATTCAACATTTTCTTTTTGGCAGAAATGGTAGCTCATGGGCTTCGAGATCAGGACTGGTTGGAGGGAGCCTCCAACTATGTAATCAGGAAAGCGAGAATTACATGCCTTCTAGATGAATACGATCTCAAGCTTTTCGTGACCAGTATGGTAGCTGTCCATGCAGATTCAGATTCGTTGAAGAAGTACAATTCTGATATGGCGAAGGCTAAAAGGTTGCTCCTAGATGGAGTGAAAGATCACATTGTGTCCCACATAGCTTGCAAGGACACAGCTAGGCAGAGATGTGGGAAGCCTTGGCAGCGCCTTATGAAGGAACTTCCGAGCAACGAAAGATGTACTTAGAGCAAAAACTGAGGATGGTGCAGATGCAGAAGGGGGAGCATATTGTTTTGTTCCTGTCTAGGCTTTAGGAAACTCATGATCAACTTGACGACAACAGCAACAATGGGTCGAAGATAAAGGAGGAGGAGGAAAATGCAGCCCTTGCATCCAAGGGGCAACAGGAGCAACAGAGATGAAAGGAGGACGCCTCGAAGATAAAATGCTTTAAGTGTGGTGAACTCGGTCACTATGCAACACAGTGTCCTCTAAAGAAAGAGGGCAAGGATGAGAAGCATGATCCGAAGGCTGCGTCTGCAAAGATCGAGGAGGATGAGTATGGCATGAGTGCCCACTCATCTCTAGGAGGGAGATGGGGCGATATTGAGTTGTAAGTTCGCAAGAACTTTAGTTGGGCAGGATCCTTGAGGAGTCCACCTCTTGGATCATGACCTTGCTATGGGTGCCCAAGATCAGTAGTAGCATGCTGGAGGAGTTTCAGGTACTGCAAAGGAGTGTTGGAGTGACAGATGCAGTAGTTAGCAACGCCAAAATCTGAGCAGTGTAGTGCAGAGGGATGCAGTGCAGAGAAGCAGCAACGCAGTGCTTCAAAGGGACAACGTGGGATTAGCAGCAATCAGAGTTTCAACATCGAGATGCATCCTGAACACTTGTTCATATTTTTGGATGTTTTTCAGTGGCTTCTCTCAGCAACTGTGTTGCAGTGTAGAGTTAGCAGTGGCAGTGCTAGCAACAGATGCAACATTTGAGAGGGAGTTGCAGTACAGATGCTGTGTTTATCGTGGCAGGGTCAGCAACAATACAGTGGCAACAACAACGCAATGGTTGGTGGGCAACATGTCAGACATCAGCAACGCAGAGGGGGATACTTTATAGTCAAAGCATTGTGCAGCAGGGCATAGTTGCTAGAGCACATTCCTCGCTAAGAGGGAGTGTTGATTTGGGGTATCATTGGATGTGCTCTAAGTCTCAAACTTTGTGGAGAGGCTTAGACACATGTATTTCAGATAACCCATAAATTGTTTGAGGAAATTCCACCCGCATTGTATTTTATTAAGAAAATTAATTATTTTAAAGTGACTCTAAGTCTAAACTTAGGAAAATAAAATAATTAAAGTGAATTAATAGAATATGGGTGTGAATGTTCTAGAAAAAGCAGATAAAGTCAAAATGTAATCTTAGCCGTTGATTGAATATCTAATCTTTGCCGTTGAAGTCTCAACGAGAAGACTATAAAAAAGGCTTGAAGGTCATTTGGAAAGAAACACTGAGAGATCCAGAGATCAAATTTTATGTGTAGAAATCTTTGAATCTAATTTCTTATGCAGAAATTATTTCTGTTAATTCGGTTAAGCTTCTCCTACTTATTATCAACTGAATAAATTCAAGTTAACATCAAAGAAAAACACATAACAGATCTCTACCAATTCAGATCTAGAATAAGCACATGCACACATAGACAATGTGACACAGTGATTTCTGGACAAACTATCCCTGGAAAAACCCAATGTGGGAAAAATGGTCTCTGGTTGCTGGAGGGCTCTATTATTAAGAATATTTCTGAATACACAACTCTGGGTTCTAGATCTGGAAAACCCTACAGAGAAAACTCTAGATCTGCACCACCTGGCTGATCTAAGACCAACAATACTCACTGATCCACATCCTCAAACGGGATTTACAGAACTCATTTAGATCTAGGCCTAGAAACTCCATATCTACCCCTGAAAGACACTGTGTCAGCGTCTGAAGGCCTCCAAATGCTCAACGCTGTCACTGGAAGGGACTGCGTTACCCCAGACTGGGTGAGGCAGTCTCTACGCTGCCCTTGAGGGTCTCTGCGTAACCCCCAAAGGGTTTCCTGAAAATCACGCTGTCCTTGCTGCTGCTGCTGCTGCTGCTGCTGCCTTCCTCTGTGCTATCTTTCCTGATCTCTTCTCTGCTTCTTGTGTATTCTAGACCGGGGATCAGATCACCCCCTTGGTCTAAATTCCCCTCTCTGCAACTGAAACACTTCTGAGAATTCTTAGCAACCCTGCCCTAGAATCTCAGCTTAGCTTCAGTGCTTTGCCTCTGTGTGTCTTACAAATGACCCCAAGCCTTTCCTTTATACTTTTCTCGTTGACAAATCAATGGCCAAGATTAAATCTTTAATCAATGGCTAAGATTAAAAGAAAGCTTGATCTGTGTGACTTAAGTCAATTTCATCACATGTTTAATTAAATTCACTTTAATTATTTTATTTCCCTAAGTTTTAACTTAGGAAATACATTAAAATAATTAATTAATTTAATATCTCCTAAACAAGATGAAATTTTCCAAATCCATTTCTGGGTCTTGTAGATCTGGTGAACTCTAGTCCTTCCTCAAAATTTGGGACCTAGAGCACAACTGATGCTACCCCAAATACACAAAATCTCAACATTCTAAAGGAGCAGGGATCAGAGGAAAAATTTGATCGAGAGATTCTCACACAGTTGAGGGGCAAAGACAGTTTTGGTCGGAGGATCTTCTCCAGGGCCAAGAATACTCAGCAGAGAGGCAAAGAAAGTCGCAGAGGAGGCAACGCAGTGCCCAGAGAGGGTGACGCAACACCCAGAGAGGGTGACGCAGGGCCACGAGGGCCACACACAGAGGCAACACAGTGTTTCCGAGCAGTAGTCCGAGATTCAGCTGGGGGATCGAAGTTCTGAGCTGGGAGGGCTGAAATTGAGATTTCTGAGGGCTGAACAATTCAACAGAGGAGGTGAGGTAGTCCTTCAGAGATCCCCACGTAGGCCTACGCAATTACTGCGCAGAGGCAATGCAGAGGGTGTTGGGAGTTCGTCAGTTCAGCTATTGAATCGGCTGAGATTTGTAGAGTGAGGTAATCGCACAATTTTTCTTTTGCCAAGTGATATTCTCTGTACTGGATTGCCAGAAAGGCATCCAGAGATTGTATTCAGATATAACTGCTGCTTAATAATAAAACCCTCAGATCTCCTGCACCGGTTTTCTTGCATTGGGTTTTTCCGAGACGTTTGTCCAAAAACAACGGTGTCCTGTGTGATATTCTTTTCTGTTGCTCAGTTTCTTGTTTCCGCACATTAATTTAATTAAGTGAAGGCTATGCCAATAATTGCTTTAGTATTTACAAAAGAAATCCGTAAATAACTTGTTAATGTAATTTACAAGTATGTGAAGTATGTTCAGTTGGCTGCAGTAGGATTCTGGACTTGGAATTTTTACAATCCAAACCAAGAATTGTGTCCCGTACAGATCCGCGGTTCGGAAATCTGTAAAAGTGACAGGCTTAAAAAGTATAGGAATGTTGTATGGGATACTATTGAATTATTTGATGCCTTTGGTCTCCAAATCATTCCTAGAGAAGAAAATAGCCAAGTGGATGAGCTTGTTGTAGCCGCTTCTACTTTCCAAATATCCGATAATTTGATAAAGGACAGGGCCAAAATGGAAGTAATTTTCAGACCGTCAGTCCTAGATAATGTAAAACATTGGCAAGTGTTTAATGAAAAGAAACAAGTTGTTCGCTTTCTTAATCACTTGGCTGAGTTTGAAAATTTTCAAGCATGCTCTAAGGAAGAAGGTTCTAATTCTAATAGTAAAGATGTGACAAATCCTACTCTTGGAGATATTGTGGCTATGGAACAACTCTTTGATAGAAATGATGCTACCAAAAAGGGTGATGGACCCTGGTGTATTTATTGAGGTAAATATCGGTTTCCTCGAAGATCCGAAGATTGTCAAAATTGGTAAAGAGACTTTTGAGGAGGAAAAGGAGAATCTGATTGATTTTCTCATTGAATATCGTGATGTCTTGGCCTTTTCCTATGATGAACTCAAAGGTTACAGGAAATATGTTATTGAGCATACTATTCCCTTGAAGGATGAGGATGCTAAACCATTTAAGTAAAAACTTAGGCAAATCAATCCTAAGTTGTCCCCTTTCGTTCAGAAAGAGTTACAAAAAATGCTTGCTGTTGGTATCAATAGACAAACTTGACACTCTTCTTGTTGTTTAAACTAGGTGATTGTTAGAAAGAAGAATGGTACTATTATACTATGTGTTGATTTTAGAAATCTTAGCCTAGCTTGTAAGAGGACAATTATCCTTTACCTAACATGGAAAATATGCTTCAAAGGATAACTGGTTCCAACATGATGTCATTATTGGATGGGTTCTCTGGCTATAATCAAGTTTGGGTTAAGGAATAAGACCGACATAAGACTACCTTCACCATGCCCTGTGGTACCTTTGAATATCTCATAATGCCTTTTGGGTTAACAAATGCAAGTGCTACTTTTCAGAGCGCTATGGACTATGCTTTCAAGGAGTTAATTGGTAAGATTATTGAGATATAACAAGATGATCTCACTGTTTTCTCGAAGGATGGTAAAGCTCATATAAACCATCTTAGACAAGTCTTTGATAGATGTCGAGGATTTGGCATATCATTAAATCCAGTCAAATCTGTTTTCGGGGTAATCAAAGGGAGATTACTGGGTCACATTATCTCCAAAGATGGTATCAAAATTGACCCTAAAAGGGTTGAGGCTATCTAGTAGATTCCATTGCCGCATAATATTAAATCCCTTTAGTCCTTCCCAGGGAAGAGAAATTTCCTCAGGAGATTTATTCCAAACTATGCTGGAGGTAAAAAGGGATTTCAGGATATTAAAGGACACTAAATTTGTTTGGAAAGCTGAAGGTAAAAAGGGATTCATGATATTAAAGATGCTATAACTAAAGCTCCTGTCCTAGTTTCCCTAGACTATTCCAAGGATTTTATGGTCTTTTCCTTTGCATCCAAATATACTATAGCAGACGTCCTATTGTAGAAAAACAAAGAAGGCCATGAACAACCAATTTCGTTCATGAGCAAGTCCATGCAAAATGGAAACACAAGCCTATGCATTGGTCAAATCCCTTAAGCATTTCAGAACATATGTGGGTTATTCTAAAGTCATTGCCTTTGTTCCACACTCCGCCATCAAAGATATAAACTCAAACTGATTGCTTAGGGACTCATGCTAGATGAGTGACCAAGATTCAGGAATATGATCTTGAGATTAGACCAACTAAGCTTGAGATTAGACCAACTAATATGATTAGGAATATGATCACGAATATGAGCTTGAGATTAGATCAACTAAGCTTGTTAGTTTGTCAAAATGGTGTGGCTGAAGCCCCTGTTCCCCCAAGCTCCAAGAGTTGGAAAAGAATGAATGGTATAAAGATATTGTTTATTATTTGATGAATCTCACGTGCCCTATCACCTGGTCGCTCATAGAAGGAGAGCTCTCAAGCTAAAGGCATCCAAGTATTGTATATTGAAGGATGGCCTTGATTGGAGAAATCCAAATGGAATAATCCTCAGGTGCGTAGAGATGGAGATGAGGTTAAAACTTAAAAGACACGTCATAGAGTTCCATGCAGGATTTTGTGGGGGGCATATTGCGGAAAAAAGCACAGAGCACAAGATTTTGCGTGTTGGATATTATTGGCCTACCATTTTTGCGGATGTGCATAAATTTGTTAGAAATTTCCAAGAGTGCCAACTTTTGACTGGAAAGCAGAAATTAGTAGCCTTACCTCTTCATCCGGTTATAGTAGAGGCCCCTTATCAGTGATGGGGTTGGATTTTATTGGTAAATTTAATCAGAATTCTAGTAATGGTTATTCATATATTTTGACTGTGACATATTACTTCATAGAGTGGGTTGAAGCCATTCCAACAAAGCATGCCACCGAGAGGGTTGTCATAGATTTTATTGAAAATCATATTATCACTCAATTCGGTGTTCTTGCCAAAATTACTACAGACAATGCCAAAGCTTTCACTTCTTCCAAGTTCTCCTCTTTTTGCTTCAAATATTGGATCATTCTATCTCATTCTTTGAACTATTATCCCTAGGGGAATTGACTAACATAATCAAGTAACAAAAATCCGATAACCATCATAAAAAAGAATGTGGGGGATAACAAGCAGTCTTGGGACACTAAGATCAAATTGTTGGAAATACTGAGAGGGGGGTGAATCAGTATTTCTTTTCAATTGTTAATTTTACCAGTTAGATCGCTTATATTTAGAGCACAAAATGAACAATAAGAATAAATGCTTATATTAACTTCTTCTTTACAATAAATCAAGTATAATATATGTAGGGCTCCAACCCTAGATGAAGACACCAATCTTCAATTTCCTAGGCTCCAACCTGTATTTTGCCAAGCACCGACTTGGACTTCCAAGGCTCCAACCTTGTCAATTCTGAGGCACCAACCTCAAGGGCTCCAACCCTATATCTGGTACAGGCTCCAACCTGGTCTCTTGAGGACTCCTATCCTCTAGGGCTCCAACCCTATCTTCCAAGGCACCAACCTTGTCAATTCTGAGGCACCAAACTCAAGGGCTCCAACCCTATCTTCCAAGGCACCAACCTTGTCAATTATGAGGCACCAACCTCAAGGGCTCCAACCCTATCTTACAAGGCACCAACCTCATCTCTATGAGGCTCCAACATCCTGCTTCATTTCGTCAAGATATATTTGGTTATACTTTCGGCTCCCAATGTCTTCTTCAACGAGCCCTGACAATCTTCAGCTTACTCTTCACTGTAATCTATACATCACGTCATCAATGACAACCTTTTCTTCGTAGAAGGTGTCACTGCTGCTCTTCATCATACCCAAATAATTTCTCCAAGTTACCTCATGATGACATCACCAATGCATCATGATCTCCAATAGGCTTCTAGATGACACTCCTAGGTATCCTCAAGATCAACTTCAACTGCTCTTCAAGATCTACAAGATTGTCTACAAGAGTCTTCAATTCTAAGCCCACTTGATAAATGCCTTAATAACTGCTACAAGAGGATTCAATTAATACTCCTCAAGGTATGCTTTAAATCCACTCTTCAATATGGTCTCCAACAAGTTCAAGTCTTCACGATTGTCTCCAAGATCAGTTGCTCTAAGGTCTTCAAGATGTATTCACCAAGAGTCCTCTTAAACACTGCTCCAAACATGCCCAAATATATTGTTGTCAATGTCAATCCAAGTCTTCTTCGAAGAACCTTCAATAGTTGCTTCAAAGAGGTTTCTCTAGGTATTTGTTTGAGCCCACCACAGGTGGACTACCCAATCTCAAAAGACTGAACCTTCACAAGGATCATCACAGGTCTGAAGTTATCCTTCAGTTCACATGCACTTGACACAGGTACGAGGCACCACAGTCTCCAATTCTGAGCTGTAGTGAACTATCTCCGAGTCCTCCACCAATCTGAGGCGAGTTATCTGAATCCCACTGTCTCAAAGAATATCTGTTTGAGCTAAAACGCAGCTACAGGCGACTGTAACTAGGGCTTCCCACAAGTTTATCAAAGCTTCGAGCTGTCAAGTCTGCCCACAGCTCTAATACAAGTCTATGCAGTTGATTGTTCACAGGTCCGGGTTTGATGAGGGTGAGGTCTGTGACTTACCATGGATCTGCACTGTAGGTGGTCCGAGCTCCACAGATTCAAATCCAAGTTATCTGTCCACTTAATCACGTCTGAGCTGAAGAGATGAGGTGGTTGTTTACTAATCTTCCACAGGATTTTTAGTCCGAGTCCTCATATGGTGATTTTTCCTCCAAAACCTCAACAATTCGAGCTTCAAGAAATTGAACTCCAACTCCCTTGCAGATTTTAACTCCACAGGTCTGCAATTTGAACTACCACAGTTTTGTGGTATACCTTCTCGGCCTCCTTAAAATTCTTCACCCTTCTGCGTTATTCTCTGAATTTTCTCACCGAAATTTGATGGTTAGAGATGAGTTTGAGACTTATATTTATAGTGGTTTCGACCTTTAATGAAGAGACACGTCTCTTGGCCATGAGGCATGAGCCTACACAAGTCGGCTTAGGTCGGCTCACTTGACAAAAATTTACCTTAAACTTGAAAAATCAATAACTTTCAAACTGCTTGGAGTTTCGGGCTGAGTAATAGCTCGTTGGAAAGGCAAAATTATGCTCTTCAAGATGGTGTAGGTTTCATTAAGGAATTTTGCCTCTAAGGTAGCAAAATATATATTTTTAATGTGACTGATTATTTATGAGAGCAGAAATGGAGGCAGGGAAGAATGCCTTTGAGTGTAGAGCCTCATGGTTTGATTTCTTCGTTGATTGTCTTCATAGTCATGCCTTAGCCTTCTTCAACATAGGGTCACCATCATCATGTCCTTACCTTCTTCAACATAGGGTCATTAGGTCAGCTGTCCTTAAGGTAGTGCAAAGATATGGTAGTCTTTCATTATGATCATCAAGATACATGATTGACACTTCATTTGTGTCTTGACATCTTAAACAAGAGTTGTAATCACTTGTAATCATCCTCTGGCATCTTCAAGAATATTTGCCATCCCGGTCACTGACATCATCAATGACAACCTAGATTAACACAAATATGTTTTATGGGTAGACAAAATAACAAAAAGGAGGGCTACGAGGAAAAGTCCTTTTGATCTTGTCGTTGGTCCGGAGGTGACTACCTGTTCATCTCAAACTTCCAGCCTATCAACTTCTTCAACATTTTACAGATGACAAAGATGTAGTGCAGAGAAGAATTGATTAGATTATGGAACATGAGGAGGCTCGAAAAAATACTTTTGATAACCTATATCAGGGCCATGTTAGAATGAAGGAAAATTTTGACAAATCATCTCGAAATAGGTCTTTATAGGTTGGTGATATGGTGTTGTTCTGGGATTGCATGAATGAGAAGCTTGACAATCATGGAAAATTTGACAGTTTATGGCTTGGGCCTTATATTATCAGGAGGATTGCTGGACCAAATTCTTTCTATTTGAATACCTTGGAAGGCGATCTCGTGGAATTGCCAGCAAATGGGTAGATGCTCAAATTGTACTACAGGGATGACATCTGATGCCATAAGGCATCCACTGTATTGTATTTCTAAACCTACACTCTTAGGATTTTATTTATATCATTAGTTAGTTTTCTTTTCACGCATTCAAGTTTAATGTCATTACGTTTTGATTTGTTAGAGTAGATTTATCTATTCCAACAGGTGTTCTATATGTACATGATGATTTGGATTTTGAATGGTTTTTTATTTGATAGATTTTTGTTTTCTTGGATATAGGATTTAGGATTCTCACATTCCTTCAACAAAGCAACATGTTTCCAAGTAGAGCCAGATGTTGACCACACTTTCAAGGAAGTAGAATGCGAAGATAGAGAAATTTTTTCAAAGTTCAAAGTCATCAACCAACAATATTTTATCATTGTAAACCCAATTTCTGTAAGTTATATTGTAAATGATGCCAGTATGACTGTTTAATCATGTAACAACACCTAAGTAAGCCTTTGATTTTGGCGAAGAATTTCATCCTAGGAAGTTTTTTAACCTCCCCGAATTACGTGTGTTTCTAAAACAAAAATAATCAACAGAGTTTTTCTCTCAGCTTAAACCCAAAGCTAGGGTGGAATTCATTGACAAGTTCATAGGTGAGTCCTACTGTTATCTCGAGTCTTTGTAAAAGTGTTTTGGGAATAATTTAAGCACATTTGGCTAAATTATTTTATTACAAACGACTTGGTCTATACTAGATCATATTGAGTCGCAGAGTTGGGTAATTGGGTAATGTCATGATGATCTATATGTAAAGGTGCATTCCCCCTTTGAGGGTTGAGTTAATTGTAATATCTGATGTAAAAAATATTTTAGTGCATGGTCCCTCATACTTAGACACAATAGATAAAATATTTGAGGTGGAAAAAATATTGATCCCCTCTAGTGTCTGTAACCACTCAAACCAGCAAGGGGCCTAAAGAGGTATCCTAATAGGGCCACTGCTAGACTAAGGGCAATGGTGGAGGCTTAACCCACTGTCACCACGACTAAGACTCCCTGCTCTTTCCGAACTTTCATCGATGGGAGGAGTCCTGATGTTTTTGGGAAGTCACTTATAAAGGATATGTCAATGGATATGTATGAAGGGATCCCAGTAACCCTTTCCCAAGGAGGAGGTGAAGAATGGTACTTGCTTGCTCTTTAAGCAAGGGGCTTGCCTTGCAAGGGAGAGGGGGTGAGGGCAAGGGAGAGGGGTATAACTTTGAATAGGTACTTCTCGATCCCTAAAGTCCTATATGAACTTGGTTTCCCAAATAGCCCTTGATAATTAGTCTTTGGTAGGAAACGAGACGACACAAGACCAAGTGGACCTAGCCCAGGTTTGGGGATGGAATATAGCAACCAATGATGTTCCTATCCTGGACAAGGTGGGGGGAAAGGATTGGGCAAGAAATTTTGCTTCAAAAGGTTAAATTGATTTTGCTAGGGTCTAGGCTTGGAGATGCCTAGGCAAAATTTGGTCCTAGAGTTAGGGCTTGAGATTCCCTGAGATTCCATTGTGGGAATTGCCTCAAATTCGGAGGGGAGGCAGGGGGCCTAGCAACGCAGTAGCCTCCAAGAGATTGAATTTTTCTTGGGGGTGGATTCTCGGGAAATTGATGCCATGGTGACCTATCAGGGATAGAGCTGGGGAAAAGTGAAAAAAGGTGAAAAAAAGGGGGAAAATGACCACCCTTTTGAGGGACCAGTGCCTTTTTCCCTTGGGGATATGGAGTCAAAGATGATGATTGAGAACTCGGCTTCTTGATCAAGGAGACTCGGAATGTCAACTTCATCCAATGTTAAGGGAAAAAGAAGAAAAGTGACCTTCAAGCATTTATACTTCATGCAAATAATGCAAGCTTATTGAGATAAAACAATCTCTAGGACATTTCATTCATTTAACAATGGTCCATACTTGAAACAAGCTCAATAGATACTCAATTCCACATTCCAATGATGCAACAACTAGCCCTAATTATAGAGAAGCTCAACAGTATGCAACAACAAGAATATATCATTAAAATTTACTTACAGTGTTAGAGAGTATATCCAACCAACATCACATTTGCAAAAAACGAAGCTCCAAGATAAAAATGGCCCAAATCCATACATTAAAATTCATCCATTTGTCCAAAATAATCCTCCAAGAATAATTGTGAAATTCTCTAAGAGTAGAGAGAGTGAAGTGATGCTACAAACGAATGTATCTAACATCAATATATACCCCTCTAAGGAGTTCGAATTAGCCTATGGGCTTACATTAGACCCTAATGATAAAATAATGTCCAAATAAAAACCTTATTGGTGACAAGCCCACCAAACTTGCTCATACATGGAAAAAATAAGCCTCATAGGTTGCCAAATCATAATATGTACATGTCGTAGGGCCCTCCAAAGGCCTAATAATATCGTGAAGTGCCATAATGAGGAATAAACTCCTCGAAATATGATGGACAAGGGGGTGGCCCCTTGTTCTCCAAGTAGTAGACTTGTGGTGCTCCCAATGGGTGCGGGGGCACATAAATGACCCCATGGGTCTCCATATGTATCGGAGATGCTTGTAAATCCTCTGCAAGGGCTTGAGTGATGGAACGAACGCTGCCATGACATCGTACAAGTCCTGGGTCACCTGCCAAGAGTGTGGGGCTCTTGTGGGGCTTACTGGGCATAGTGTACCAAGCACATCACCATCATCACAAAAGTGGATCGCTAGTCATTAGGGGAATTTTGAGGTCTAAAATGGGCCTCCTAAGGAAATTAGAAAATAATAGTGGAAATAATAAAATAAGATTTGATTACATCATTAAATTTTAGAGGGAAAAAAGAAAAACTACTTTTTCAACTCGCATTTTCAACTTATCTTCTAAAGTTTTTACTTAAATTTCGAGCAAGAGCACTTGTTGGATACAAAATTTAATTCTTCATCCAAGGAGTACCCATGTTGCATACTTTCGATGGACCCTGCTACACGAAAAATGAGAAATACATTGCATACTTTCTATGGACCCTGCTACATGAAAAATGATAAATACATGAAAAACGTGATTGCAATCATGGTTTTCATGTATTTCTCATTTTTCGTGTAGCAGGGTCCATCGAAAGTATGCAACATGGGTACTCCTTGGATAAGGAATTAAATTTGGCATCCAACGAGTATTCCTGCTCGAAATTTGAGTAAAAACTTTGGGAGATAAGTTGAAAATACGAGTTGAAAAAGTAGTTTTACTATTTTATTATTTTTTAATCTTTTTACCCTTCTACTTAAAAAATGGTGAATCAACCCCCATGGTTGACATTATCATCTTGAATCCTATTGGTTCTTATAAAGTTCATTTTGGTTGTACATTTTTCTTATGAGGCCCATTTTAGACCTCAAAATTCCCCTAATGAGTCTCTGAACATCGATGAAGATCCGTGGAGTGTTGTTTACTGTTGTGGAGGTACATGGTTCTCTATGCACACCCTATATGTGTGCCAATGTAGCCCTCTCGAGGTTAGGATCCTATATAGGGAGACTAAACCCAAATGGAAACCACCTGCAATCCTGTATAAGATCCAATGCGTCTCTTAGGGTTCCACTACAACCAATCATTAGAATAATTGTGTAAAAGAGCTTACAAATCATGGATAACAAAGTGGGCATTTCACAATGGCATGCTTTGGCATGTTCTAATGTCTCCATACTCCAAAGGGGGTTAGCCATGTACCTTATTCAGTGGTTTCAACTCTTAAAGGAGATAGTAGGTCCAAGGTACATCCTTTGAAGGGGGGTGCTAAGTGATAAATAAGTGAAATAGAGTAGGGAATAAGAGGGGCAATCTTGGGCCCCATATCGAGGCATAGGGGTAGCTAGGTAAGGGGAAGCCCACAACAGGGTATATAATGTGTAAGAGGGAGCAATTGTGGTACATGAGGTGTCCCGACCTTGTTTTTTTCCACCCTTCTTTATATGCCTTTTGCCTTTTATGAATTTTATTTAATTAACTGCTCGAGGCTCATGGATAAGGGCATGATGTGTTAGATATAACAATGATTAACCCTTTTAAGGTAGGGCAGTTCATTGCCATCTAGGGGGGTTGGGACAGTCATGGGTTCCTGTATGACAAAGGAGGCTCATCTAAGGCCTATGGAACCAAGGTGATGACCATGGGTAATGGGCAGAGCTCATGCATTGGCTTTTGCCCACGCGCTAATTATTTTTTGTCTCGACCATTTTTTTGCATTTTGTGGCACAATTTCCTATTAAGTGTGGCCAATTATGCTTTTTCTTTTTTCTTTTAGCTGCTTCAACCTCCGGGGCATCATTTCAGGCCTGACCCAAGACGGGGGCAAGGGGATAGGGAGGTTGACCCTATGTGGACCCAGGTGGGAGAAATTATGAATGGGAGTATAATGAGTGGAAGGGGAGTAATACGTGCAGATAAAGGAGCGGGACCATGCACCCAAAGTCGGGGTTTCCCAAGTAGTACCACCCTAAAATCAAATGGTCATTAAAGGAGATCCCATGGGACTAAGATGCAAGGGTAACACCCAAAAGAGATCAAGGGGATAGGAGCACAGGCTAAGCCCACTACTTTCCGCCAAATCCCCCCATCAATCCATGGCTAGAAGTATCCATGATAAGTAAACCCAATACTCAATTACCAAATGTCAAGACATACCTTTAGATTCAGGAGGCCCATGTTCAAACATATGATCAATATAGATGGGTGGAGGACAACATGGCTGGCTCAGGTGGAGGAGAAATGGCACAACGAGCTAGTAAGAGGTTGCAAGGGGCTGAGAAGTGTGGCCAATTATGCTTTTTCTTTTTATTTTAGTTGCTTCAACCTCCGGGGCATCATTCCAAGCCTGACCTAAGGCGGGGGCAAGGGGATAGGGAGGTTGACCCTATGTGGACCCATGGGGGCTATGGGGACCCAGGTGGGAGAAATGATGAATGAGAGTATAATGAGTGGAAGGGGAGTAATACATGCACAGATAAAGGAGCGGGACCATGCACCCAAAGTCAGGGTTTCCCAAGTAGTACCACCCTAGAACCAAATGGTCAATAGAGGAGATCCCACGGGATTAAGATGCAAGGGTAACACCCAAAAGAGATCAAGGGGACAAGAGCACAGGCTAAGCCCACTCTTTCTGCCAAATCCCCCCATCGATCCATGCCCAAAAGTATCCATGATAAGTAAACCCAATACTCAATTACCAAATGTCAAGACATACCTTTAGATTCAGGAGGCCCACTTTCAAACATATGATCAATACAAATGGGTGAATTAGATGAAGATGTAGCACCAAAGGTTCCAGAGGTACCAGACTCGGTAGGACAAGCTCGCCTTCGTCTACTAGGTGTAGCTTCTCGCGGTAAAGGTGGTTTATTCGCTGTCCTACGCAAACGACGAGGAAAGGGTTGATCTTCTTCCACGGTTGCTGATTGATTTTAATACAAAAACAAATAAACAAAAAGAGGGTAATCCTAGGCAAAAGGTTTACCAAGCAACTGTGAACTGCAATATACTGCCCCAGTAAACCAAGGACTTATGGACATGCAGGCAATCTCCCTGAACGCTGTGTTCGGTGTATCATAGTGTACAAGGCCGCAGACTCAGTTACCTATGGATGGTAAGCAACGTAAAGTTGTCCTCCCAAATATACTCGATGGTACGTGGAGGCCCAATCCGTATTAGCGCTGTCTAAATCGAAATTGCATAGTGAGAACATCCCCTTATACTTTTCGTACTAGAACACTGCCCGATATACTCGAAGGTATGTGGACAAGCTTCGATATACTTACGTACGTGGAATGAGTTATCACACTTGGAATGTATCACAGACAATTAACGACAACTGCTATGTTTAACGACGCCAGAACACGTCTCTAGCCTAGACCTCTAAATGTTATCGTTAAGTGACAATGCTCCCTTAGATAAATTCAGATAAATTTTAAGTTGATCTTGCTTATAAGTTTGCCTTTCAGGTTCACCGCGAGATGTATTTGACATTCCTAGAATGCAATTAAAATAATAAGCATTCCTTTCGATTCAATTTTCGACAATGAAAAACTAGCTACAAGGGATAGAGCTATCAGATTGTAAGCAATCAACAATGAGCACTTCTAAATGCAAATTCCCTAGCTATTCCTATGCAACACTCACAATCCCTATATGCAAAAGCATGTTTTTCTTTTCAATTTCTTTTAAGTTTAGATGAACGAAAAAGAAACTATAATGCACAAACAATCACTCAATACTTTCAAGAGAAACGAAGGCTGAAACGAAAATTCCTCTTTCCGAAAATAAAGAACTGATCAAATGTAAAATTTTAAACTTTGGAGGTATTCGACAATGATAAAGAAAACAAAAAGAAACATTGATCAAACAAATATCCAAAGTGAGGCAAGAACAGTAGAGGCAATCTGGTTTCTAGAGGCAATCAGACACTTGAAAACTCAGCAAACAAGATACTGAAATGAATTGCAAAAGACAACATATGATAGATTTTGGTTAGTCACAGGAGGAATGCACCCTGAGTGGGAGACATTGCATTGCAGAGCATTGTCCCTAAGCCAACAGTGCGATGCAGAGCACTGTGTCAAGACCAACAATGCGTTGGTGCCAGAGGAAAACTCAAAAAAGCAATCAAACACACTACTTTTGCTAAAATACATTCAAATGACTGAAATAAAGCAAGTAAAGTCTACCAGAGGCTGATAAACAAGGATAAAACCACTAGGGACAATCCATCTATCCCCAGTATGGTCGCCAATTTGTTTTACGGAAATCAAACCTACGGATAAAAATGCTTTCCCTAGGTATGGTGGTCGCACTTAGAACAACAGAAAGAAAGATATTTGACCTTTTCCTTAAAATGAATAGATAAGGGAAGAACACCTACTTATAATTTGTTTGCTATTCTTCGCCTGTTTTTCGTCGCTTCCGTTGCTCTCAATTGAACTGAACTTGCTTGATTGGTACATGCAATGGAAAATAGAAGACATAAAACAACATAAAGGCATATGATCTATTCATGTTAAACAAATTGAATCGATTGCATTTGAAAATACACATATAACATCACTAATACATGTATTAGGAAAGGAACAAATGTCTTTATTATGAAGTAGAAGGAGAAGTTACAACCAGTTGAATCGATTCAATGTCAACTTGCTCTAGCTTCAGTCCATCCTCATCACACTAGCAAAATCACTCCAACTGCATAACGTTACATGCAGACGACACCGCCAAGAGCTGTGATCTCACTAACATAACTCTACTAATTCAAATTCTTGCTCTCCTGTGCACTATGTTTAGTGCTCAATATATAAGTAGATGAAGGTAGTTTGACATTAATGAATCATTGAATGGCTTTTCCAAAAATGGATGAAGAGGTTTCCTTGCTCATGGGAATAGTAGGATATGAGGTTCAATGGCTCCATGGTGTCCATATTCGAAGTTATCAGATGATGTGTTAGCTGGAACAACTCCTAGAAGCCACTAGAGGGTGGGAAGATTCCTGGAATCCAATGAACAATTCGCTCCCAGTCGACCAACGCACTCTAAAGTGGGCCTAGATGCTCTGCAACGCAACTTTGCATGGGAGTAGATGCTCTGCAAAGCACTTACTGCAGTCTAGGGGTACGTTGATGGCTCAATGAAACACTTCAACTGGCATCTAAGCAGTGAAACTTTCATGAAGGAAAACCATCAATAGGATGACTTGTTTAGGGCATGTAGAAACTAATTTAGAGTATGATAGACCCTAATTGATACTGACTTGGGTTTTGGGAGTGATGCCCAAATTGACCTGTAACAGAGGGGGTGAGGACAAGGGAGAGGGGTACAACTTTGAACAAGTACTTCTCGATCCCTAAAGTCCTATATGAACTTGGTTTCCCAGATAGCCCTTGATGATTAGTCTTTGGTAGGAAAAGGGACCACACGGGACCAAGTGGACCTAGCCAAGGTTCAGGGATGGAATATAGCAACCAATGATGTTCCTATCTTGGACAAGGTGAGGGGAAAGGATCAAGCAAGAAATTTTGCTTCAAAAGGTTAAATTGATCCTGCTAGGGTCTAGGCTTGGGGATGCCTAGGCAAAATTTGGTGCTAGAGCTAGGGCTTGAGATTCCCGAAGATTCCACCATGGGAATTGCCTCAAATTCAGAGGGGAGGGAGGGGACTGACCATCACAGTAGCCCTAGGTGACCTGTCAGGGCTAGACCTCGGAAAAAAGGAAAAAAGGTGAAAAAGAAGGGGAAAATGACCACCCTTTTGAGGGACCAGTACCTATTTCCATTGGAGATATGGAGTCAAGGATGATAATGATTGAGAACTCGACTTCTTGATCAAGGAGGCTCGGAAAGTCAACTTCGTCCAATGTTAAGGGAAAAAGAAGAAAAGTGACCTTCAAGCATTTATACTTCATGCAAATAGTAAAAGCTTATCGAGATAAAACCATCTTTAGGACATTTCATTCATCTAATAATGGGACATACATGAAAAAAGCTCAATAGATACTTAATTCCACATTTCAATGATGCAACAACTAGCCCTAATTATATTGAAGTTCAACAATATGCAGCAACAAGAATATATCATTAAAATTTACTTACAGTGTTAGAGAGTATATCCAACGAGCATCATCTTTGCAAAAAACGAAGTTTCAAGATAAAAATGGCCCAAATCCATACATCAAAATTCATCCATTTGTCCAAAATAATCCTCCAAGAAGAAATGCGAAATTCTCTAAGAGTAAAGAGATCCCAAGTGAAGTAATGATACAATGTGTATCTAACATCAATATAGGGAGTGGAGAGATGGAAGCGGCGACCAGGGTTTTGTTGTGCTGAGTCGTTGAAGCTCAGATTTCCCTCATGCCGAATGGAGAAAACAAAGGTCAATGTCATCGTAGTATTGTGCAAGGTTAGGATCTGCCTACATCTGCAATCTATCTTGCACTGAAGACATTATATGGCTTGCCCTTTGCCATAGGAGAGGCATCACTCAGTTCGTTAAGTCGGTTTGTGAATGCAGTCGCGGCTTATTCCCCTGGAGAGGCCCCAGCAGAAGATTCGTGGAAAGAATCATCAGCATGGGCATCTATCCTCCCGGAGAGGACTTTGTATGGTTGATATGGTGGATCGGGGCCAGATCTGAGCCGCATGGTTAATATTCCAACGGATCGGTTCTTTTTCTCAACAGATCTGAGGGTACTAGGTTTGGTTTTTGGAGCAATGGTGGCAGATAGTAGTGCTAGGTTTTACTGGTCCAGGCTCTCAGGTTGCGCGGCGACGGCCCCTCATGGCTGTGATCCTGATTGGTAGATGGAAGCAACCATCGAAGTGCTTGGTCACAAGCGCCGTAGGCGCACACACCCGGTACCAGTGCTGGAATCCAGTATGGTGTGGAACAGGGGGATTTCGGTGTTCATGGATGCAGACCCCATGCCTCATTTTTCCCTCTTCTGCCATGAGCCATGGAACCTTTTGGAAGATCCATACCCAGGGCATGCATCGGTGGTAGCAGGGTGTGGACGGAATCACATATCCTCGTGGGGTTTTATGCGGGCACAAGGGTACATAGGCTGCAGACCCATCAACACACTGTCCCTTAAGCCAGATCGAGGTGCCCAGCCCTACAAAGCCGTTGATCTCCATGGGTCATCGAATCAAGGCACCCACCGAATTCTATTAAAGCAAATAAGCAAGAATCCCATAGGAGCCAACAAAATGACCTCAGATAAGGAGCCATAGGTAAGATCTATTCATTTCCAATTTTCAGAAAACCTCCTATTGGCAATAGTTTTTTAATATGGATACGAGATACAGACAGGGTAACAAACCTGAAGCAAAATATCAGGAAATCTTCAAGATACCCTTGTTACATGCAACCTTTAATTTATGGTGGGAAATCCTTACAAGACTCCTGCCTAATCAAGGATTACCCTATATGATCTGGATCTACCATATATCTCAATCTGAGACTGAGAGGAGGCACATCAAAACATAACAGAGCTCATGGACCCACAAGGGGAGCCAACACCTCCAAATACGACAACCCAAAAGGTCCCTCTTACAGGGACATTTTACAGGGGAAAAACAAAACAACAACACGATCCCAACTAGCTGAGAATACTCCCAAACCATACATTGTGGAGCAACTGAACTACGTGCTAGAACTGAACAGAGACACACCAGAGATCGATGAACATCGCTCCACCTTTGAATTACAAGCAATAATATGTAGATTTAACTGCTTTTGGCCCAAACCAATGGAGCTTTTCTATTGGATATTTACCAACTGGACCATGGATTGTGAAATCCATCTCTATTCCAAGGGGTTTTTTTATAGTCAAGTTTCCTTCTTCGGAAGCCAAAGACAACATTCTCAGGGTGGGACCGTGGTTCTGGGGCTCCACTGGACACTTCATCACACCATGGTTCCCAGATTTTGATGCAAACATGATGGAGATAACCAGAATGCCGGTCTGGGTCTAGTTGTATAATCTCCCGCTTCATTTTTTGAATGAATGTGTTTTAGAAGGCATTGGGAACATCATCGAGAGATACATCAAAACAGACATCCAAAGATTGGAGGAGAGAATCTTCACCTTCGCACGAATCTGCGTGGAATTGAATCTCAGCAAGGGGCTACCAGAAAGCGTTCAACTGATTCATAACCAAGAAAAATGGACGCAACACCTTGATTATGAAAACATTGCATTTAGATGCAAAATATGTAGGAAAACCGGTCACTTACAAAACACATGTCTGGACGCGAAAATAGAAAACAGAAAAAAGAAGAAGATAAGGCAAGCAACCAAAGGATGGCAATTTCCCTCAGGTGGACCAGAACAGGAGATCGAAGAAGAAGCGGATGTATCCATCCCAAATGAGAGTAAACAGACAACAACCGATCCGGGGGTACAAGAACATGAAATACAAGATCCATTTGAACTTAACACGACAGTTCAGCCGACACACACCATGGTGGATCCTACGCCAACTGAAGCTCTATTTGTAGTAAGCTCAGGTGCACTAAGAAGATCGCATGTGTCTGAAAGCTCAGACTCCGACAAAGAAAATACCACAAGGAACAATGAGCTGGCCTTGGTTCCTTCTTCCTTGCATTCGGGGAATTGGCAGATTGTCCAAAAGAGGAAAGGCAAGCGCGAAAAGCCCATCCCTGCCGGCATTCTGTAATTTTATTTGGGTAGCCTCGCTACGATGTGTGCTTGAGCACACGGGCCCTCTGGGTGTCTTGAATGCTTAATTGCATCTACAAAATATAACTTTTCTTTATTTATTAATAGAAAGTTGCAGATTTTTTCCTTGGAAAAAAAATCTAACCTCAATATATACCCCTCTAAGGAGTTCGAATTAGCCTATGGGCCTACATTAGCCCCTAATGATAAAATAATGTTCAAATAAAACCCCTATTGGTGGCAGGCCCACCAAACTAGCTCATACATGGAAAAAATAAGCCCCAAAGGGGGCCAAATCATAATATGTACATGTGATAGGGCCCTCCAAAGGCCTAATAATATCTTGAAGTGCCATAATGAGGAATAAACTCCTCGAAATATGATGGACAACGGGGTGGCCCCTTGTTCTCCAAGTAGTAGACCTATGGTGCTCCTAGTGGGTGTGGGGGCTCATAAATGACCCCATGGGTCTCCATATGAATCAGAGATGCCTATACATCCTCTGCAAGGGCTTGAGAGATGGAATGAATGCTGCCATGACATCATACAAGACCTGGGACACCTGCCAAGAGTGTGGGGTTCCTTTGGGGCTTGCTGGGCATAGTGTACCAAACACATCACCATCATCACAAAAGTGGATTGCTAGTAGTCTCTGAACATTGATGAGGATCCGTGGAGTGCTATCTGCTACTATGGAGACACATGGTTCTCTATGCACACCTTATATGTGCCAATGTAGCCCTCTGGGGGTTAGGATCCCGTATAGGGAGACCAAACCCAAATGCAAACCACCTGCAATCTTGTATAAGATCCAATGTGTCCCCTAGGCTTCCAGTACAACTAGTCATTAGAATAATCGTGTAAAAGAACTTACAAATTATGGATAACAAAGTGGGCAGTTCACAATGGCATGCCCTTCTGTAGTGGGCTTTGGGATGTTCTAGTGTCTCCACACTCCAAAGGGGGTTAGCCATGTACCTTATTAAGCGGTTTCAACCCTTAAAGGGGATAGTAGGTCCAAGATACATCCTTTGAATGGGGGGTGGTAAGTGATAAATAAGTGAAACGGAGTAGGGAATGAGAGGGGCAATCCTGCGCCACATATCGGGGCATAGGGGCAGCCAGGTAAGGGGAAGCCCACAACAGGGTATATAATGTGTAGGGGGAGCAATCGTGGTACACGAGGTGTCTCAAACTTGTTTTATTCCACCCTTCTTTATATGCCTTTTTCCTTTTATGAATTTTCTTTAATTAACTGCTCGGGGTTCAAGGATAAGAGCATGATGTGTCACATATAGCAGTGATTACCCCTTTTAATGTAGGGAGGTTCATTGCCCTCCAGGGGGGTTGGGACAATCATGGGTTCCTGTATGACAAAGGAGGCTCATCTAGGGCCTATGGAACCAGGGTGATGGCCATAGGTAAGGGGCATAACTCATGCATTGGCTTTTGCCCACGTGCTAATTATTTTTTGTCCTGGCCATTTTTTGCATTTTGTGATACCATTTCCTGTTGTGGCCAATTATGCTTTTTTTTTTAGCTGCTTCAACCTCAGTGGCATCATTCCAGGCCTGACCCAAGGAGACCATCATGGAGAAAAAATTTCTCCTAGGGATATCATCCATGAAGTGGTGGGTAACAGTGTCAATTAATTAATTTTTTTTACTAAAATAAATAAAAATCCTAAGCCAGAAAATTAATTAATTTTGAGTCAAAAAATAGTTATAGAGAAATTAATTTCTCTCCAAGTGGAAAATAAAAAATAATCGTGGGTCAAGGAAAAGTCCAATTTTGGAGGTCCCCCACCAAGGGAAAAATGAATATTTTGAGAAAATTTGAGCCCTTGGACCTTGGTAGTTCAGTCAAAGTCAAATTTTTGAGGAAATTAATCCAAAATATTAATTTTTGGATTAATTAAAAGTGGGTTTTAAGAAAAAATCGAAATTTTTCTCAAAAATAAAAATTCGACGGTGCATAATATATTCATTTTTTTTTCACCAGATTTTTAAACATATACAACAATAACAACATGAAATAAACACATTGGCACATAAATTTGAAGAAAGCACTGATATATATGATGTAGTGGATGTAAACTAAAAATGATACATCAAAGGCTATACCAAATCCTGTTGATCCTTGATAATTGTCCAATCAAGGACTCAAATGCAGAGAACCAATACAAAATAATATCACACATATAAAAGTATCTCATCATCATGAGTTATATGTAGCAAAACAAATAAAAATAGCAGCTATCTATCTGAAATCAGTGCCCCCTCCCCCTTTTACGGGAAAACATGAGGGGTTGTTTGTCAGGCTTGTCTCTAGCAGTAGAAGGCCCTGACCCTGCACCTAATGTCAAATACTAACTATTGGGTGTGGAGCTCTGCTCTCCTATATCTATAGAAAATTGTGCAGACGTTGATGCTCCCACAGTGTCCTCGTCGTCGTCGTCCTCCTCTTCCTCCTTCTGCTTCGAGTGCTGCTGCTCCTCTGAGTCCTCCTCCTCTTGCTGCCCCTGTTCTAATGGTTCCTCTGGCTCTAACCATGCAAGTGACTCCTCCAAGACGGGATGCTCAATCTCCACCCTCCACTGAGACAATACATCAATATTGTCTAAGGAAATGGCATCTGGATCCATTGGTGCTTGTATTTGCTTCACTCGAAGTCGGATATTGTAATGCTTATACACTAAATCATTGAGACGTGCGAACTCCAACCTGTAAGAGTGTCAAAAAAACTAATGAGTCTTCCCTCTTGACACTTGAGGGTCATAAATTAAAATTACAATAAATGTAATTGCTTAACTGAAGGATGAAGGTTAAAGTTATACTTGTTGCGCTTTTTTGAGTGTATTTTCTCAAATACACTCCAATTGCGCTTACACCCTGAAGAACTACATGTTTGACTCAGGATTCTTATGGCCAATTTCTGCAAATTTGGTGCCCTTGCACCATAGTTTCACCACCAAATATCTACAACAAAATAAAGAAATAAAAATTCAAAAACATAAAACATAATTAAACTTTCAAATGCAAGTTACATAATTTAATTTTAAAAATCTAGAATTATAAATAAGTAAATTCTAAATTGAAAATTCTAATGAGTGATGGCTTGTCACTTACGTGGCATGAAGAGGGTCCTTCCATAATAGCATCATCAAAGCCAAATAGGCCAACACAATCCTGATAAAACTGTATCTTGCGGTTGATTTTGCTATGAAGCTCAAGATCGGGTACCATCCTTTGAATACAAGAATGAAGCCCTTCCATCACCTCACCATCAAAATCAAAGGCGCATTTGTATGAAAATGCAGGGTTGGGGAAGAGTTCTGCTGCATGAATGGGTCGATGAAGCATCCCTGTCCACTGATTATCAATCACATCCCATAACATCATATGTTTATCATGCCCAACAGAACCCTTGTCTGCATAATAAGAACGAATGGCCTCCTTGGCCCTATCCATGGCATCATACGCATAAGCCATTGCAGGCTTCTCCCCATCTACCAATCTCAAAACCTTTACTATAGGTTCACTAATTGAGCACACTTCTTCTACTCCCTGCGAAAATGTCTCAGTGTACACCATTTTTGCAATGGCTCTCCCGTCCTGTCTCTTGCTGTATCTATAATCACGCCACTCATCAGAAACGAACATTTGCTTCCACTCAAACTGACATCGAAGCAAAGATTGAAGAGTAATAAAGTTGGTGGCAAAAAGTGTGATTGCAGGATGCCACAACTCCTTGTTTCTGGTGAATCTCCTCATGAGGCTAAGAACAAAAGCATGGTTATATATAAACTTGGGGACACTCCTAGCCATATCAATCACCTCCTTCATGAAGGAGAGTTTTCCCATATCCTCAAGCAACAAATCGATACAATGGAGTCCAGAGCAATGTGTGGTGCCTCTCCATAAGCATCTTGTCGGCAACCACATAATTAGTTGCATTATCTGTTATGACTTGCACCACATTCTGCATGCCAATCTCTCGGATGAAGCCATCTAATAGCTCACATATCATTGCTGCATCTTTTATGTGTGCTGATGCATCCATTGATTTAATAAACATGGTACCTTTAAGACAATGTACCAAGAAATTTAGAAGGGTCTCACCCTTCCTATCTGTCCAACCACCAGGCATCACTGTGCATCCAAACACTTCTCATGTATTTTTCAACTCTGTTAATCTAGAGTTGATGTCCTGCTTTTCTGCTTTAAGGATTGGCCCCCACAACTCCTCATATGTAACACTTTTGTAACCTGGGCCCACAACAACAATAACATCACACATTGGCTGCCAAAATGGATTGGTTTTGGTGATGCTGAGAGGCAAGTCACTCCAAAAAAGACACTTTCCCATAACTTTATCTGCTTCTAGCTTCTCCTTTTTTTAACAACTGATGTTATGGAAGGTTGTGTTCCATGCCCTGTTTGTGGAACAAAAAATGATGACCTCCCACTCCCAACAACATTAGCACTAGCTATTGCAGGTGATGCTGTGGAGTCCCTCCCACTACCCTTAGCCTCAAAATCAGACGAAGATATGCCGAAAGATCTACCTGCACGTTCAACCTTGGTTCTTTCTGCCTCTTCCTTCTTTCTGTCTTTTTCATCAATAGCTTCAAGAGCTTTTTGTATAAGATTTGGACTAGAAACTGTATAAAGGGCAACATCATGTCTAGAGAGTCTAGCCAAATGGTATTTCAATCTCGTAACCCCTCCTGTCATTTTTGTCCCACACAATTTGCATGATAAATATGCTTGATTTGTCCCAACATCAGGTTCCCCATACTCCCAAAATGGGTCCAAGGATTTTGTCATATTTGACTTTTGTAGTGTACTAATCCAAACCTAGGGCACAAAAAACAAAAAATTGGCATTAAACACCCATGCATAAAAATTTAAAAATAATAAGTAATAAGCATGTCATTTAAAAAAAAATTACTACAAGAATACAAATACATTATTTGGCATTTGCAACGTGAATAAAATATTGGTAATAAGAGGGTGTAGGAATTTACAGGGTAAGTTTCGTAGATCAAGAACCAAAGGTCACCGCTCACAAACAGATCACAAATCAGTACACCAGTGTAATCACGTGGTTAAAACCGTCAAAGAGGGAAACAGTCCACGGCCTGAGCCAATGCGGCCACTTCAGGGAATTTATTAATATAAAAGAAAAGTTACATATGTTTATCTCATAAACGGTTACAGAACAAATGACCCTCCATGCTCTTTAAATAGAGATCATGGACCAATCGGGTGTTAAGCCACGAATCAAGTGTCGTTAATACCGAGGTGAGAGATAACCGTCTGATCACTACAAATTGTGACCGTTGGATTATAAGTTACAAATGTACATGGTAAAGAAACATACTTTACCTTATTGTACACTAGACTAAGTTATTCTTAACTATTTCCTATGTGTCAGAATATCCTAACATCCCCCCTTAAGAAAAACTTGGGATAGGATTGAAGGATTTACAAAGGTGACACAAAAGGAGCCTATTTCCTATGTGTCGAAATATCCTAACATCCCCCCTTAGGAACAAATTGGGATAGGATTGAAGGATTTACAAAGGTGACACAATAAGAGAAGGAAGGAGGCATTAGAGCCTATCCCCCCTTAATGACATTTTTCTTGAACTCCAAGCATGGATCGAAGTTTGGTAAACTTCGCTTCTGTGAGAGCCTTTGTAAAGATACTGGCTACTTGATCATTGGTTGGACAGTACTGCACTTCAAGAACATGATCATGAATGAGCTTTCTGATGAAGTGTATGTGGAGTTCAATGTGTTTCATATGTTGATGCTGAACTGGATCTTTACATAGCTGAATGGCACTCTGATTATCACACCAAAGTGTAGTTGGATGTTGCTGATGAAGACCAAATTCAGACAGGATCTGACGAAGCCACATGGCTTCCTTGCTGGCTTCAACTGCACCACGATATTCCACTTCTGCTGAAGAAAGAGAGATGGCACTTTGTTTCTTACAAGACCAAGTAATAGGTCCTGAACCAAGAGTGAATACATATCTTGCAGTAGACTTTCGATCATCAGGGTCACCAACCCAATCAAAATCAGTGAAACCAATCAACAATGGAGATGCTCCTGCACTGTAATGAATCCTGAATTGAACTGTACCTCGAATATATCGAAGAATTCTTTTAGCTGCTTTCCAGTGACTTTCATGAGGTTGGTGCATAAACTGAGCGACAAGACCAACGGCAAAGGAAAGGTCAAGACGGGTATGGGTTAGATACAGAAGTTTACCAACAAGTTGATGATATAAGGTAGCATCAACTTCAGGGGTAGTACAAGTGACTGAAAGCTTGACTCCAGACTGAAAGGGAGAAGGGGCTGGCTTACAGTCTTCCATGTGAAAGTGGTGTAGAAGATCGCAGGCATACTTGGACCGAGAGAGGGTAATGCCTTCCTTGGATTGCAAGACTTGAAGACCAAGGAAATAATGCAAGTGTCCTAAGTTTGTCATTTCAAACTTCTTTTTGAGGTTAGACTTCACATGTTTTATATGGTTTGGATCACTACCAGTAAGGATAAGATCATCAACATAAAGAACAAGGATGGTGAAGCACTTACCCACTTTCTTGGTGTAGACAGTGTTGTCAGAATGACACCTAGAAAAGCCATTATCTAATAGAAATCTATCCATTTTGGCATACCAAGCCTGAGGAGCTTGTTTGAGACCATAGAGAGACTTCCTGAGACAACAAACAAGGCTGGAGTCTTTTTGGATAAAGCCAGGGGTTGTTCCATGTAGATTTCTTCATGCAAATCTCCATGTAAGAAGGTGGATTTAACATCCATCTGATGGACTTCCCATTTAAAGGAGGCAGCAAGGGAAAGAACAAGGCGGATAGAATTCATTTTGGCAACAGGGGAGAAGGTTTCAGTATAGTCAATGCCTTCAACTTGTGAAAATCCTTTAGCGACAAGACAAGCTTTATGTCTATCCACTTTTCCATCTAGTCCAAACTTTATTTTGTAAACCCATCTGCATCTAACAAGTTTTCTTCCTTTTGGAAGAGGAACAAGATCCCAAGTATCATTCGCTAATAAGGAAGAGGCTCTTTCAAACTGAGAACGAGTACGTCGTCGATCAGTAGGGTCACTTGCAAGAGAACTTGCTGCATCTCGAGTAGAGCGGACCCATCTTGGAAGCGGTGGAGTAAAAGGAACAATTTCAAGCGGTGGAGGAGGATTGTCATCCTCGCTGTCATCATCTGAACTAGAAGGAATGCTATTAAAAATAGAAGAGAGAGAGAGAGGTGGCACATATGCCGAATCAGGCTTGCAGGCCAAAGTTGGCACACTCGCCGAACTAGGCTCGCACGCTGATATATTTTCATCAAATTTTACATCTCTTCTAATGATTATATTTTTGGATTTTGGTTGAAGAATTTTATATCCTTTGACATCCTCAGAATATCCAACAAAAATGCATTTTTCACTCTTAGGTTCTAAGGCTTTATGTTTCGCATCTGGAATATGGGCCCAAACATCACTTCCAAAAACACAAAAGTGACTTACATCCTCCTCTTTTGATGTTGCTTTTTCCTTTTCTTCCTCCTCTTCACAATCTATGTAAAATAATTTCTTCTCAGCGCACTTATGACCTTTAGTGTATTTGCTATCACAGCTATAACAAAGCCCTTTTTCTCTTTTTTCCTCCAATTGTTGTGGTGTCAACCTTGTAGGTTGTGGAAGGCTAGGAGCAACAACATTTCCATCTTTATAGTTGTGATTGGTAGACTTCCTTGTTGCCATAACTTTTCTTTCAACTTTTCTTGCCATCCTGAATGCTTTCTCCAATGAATCAGGTTCTCAAAGGCGAACCTCATGTTGGATGTTATCCTTTAAAGTCCCTATGAAGACATTAATCCTATGCTCCTCTGGAATATCTACTATCCTAATATTCAATTTTTGGAAGTCCTCAATGTGCTTTGCCAAAAAGCCCTTTTGTTTGAGATTTATCAATTGGCTAAAGAAGGTGTTGCTCTTTGTATCCTCATAATGTACTATCATTTCCTCCGTAAAAATTGACCAAGTGACAAGTGGTTTACGAGAACAAAGCCATCGATACCATACATACTAATTGGATTCTAAATATAAAGTTGCAATGTGTACCTTTTGTGTGTTTTGCACATTATGGAGATCAAAATATTGCTCCATCTGTAGTATCCATGTTACCGGATCCTTGCCATCCAACTTCCTCATATTGATCTTTGGAATATGGTGGGTTATCAATCGAACGTTAGAGTCTATGAAATCATGATTAACATTTCTTTTGTTCTCATCATGAGTTTCCTCTGCTAACTTTTCACCATTAAGAATCTTTTCTTGTAACAACTTTGTCAAACCTTCCTTCAAACCTTCAAGTTTTGCTTCTATACCATCAATTTTAGCTTCCATGCCATTCTTCAAACCATCCATCTTAGCTTCCATGCCTGCTTTTAAACCATCCATGTCATCTTTTAGTTCATCTTTGGTTGCTCTTTGTGAGAACGAAATTTGTTGCACTTGGTCCCGTAATTTTGATATATCATGCTACAATTCTTCTTCTTCATGCGTCATAGTAGAGTTTTCTGAGGTCTTAATGGGTGTGGAATTCTTTTTGGGATGCATCTTAGAATCCAATATTTATATCTATGCTTCAATATGCCCTTGGAATCACTTCAAACTGCTTTTTCAAACAAAATTTATGCAATTTTAAAAAACAAATACACACATTTTTCTTGCTTTTGAGGAGGTCGATATTGAACCTGATGTATCTATGTGATTTCGGATCTTCAAGATCTGAAATTCAGTCTTGTAGTAGCCCTCTGAGTCTTCTTTCCAATGCCACAGGTCAAACCTAATTTGGATTCTTCAAGATAAAGTAGTGTCTGATCTCCCACAATGACCTAATTATGGACTGGTTCAGTAGAGCGAGCTTGTACGACGTTCCACGTGTCACTGTTTCGACCTTTGGCTCTAAAATCGATACACAAGAAACTAGAGTCTGTGCACTTTCGACCACTTCTTACAGAATTCCAATCTGATGCCTGAAACGAAAGTTATGACGATTTTCCCTCGATCACCTGTTTGAGATGACATTCTGGAGCATACAAAAACCCTAACTTCCATTGATCATATCTCCGAAAATATAGAGAACCAAGGTTTGAAATTTTAACACGAGGTTCATCAAGATTTCAGCTCCACGTGGTAAAAATTTCAGCTTCTGAAGCCTTGTAGAAAGAAAATTATAGCGAAAATGCCAAGATGACTTGTTTGAAGAAGCGAAACCCTAAAATCCCAAGCTCTGATACCAAATGTTATGCAACCAGCTCACAAAATAGAATAAAAAGTAGATCAACGACTTAGAAATTAGTCTCTTCGAGGGGGAAACCTCCTTTATATTACATAAAATGAACAATTCTTGGATTATTCAATTGACAAAACCTACTTTCTATATAAAGGAGTCTAAGGGGTCCCAATATAATCAGAGCCTTCATAACAATAATAATGTAAGAGCACAACAATAACAATAGTGGGCTTCTATGGGGCACAATAATAACACTAAGGGGGCTACCTAACAATAACAGTAAGGGGCTACACTAGTATTATAGGGACCTAACATTAACTCACTTTTAATTTTTTTATTCTTTTCCTATGTCCCTACCATTGCCTTTTTTCCAAAATTTATTAAATATCTCCGCAACTTATTTCTCCTAATTTTGTGTCTAAATATATATATTAATCACCAAAATTGCAATTTGTTTTTCAAAAGTTTTAATTGGGGACATGACACCTTCTGCCAAATTTAGTGCATCTCTAAATTTAGTAGAACCCTTTCATTCTCTAACTCCATTTAACAGTTTTCAGAACAGCAGTTTAGTTGTTTGCTGGTTGCATACTAAGAAAATCATAAATGAGTTGCTGGGTTTTAAGGAAAACTAACTCTCTCCAACCAGGTTCAAATTCCGTTAGTGACATGATGAGCTTTGATGCCTAGACAATTTTTGTTGTAATGGGTTTGAGCTTGAGAAAAACACTCTTAAGTGGGTATAACATACCAGCAACCTCCTTTGGGCTGAGAGGGAGGCCAATTTCTTTCCTTGGAATACAAAAAGAAAAGAATACCTCTGTAAATATATGAAGGCACCATAGGTTATCATGGGTAGTCCTAATGTTTACTTTTTCTGCACACTAATTTGTTTTGTGGTCACTAAACAGCCATTTTTTCCTTCTGCACATTTCAGGAGGCGGTCTTTTTCTGCTGAACCAATGAGGCAGCCTTTTTCGTCTGAACAAATGAAGGTACCATAAATAAACTGTCCATATTCTATATTGTACTGTCAGTGTTATCTTGTCTGTTGCTGACACTGTTTGTGTTATTGTTGGATGCTATAATCGTGGTTACAGAGTGATATAACTTACTCTAATTATATATAGTCTGTTCTCAGTTGGTGGTTATTTCCACCTTTCTCTTTATATGAAAGACTTGCTTCTTTTTATTTTCTATGTAGTATATTCACTTTGAACACCTTCATGAAAATGTAAATATTTGTGCATCTTTATTTAGCTAATTTTGTTTATCATGACTGATTTTGTTACTTGTCTGTGATTTCGTAAGGATGGGTGTTATAATCCATTTTCATCTCTTCAATATGTTCTCTATGGACAGAGTTAAAGCAATCCTTGATTACTTGCCTTAATGGATAAATCCTAAAGGTATTAACCTATAAACTTTTATTCAATGGATTCATGCAAGTCTTCTAGTTCCAACGGGGATTAATGCTCCATCACTTCTATATTATGGGGCTTTGGAATTCTATTCAAACTATATCTGCTACACAGTTTTATTACACGTTAAATACAAATGTATTTCCAAAAGGAAGTAAAACAAAAGCTGGAGGTAAAAATCACTATTTAGAAGGAACTTTTGTATTACAGGGACTGATATGATTGGCTCAAGAATGACCAGCATCGAGAGAGTTGAAACTTGACATTGCCCTTGCCCTTCCTTCGCTTTGTTCCATATTGGATGTATAATCTTCCTGGCTGAAACAATGGATGTGACTGATACTTTTCCACCCAGCCACCATTGTTTGGCATTTTCTCCACACCTAAGTTTGCTTCAGATATTCCATCTTCCTCTCCATCTTGGTGATGTCTCTAAGTATTATTATCCCAATTTTGTGGTCACCAAGGGTTACAAATCAGGGGTTGAAAACCATCACTTCCTGAACATCTCCTTATAATAAGGACAACAATTAACATTGAAATCAATGTTGTTTGATCTAAAAGCCTTCATTTTGCATTCTTTGCTTTTTCATTGACTTGTACATGATACATCTTTATTAAAGATGACCCATCAAACCTCTTTTTGATTACATTGCTTCTGTTCAAAAACCTTAAATTTGTGGCATAGTCGCTAATGATGCGTTAATTGGGCCAGACTTAGAAGTGTGGGGTTGTTTAATAGAAGAACCAGCCATCATAAAACTCTTATCTGCTATATGAAGTGAATTTCTTTTTGAACTTTGATCCCATGACCTGTGATACCAAGAAGATCTTGATATGCAGAGATACGTCTTCTTGAATTTGGATACTGGCAATTACTCTTGACCTTTATAAATTATAAGAGATCATTATTTTCCTCTTATCTTTCACAACTTTAGTTACAAATTGAAGTCGGGGTTTCTTGGTGTTAACTTTAACATTTTGTATGTTTTGTGACAATGATTTTGCCCCCCGAAAGATTGGCTTTATTTTGCCATGATGCCATGCCCTCTTTTGATTACTTTTTACCTTGGAAATCTCTTTGATGAGAGATTCAAGTTTCTCTTCTTAGCAGGCCAAAAAAAGTTTAGAAAATTAGCCGAGTAGATCTAGTGCATGCAATTTTGATGAAATTAGACATGCACATGGTTTGTATGGACCGTGAGAAGTTAGGATAAGTTTCAAATATCTATATATGATGAGCACTAAAAATAATTTCTATCTATTTTTAGTAGTTTTTTTAAAGATTAGGCACGAAGTTATTTTTAGTGCTCTTCATGTGAGAGCATATATTTTTGATTAGTTAGTGGATTTTAGGCTAGATTCACAAAATGCCCAAGATCTACTTTTATTTTCTTTCTCCAATTCTATGACACATTTGTGCTATACAAATATTTGATTCTGTAAAGGTATGAAGCAGTTAGTTTGGAAAAACTTCATAGCGTCCTCAGTTCGTTTAATCCATTGATTCTTTTATTTTTTTCTGTCTCCAATTCTATGGCAATTTTATGCTATAAAAATATTTGATATTGTAAAGGTTTGAGACAGTCAGTTTGGAAAAACTTCATAATGTCTGCTTTTTGTTTCATGCATTGTTTCTTAGTTTTTTTTTCTTTTTTGAAAAATATGTCTTCTATTTAAAGAAAAATATTTAGTTCTACAGACAGTGAAACAAAAAGTGGGAGGTCGTATATAATGGTTTTCATACCCTATTCTCTAAATCTACTAGTGCTGAAATAAAATCAGAATAAGTTCCAGGATCTAAAGCTTGAGCATCTTTGATCGACAAAGCACCCTTGGCCAACAATTGGTGACATACTTCATCATGCCACATGGCACTAAAAGCAGATAGAGAGTTAAGCTCATGTTTAAAAACACTCTTACACCTGATCTTCCAGAGGCAAACATAGCAGAAACTCTCAAGCACTGTGGAATTGTAAATTTTTGTAGATGTTCTATGCTTGAAGCAACTTTACTTTTCTTACAGCAATCACACAAATAGTTAAGTAAAATGCTGATAGAACATATACGTGGATCTTATAGAAGACAAACCAGAAACAGAAAAATGTGGTGGTGCGTTACGGCGGTCAACAGGATGCTTCAACCAGCAAAGTCTCCTTGGTCAGCCAACCCAGAATGTGTCACAACAATCCTCAAATCAGCTACCGAGTCAACCCAAATCAACTCCAGAAAAGTCAACGCTGTCAAGAAAAAGTCAATGCAGGGCAGCAAGCTAAAAGTCAACGCAGCAACAAGTTCGGTCAACCTTTTGACCTCGGTTTCTGTGCCAATGTGTACGGCCTCCCAAAATCGAACTCTCCAACAATTTTCAACCCTTTCGGACCATGCGTTGACCAAAGTCAACGCTGGTCAAACCGTTAGGAAACCCTAGCTGCCAGAAAATTTAGTCCTTCCTCTTGACGTCTGATTCGTCCTTCTTCTTCACACGATGTGGGCTGAACTTATCCTCCAAGGAGCTCGTACTAAATCGGATGAGAGAAGGATGTGTGTTGAGTTGTTGTGAAATGCTCCTCAACTTTGCACGTATTTATATCCATCATTGGGGTGTGTGACACATCTGTGAGGGTGTAAAACCTTAAGGCCGACTTGCACATATAATTTATTATAAATAATAAATTCAAAATAAATGTTACGCTCATCGGATTAAGATATATTTTATATAGTTTACACACCTCTCAGAAAGAGGATTCCAACAAAAATATTAGCCTCTTAATCTGAGCATCATAACATGGAGTTTGGACCTAGTTGTCCAAATTTAACACTCCCTCTCAACTCGGGAGAACTCCATCCATCAGTGCAATCAAACATCGTGCGTCATCCCGCCGTAACTTGCTTTGCTGGCCTCTTTATTTCAGAACAGAAGTGGGTCAGTCACAAAGACATCATCGCCCGGCTGACATATTCAGCCCAGAGGTTCGAAACCTCTGTCAGACTCACAAAGAGTCTCCAACCAACCCGAAGTTGGTTCATCTGACCCGAAGTCAGGCAGAGGTCCCAGACCTCACTAAACTTGATCCCAGATCAAGTGGTTGGACCGTGCCATCCTAGATAGAGAGTACGGCAATCTCTGATGCGTCCATCAATCTTTGCTAATAGTCTCTAGCTTTTCCCACCTCATTGGCCAAATGAGAGGTACTTCCCATGAGCCCTGAACTCAATGGGTAGGATGCATACGGGGCACAGATAAATGAGAGGCGAACCGGCTCAATAATCACAAGGGTGGGGCAGAAGCATTATGAGTGCTTATAGCTCCGAGAAGCTATCCCCAAAGCCCCCCAGAGCTCCCAGAGCTCATCGTCCAACGGGACCCACATCATAGGGTCGTTCCACGATACCAAGACTCTCACGGAAGGTTAGGAACTTGACCTTCCCCAGGGGCTTAGTGAGAATATCCGCGACCTGCTCATCAGTTCCTATATGATCGAGCCTTACGGCGCCTCGCTGTACCATATCCCGGATAAAGTGGTACCTGATATCAATATGCTTGGATGGGTCGTGGAACACAGGATTCTCAGTCATACGAATCCCACTCTGATTATCACAGAGTATCACAGTGGTATCTAGCACATGTCCAAACAGCTCACTAAAGAGCTTACGCAACCAAACTGCTTCACAACAGGCCATACTTGCAGCAATGTATTCGGCCTCCGCGGTGCTCAAAGCCACCGACTTCTGCTTCCTGCTCATCCATGAGATTGAAGCAGAACCAAGATTGAAGCAGCATCCCGATGTGCTCTTACGATCCACCACACTGCCAGCCCAATCGGCATCAGTATATCCACGGAGTGTCACACTCTCGGCAGTGTATCTCAGCCCATGGTTTATTGTGCCCCGAAGATATCTCAGAAGATTCTTGGCACCAACCCAGTGAAAATGATGAGGCTCAACCATCTGTTGACTCAAAGTGTTCACTGCAAAACATATATATGGTCGGGTGTTCACTAAGAACATCAAAGCTCCTATGAGTTGAAGATACTCAGTAGGATTGGCCAAGATAGGCCCAGTAGCGCTGCCACTCAACTTCTTAAAGTTGAGTTCCATCGGTGTCGACACGGACTTACAGTCCACCATTCCAAATCTTTCCAGAAGCTTCACAATGTATTTTCCTTGAGAAAGGAAAATCTCTCCAGGTCTCTGCCAGACCTCCAGGCCTAGGAAGTAGTGCATCAGTCCCAGGTCCTTCATCTCGAACTCAGCAGCGAGCTCCCTCTTACATTGATGAATGAGAGGGTCAGCACCTGTCAGGAAGAGGTCATCCACATATAGCACTAGAATGAGAGGCTTCCCCTGTACAACCTTGAAGAAAAGGTTCGGATCAGCATTACTTCGAGTGAAGCCCAGCTTCATCAAGTAACTATCCATCCTCTCGTACCAAGCTCTGGGTGCTTGCTTTAACCCATAGAGGGCTTTCTTCAATCTGCACACATGAGTGTCTCGATCCCGAACTTCAAATCCCAGAGGTTGTTCCACATACACCTCTTCCTTTATTGCACCATGCGTGTGCGGTCTTGATCGTAATATCCCCAAAGGGAAATAACCAGTATTTAAAATGTAAATATGCTGCATGTATAGAAAATACACATCGGAATCCGGAGGGTCCTGTAACATAACATGTAATACTGTGAACCAGCCATTTTATTAATCGTAAAAGTACATAGAGAGGAGTAAATCAGAATCAGTGCACCTATCCTTGCCCTAGGCAAGTGATGAGCCTCTCATACAAGAAAAATGGATGCAACAAGGACAGCGTCCTAGCTGCTGTGAAGACTGAAGATGAACTGCGCTGGTACTGGAGCTGATCTCAAGCTGCAAACCCTCACAAATGGAAAACGCTGTCTCTGCTAGTGACAGCGCAGAAACAGGTGAAGCACAAGCCCCTCAACCCTCCAGACAGATGAACCAGCTACAGAATACTGGAAGACGCTGTTGAGCTCCTCTCACAATAGTCCGCTCCTCAGATCTGCCCACCGATGGATCCGAAGCCTCCAATCAAATCTCGTCCTTCCTTCCCCGATCTCGCGTCCTCCAATACCGTATCCGTCACAAACCCTCGCATCTATGCTAGATCTGGAACTATCTCCTCAGATCTACAGCCTCTAGGGCTAGATCTGGTGTTATCCCTTCAGATCTGGACTATATCTATCAATATCTCCTCAGATCTGTCACTCCTCAAGCTGGATCTAGTGCTAAACCCCCAGATCTGCAACATACAAGACTAGATCTGCAACATACAAGACTAGATCTGCAAGATCTATCCTTCCCAAAGCCGGATCTAACAATAAGCCTTCAGATCTGCAACCCTTACCTTCAGAAATGGACATCGTCCTCACTCTAGGGCTAGACAGCGTCCTTCTGCCTCCCAAAACATCGTTTTCTCTGCCAATCCTGGACTGCGTCCTCCTTGGACAGCGTCCTTCCTCTCCTGCAAGGATTAGCGTCCTCTCTCCAGATGATACAGTGTCCTTCTCCTTCAAGAATCAGCGTCCTTCCTTCTCTTGCTCTGCGCAGCCACAAGAGGGCTTTCTCCTCCTCAGATATGCTTCGGAACTGCTGCTGCTCTTCTGCTGGAACTGAAAGAGGGAACTCAGAAAAACCTTACTAGGGCGGGCACTCGAAGTCCCCCGAAGCTAAGGGTGAAACCAGAAAACCTTACTGGTGTATGTGCACTGGTCCCCCGAGGCTAAGTGGGAGAGATCTCCGATCGGGAGACACTGTGGCACTAAACAAGGCCGCGCACCGACTAAAACAACCTACGTGTCAAGGCATAATCTCCAGCCTATCAATAAGAATATCAATCATGAATGCTCAAATGAGGTGAGAGCCTCTCCTTTTATAACACCAAACTCCCTCCAAAACTTAACTCTCCCTGGATCTGCGCAGTTTACCTTGGGTTAGCCTGATGCCTCCCCCATCATATCCACGTGGACCCCCAAGGCCCCCTCTCTAAGTTACAACGTCAATCTACTAGGAAAAAGGACACTTTATTATAAAGTGAGGTGACTAAAGTGAGGTGACCCCTCTTATTTCTCACTTTATTTATTATTTCTATCTAAAGCGGCAAAATAAAGCAAAAATGCAATATTCCAATTAGCAAGGCTAATTGGGAATATTACATTGACATCCATCTGATGAAGACTCCATCCTTGCGTAGCAGCAAGGGCTATGATTGATCGAATGGTGGTATATCGTGCCACAGGTGCAAATATGTCATCATAGTCTATTCCTTCCTTTTGAGAGAAGCCACGGGCAACAAATCTTGCCTTGAATTTTCAGCACTCCCATCAGATCCATGTTTGATCTTGTAGAGCCATTTCGCGGTGACAACTGATTTGTCCTTCGGCCTCGGGACCACATCCCAGACATCATTCTTCATTATGGACTCATATTCTTCGTGCATAGCATCCTTCCAAACTTGATGCTTTACGGCTTCCTCAAAAGATCCAGGTTCAGATTGTACAATAGTACTCATGGCGGCTAGATACCCTTGGTATCTACACGGCTTCTTGCTTTCTCGGAATGTCCCCCTTGGGGCAGCATGACCCTCAGCATCTTCGAGGGTGTCCCTGAGCCATGATGGTCTCTTTCCGAGTGAAGGAGATGGATCAATAGGGTCCATTGGTCCTTCAATATCAGGCATTGTCTCATCCTGCGGTTCTTCCAGATTTCCAGGCCTTTCTTCATGATTTTCTCCAAATCTTGGAAGATCTACTACTTTCTTCAGGGAAGCATCTTCGTCAAAAGTGACATCATGGCTTATCTCTACTTCCCTTTGACCAGGTACATAGACTCTATAGGCCTTAGAAGTCTCACTGTAGCCCACAAACATTCATTTCTTCCCAGAAGCATCCAGCTTACTTCTCTTTTCTTTCGGCACATGAAAATAGACAGGACATCCAAAAATTCTAAAATGTGAGACATCGGGTTTCTTACCAGAGAAAACCTCTTCGGGAGTTTTGGAGTCCAGAGCGGAATGAGGGCATCGGTTTTGAATGTACACAGCAGTATTTGCAGCTTCTCCCCACAGAAACTTCGGTAGACCCTGGTCACATAGCATGGCACGGGTAGCTTCCACAATAGTCCTATTCTTGCGTTCAGCAACACCATTCTGCTCAGGAGTATATGCAGTGGTAGTCTCCCTCTTAATGCCAGCTTCTCTGCAAAAGTCTTTGAACTCATTTGACTCATATTCGGTGCCATTGTCAGTCCTCAAAATCTTGATCTTCTTTCCGGTCATATTTTCCACCAAGGCTTTGAAGGTACGGAACCACATGAAAGCCTCATCCTTCTTCTTCAAGAAGTATATCCAAGTTTTGCGAGAGAAGTCATCAGTGAATGTCATGTAGTAAGAACATCCTCCCAGGGATGTCACGGGCAACATACCAGATAGATCAGAATGGACCAGTTGCAAAATATCAGATGTCTTTGTGACACTTGAGGGGAAAGGTCCCCTTGTATGCTTTCCTTCGGCACAACCCTTACATACACCTTCATGATTATTTCTAAAGTCAGGCATCCCTGTCACCACCTTCCTTGCTTCGGGAAGGGCCTTGTAATGAAGGTGTCCAAGCCTTCGGTGCCATAGTTCGGTTTGTCGGATAGTATCACATGTCATTGCTCCCAGCGGACTCCCTCCAACCTGGTAGAGTGTGCCAACTCTAAAACCAATCGAGATAGCTTCCTTGAAGCTCTTCTTCCACATGAGCACCTTTCCATCAGAGAATGTTGCATTGAACCCTTTGTCTTCCATGGCTGATACAGACACAAGGTTCTTCTTCAATTTTGGTACATAGAGTACATCTTGCAAATGTAGGACTTGTCCTTGAGACAAGTGGAGGGTCATAGTCCCTGTCCCTTTCACGGGGTATGTGGCATTATCTCCAAGGATAATTTCTAGATTAGTATCCCTTTCAACCATGTCAGAGAGTGCTTCCTTGAATCCAGTGATGTGTCTTGAGGCACCACTATCGATTAGCCAGACATCCATAGTGTCGAGCGGAGATGTAGCAGAGAGAGCAGATACAAGAATATACTCATTTCTTTTATCAACAGCATTAGACTCCTCATACCTGGTGTTCCTAGACCTTTTAGAAAGTTGATTGTTTCCACCAAAGTGAGCCTTCCTCTTTCCTTTGGATTTGTCGTTTCTTCGATTCCCATTCCTTCGATTGTTGTTGTTATCATCACTATCGGGAGAATCCTTCTTGAAGGGGCATTCTCTAGCATAGTGACCAGGGCTATGGCAAGTGAAACACTTACCCTTCTTTTCTTGAGTCCTTGTTCTTCCTTTGTCCTTAGAACCACCAGAGTTCTTCTTTCGAGAATGAGCACCATAGGCAGCATTTCTGTCATTATCGAATTCCTTCATCCTTGTTTCTTCTTGCATGCATCTAGATAGAAACTCATCAAAGTTAGGAATGGTATTATTATTGAGAATGGTAGTTGTGAATACTTGCCATTCATATGGGAGTCCTCCAAGTGCGGTGAGAACCATCTCACGATCAGCTATTGTCTCCCCAATAGCCAGCAGATTGTTCCTTGTTTCGGTCAATTTCGGAAAGTAAGTTTGAACAGACTCATCCCGGCCCTTCTTCATATTCTTCAATTTATTCTTGAGGAATAGCACTTGGTTCACATTGTTTACTTTGAACATCAGGATCAATTTGTCATACATCTCCTTGGATGTGCCTAGTTCAGATATATAGGCAACCAGACTCTTATGTATGGATTCCCTGATCATCAGCTTTGCTTTGATCTCTCCCTTTTTATACTTGTTTCTAACAGCAGCGGTAGCATTGGATGGAGGTTCTTGAATCTTACCCAGCACATGATCCAAGAGATCATGGTCTTCCAATTTGAGATCTAATATCATCTTCTAGGCATGGAAGTCATCCCTTCCAGTCAGCTTGTCATTCTCCTTGAATTCAAAACTTGTGGAACCCATTTCTTCCGATGGTGATTGCTAAAGATAGGGCTTGTCTTCACCTCAGCTCTGAAACCATGTAAATTTTTGTAGATGTTCTATGCTTGAAGCAACTTTACTTTTCTTACGGCAATCACACAAATAGTTAAGTAAAATGCTGATAGAACATATAAGTGGATCTTATAGAAGACAAACCAGAAACAGAAAAAATGTGATGGTGCGTTACGGCGGTCAACAGGATGCTTCAACCAGCAAAGTCTCCTTGATCAGCCAACCCAGAATGTGTCACAACAATCCTCCAATCAGCTACCGAGTCAACCCAAGTCAACTCCAGAAAAGTCAATGCTGTCCAGAAAAGCCAACGCAGGGCAGCAAGCTAAAAGTCAACGCAGCAACAAAACTTTTTGACCTCAGTTTCTGTGCCAATGTGTACGGCCTCCTAAAATCGAAGTCTCCAACAATTTTCAGCCCTTTTGGACCATGCGTTGACCAAAGTCAACGCTGGTCACGCTTGCTGTAGAAACCGGGAAACCTAAATTTTGCAATTTCGTCCTTCCTCTTGGCCGTACGGGTCGTCTTCTTCTTCCTGCTGCATTTCAAACCTGGGCTTATCCTCCAAGGAGCTCGTACTAAATCAGATGAGAGAAGAAGATGTGTGTTGAGTTGTTGTGAAATGCTCTCCAACTTTGCCTGTATTTATATTCATCATTGGGGTGTGTGACACATCTGCTGGGGGTGTGAAACCTTAAGGCCGACCTGCACATATAATTTATTATAAATAATAAATTCAAAATAAATGTTCTGCTCATTGGATTAAGATATATTTTATATGGATTTTACACCTCTCCGAAAGAGGAATCCAACAAAAATATTAGCCTCTTAATCTGAGCATCACAACATGGAGTTTGGACCTAGTTGTCCAATTTTAACAGGAATTCCAATGGAGGAGGTGTGAACCAGATAACTGCAATCACCAAACAAAGCTGCTTGCCTGTGAATCCTGCTCTGAAGAACAAAGTAATGGTCCTGTCCCCGTCCTGCATGTTTGTCCAATAGCTCATGGCAAACTAGCACTCCCAAAAAATGTGTTTCACTGTCTCAGAATTGTTGGCATTAATAGCCATTAGCAAACACATAAACACATATACAAAGCAAGGGAGACAAGGAATCTTCAATATACAAAAACATCTCCGGAAGGGGAAAATCTTTTAATTATGCCATTTCCACGTGTTTCTATTGTACAAATGGTCTTGATATATAACTACAGGTGACCATAACAACTATGTCATTATTGGACATTTAGTTAAAGCATCTCCATGTGTATTTCCTTAAATCTTTCCGTGAATCTGTCAACAAATATTCAAATATTTTATGATTCTCAAGTGGAGTTAATCCTTCGTTCTCCCCCCTAATGAGTACTTGTGATCTCAATATGCATCTTCAATACTCTTTTGAACTGAACCCATTTTCATCTTCTATGCTCTGTCTTCATCTTCTTTTTTTTGGACATCATTGGTTTTCTTCATTCTTCATCCTTCATCCTTGATCTTCTTAATTTTTCATCTTGTACCTGCAAAAATAAACATTGTTTGTTGAAGTCCATATAAAAATGTTACCATCCATCGGAGTACATGGGTCACCAGTCGCTATATCCATTGTCGTGCATGGTTCAACGAGGATTCTTCTGACACAAACATATTCACTTAGCCCGCATCATCATCAATCATCATCATGTGTTTTCTTTGGCTTACTTGTAACTACATCCTGGGTTTTTGTGGGTCACCTGTAACAATGATCTAGGTTTTCTTGCATTACCCTCAACCATTACTCCTTTGGATTTTTGTGGATGACTGTTAACTAGTGTTGCACTTATCGCATATTATCAGATTTATCGCGATAATATCGCCAAAACCAACCTAAATGATAATATCGGCAGTAATTATAGCGATAATATTGGTAATTATTGCAATAATTTCGAAATTATCGCCTTGTTTCTGTCAATTTCAACTTATTACTAATTTTTATTTTTTCTATTTTGACCCTAATTTTTCAAAAGTGAGTTAGGGGATTGAACTACGAGGATACTCTCACTATTCCATCAAGCAAACAAGCAGAAATCTATTGTTTTCATTTCTTGTGGTTTATCTCATGAGATATATACCCTAGTATTTAATGGTAATATTCAATTCTTAAAGTAAAAGGATGTCACTTTTACTTAAATTTTTTATGACTTGATGACTATGATGATTCTATTTCAGATGACTATATTGATTATTGGATATAGGATGGAAGCTAGATGCATCCCTATGATTCTTCTTCTTCTTCTTCTTCTAGTTGATCGAGATTGTTCAGCTGATGATCAAAGGAAATTGAAACGAAATATGGATACCTTGTTGATATAGCTGAGATGGAGGTCAAGTGATTTGACTTTGACACAAGTAGGGGTTGAGGATTGATCTCCCCTACCTTTGATTACACATAAAGATGAGATGTAATGATGATGCAACTAGCTACCTTTTTATATTGTGAAATGGCATCTAAGATGAGATCCTATGATGGTCACTTGCTTTGGACATTTGTTGCAGATGGAAATTCCTCCCTAGCTGAGAGGGAGTGTTAAAATTAGGCAAATCCCATAAGCCCCATAATAGCAAGTATATTGCCCCAAAGAAAAAAATTTTATATTTAATATATAATTTGGGCAAATAAAATTTAAGTGGGAAAAATAATATTTTTGAAAAAAAAAATTAAATTAATTTCCCTCCACTTCGACTTCATATTGTCATGTCGACTCTCATATGTATATCACTGCTACTTGAAGTATATATATATATATATATATATATATATATATATATATATATAGCCAATCAGATCAATACAAGGGCAAGTGTGACATGGATGTCTCTGTGGGTTTGGGTTTCGTATTTAGTTCGTTAGTTTGTTTAAGGCTCTCGCTTACAACTGTGGCTCTCCATAATTCTTTATTATCTGTCACACATATCGAAGATAAATCACAAGCGGCATGGGTTTGTTTATCTTAACAGCTTGTGAGGCTCGATCTTGTTCCAAAATGGTTTCGTATTAATTCAAGGGCATCGATCCAGTGGTTAGCGTACATAGTTTTTTTTTCTGGGGTTTGTATTGAAGAATGAGCCGCTCGCATTTCTTTTGGCACATACAGTTCACTCTTGGCATATATGTTATATGTTGGATCAATATATGGATCGATATGCACAACACTTTGCGATTTTTCTTTGTGTCTGACATCGACTCATATATATATATATATATGACACCTCTGGAAATGACTTCGCATCACTGCAATCTCACATTGGTATGTATGGTCGATACTTTAGTTGATATATGGCCTTGACGCTGCAAATGGTTGGTACTGTAATTTACATGTCTCATCTCTCGGTATAATATATATATATGGTTTTACATTTCGATTTTACTTCAACATGTATATGATATGGCAGTCTCAGCGCTTTGTATGTATTGTGGTCTCGGCTTACTTTTTCCATCTTGACGTCGCATATATGTTACTGTCTTAGCATTACATATATTATTATCTCGGCATCAAGTATAACTACAACTTTGACATCGCATGGCCTTTATATTATAAGGCATCATATGGTCTCTCTATTATATATCTCGACACTGTTATAACACAGTTGCGTCTTGGCATCTACTACATATCTCGGCACTATGGTGCCGTTAAGTCTCGACACAGTTACATTGATATCATCACAGGTATTCTATGGTATATGTTAGTACATATAACTTGCAAAGGGGCCCAGTCACTCATGTCTGTAAACAGTATTGTAAAACATTGCAGTAATGATATCGTATATGTATTGATAAGATTATAATGGTATCTTAAGCATAGTAATGGTCTGGCAGAACAACATGAGAGTCAATGTATCGATATGGCTTGGCAGCATCATTCTAAGCAGGATGTAGTTTTCTGGTATTGTTCTCAAACGTAGTTGTGAACCCCTCTAGATTGGCTCTAGATGGCTTAATATGATTTTCAATGATAATGATGTACCTTGTATCTCAGCGGAACAATTGACGAAATCTAATAGTAGAAGAAGAAGAATTTTGGGTTTTTCCCCTTTGTGGGGTTTTTTCCTGGTCTCCGACCAATCCTGGTGTCTCTATGTGTGCTTGCTTTTCTTCTGTTGTTACTTTATGTTCCGCTGCATTGTTGTTGAATTAGTTCTTTCTACATAATTGCACATGATGTAATGATGTTATAATTCTGTGGGGTGAATTTAATGTATAAATGATATAATGAAATTATCAAAGCAAAGAACAATACAACGTTAAGAAACATTCACAAAATATACTTTTATGACAAGCCTAGAGAGCCTTTACCTAGCTCGATCTAGGACTCCCTTTTGCAAATTTTTGAGATATAGATACACAGGTAGGATAAAGTCAATCTTTGAAGGAGATCTCAGCTCCTTGAAAACAATAGACTTTACAACATATAACCTTGACTTCTTACAGGTAGACTCTCGGTCTTATTGCAATGGATCTTGCTATCCAAAGAGACTTTGCTTTAGGACTCATGTATTATTGAATTTCGATGCACAAGAGTGACCTTGTAAAGACACCTTTTGACAAGGATTGTACAGAGGTAAGGTAAGCTTTAGGATTCTGAAATAATCCTTCAACCCTTGATCTCAGACCTCCTTAAGATTATGATGAGGATCTTTACACTTATGAATTCAAAATGAAACTTATGCACAAAAATGATACCTTAGATCATTTGCTTATAGTTGGAGAATTCATTTCCTTTCTTAGGGTTAGAATAGATGCCAACAAAGTGGTCTTTGAATCCCTCACAAGATTGCTAAAATACAGTGACTGAGATATACATACCAGAGGTGCGAATTTGCTCAGGAAAGAAGGGTGTTTGCATACCTGGTGGTCTTCCTTGGATCTTTGCTCCAATGCCAGTGAATGCAACCTCCCTTAGGCTTGTAGATAACCCCTTTGCTCCTAAAAAATGTGCCTTTTGTGCCATCAATCTAGCTGTAGTAGGTCTGCAGACTCAAGGAAGTGATTAAGGGCTAACGTAGGTATAAAAAATATTTGATCTGCTAGCCAAGGAGTGCAACCTTGATAGGGTTGCCCTCTTACCAATTTGGTCTCTTGAAACAGACCTAAATTGATCTTCAAACACCTTTTGCGATTTGTTCTTGATTTCATGCATAAAAAAATTGATATTAATGCCTTCACAAATGCGGCCTAGGATTATTGCCTTCCTTGAACTAAAATGATGTCAAACCGATCTTCTTTCTGTCCACTGTTCAAAGCCCCAGCTCTGATTCCATGTTGAGAAAACTAGGGCAAATAAAATTTGGGTTTCTTTATTTGTTTTCTCTTATTACATTGACACTTCTTGTAATATAGATTAGTCCATCATCATTTTTAGTATGCTGTGTTTATTATCATCAGGACAACGCCAATAAAGAAGATCACAATGCAAACAAGGAGACCAGAAATAGGCTCCAAGCCAGGGAAAAACCCCAAGAGGGGAAAACCCAAAAAATTTCTCTTATAGAATCTGTTCAATGAAGACTTCCAAGACCAAGACTAAGCCAAAACCCAAGTGGTATGCCAGCTAGACACCCAACCAAAAACTCTACAAAATATTTCCTGCGGAAACCTTAGTCCCTCCATGGAACTCGCACGTGTGAGCCAAAGAGACACAAATTTGCCTTCTTCCTTTTCTACAAAAAAAATTTCACTCCTCTTATGCCTTCTATGGATCAGACTGCCTCTCTCGCTTTCTCGCTGGATCAGAGAAGATAAATTGCTTGAATGTATCTCACAAATGAGAAGAGGCTCCTCCTTTTATAGGCTTCTTAGGTGAGCGAATTTGCCTCTCTAGGCTGACTTGATGTTAGCTAGCTAACTTATCACTAGGAAGCTTCTAGTCTTTACAAAAATACATTAATAATTTTCCTTTCTTGTTACATGAGACCTCAAGGGCTAGTACATCATGACCTTGACCCTTTGACCTATCAACAAGACCCCTAGAGCACTCAATGGGTGCTTTGACCCATAACCACAACAAGATGGGCAAGAAGCCCATTTACAATAATAATATTTTTCTTTTACAAATAATTTCTTTTTCTTTTTCTTTTTGACAAGTACATCAATAATTACGTTTTTCTTAGACAAGTACATCATCAAGTCATGACCCAGTACAATAAATAAAGACCGAACCTAGTTACTTCTTCAACAAGGTTCGTTCTTCATAATGCCTATTCTAATCATGATTTTATATATTTGATATTAAAGAGAAAATAAATTTATTATTGTCATTCTTGATGCATGGGTTTCATGCTCAAGATAAATTTATTTATGGGTCAAATACCCATTGTGTGCTTCTAGGTTTTTCATAGAGTTATGAATTCAAAAGAGTCATTGTCATATATGTAAGACCCCTTTGGGCATGTTGTATCTTGTCAAGATTTTTTTTTGTACAGTCAAAAGTGTCATAAAGACCCTCCAAGACCTTGTCAAACAAGTCGGCCTACAAGAAGGATCAAGTCAGCCTCATGGACAAAAATTCGACCTTCAGAGAAGCCTCTATATAAGTGACATTGACCTCACTTGAAGATCACTCACTCAACACACAAGAAGTTCGATCAAAATAAAAAGTCCCAAAAGTGCGAAGAAGAAGGAAAGGAACGAAGTATTTCAGTATTGTTTTTGGGCTATCTTCTCCTCACACGTGCGGAGATTAGGGAAACATTACTACAACAAAACCTAATTGCAAAAAGAAGACGGGTTAGGGCACCAAAGAGTCTACATTGCAAGCCGAGTTCCCAAGAAAGAAGAACCATTTTAAGCGAAGGAATAAGATGGAAGAAATCACCATCTTTCCCCACACGTGCAAGAGCTAGGGTTTCTGCAATAATCAAAGCCGTAGAAGAAACTGTTGGGGAAGTCAAAGTTGCAAAAGAAACTGCTGGGGAAGTTGAAGTTGCAAAAGAAGTTGCTAGGAAGGTCGAAGTTGCTGGAAACTGACTTGGTCCTGGAGGGGTCTTTGAAAAGCATCTTAGGTCTTGGAATTCATCATCTGAACATTCTATAAGAAGAGAAGAATTATTGTTGGTTTTCCTCTCAAGAGGAGGGGTTTTGGCCCTGGATTACAACCTACATTTTGTGTCCTCTTGTCTATTTGATCTTCATAGTTTGGTGGTTGTTTGATGATAAGAACATAATAATAATCAAGTGAAAGAAGAAGCTAATCAAGTTAAGTAAAAAATCATCACAAACAATTACCAAGGTTAGATAAATCATCTAATTAAGCTGCCCCAAGATTTCTCAACATGGTATGAGATCTAAGGTGACAAGACAAGAATTGGCGACTTGAAGATCATCCACTTGAAAGAAGGATACATAAGGACCGAGCAAACTAAGGAGCATCAAGTAGGACCATCCATCAAATCACAAGGATGACATCATCACAACTCTTGGAAGAAGAAAAAGACCTCAAAAACCGTACCTCCATTGAAAGGACTCTACATTTGAAGCACCTTGGGAAGCCTCCACATTCTACATTATCATTCAAGGAACGAAGAAGCATTGCCATCATCATCAAAGAAATCAAGGTGATCTCCCTCACATTGAAGCAAAGATCACATCTCAAACATTCTTTGAAGAAGATCATCAAGAAAGCATCATCTTCAAGAAGGCATCAAATTGAAGATGTCATCATCTTGGAGCATCTTCACTTGACAAGTAAGTATCTTTGCATTTATGTCTGAATGTACTATCAACACGACTTCATTCTGCAAGGAGAGCAACAAATTGGTTGGGTCATCAAATTTCCTTGCATGGAAAAATAGGATAGTTTTGATCCTCATAGAGAATGAAGTTATTGAATATGTTAAGGGTTCAATCTCTAAACCATCTCAAGAGCAAGATCAAGCATTATTGGAGTATATGAAAGGGGAAATAAGGGTTTAAAGAATCCTCATAGAATTCAAGGATTCCCTCGTCCCTTATGTAGCAAAGTTGGAGAAATCGAAGGATATCTATGAAAAGTTGGTAGTATTGTTTTCCATAAGCACTCCAGGAGAAGTTATATCATTGAGAACCGAATTAGTCAAAATAAATGTATCTAAGGATAAAGGGGTAGCCTCATACCTTATGAGGGTATCTCAAATAAGAGATCAACTACAAGAATTAGGAGAAATAATGTTCGATAAAGAAATGACCACTGTTGTGCTCAATGCACTACCTGATGAATGGGGCAACTTTGTATCAAGCGTCTATGGAAAGAAGAAAGCCACTCCATTCAATGAACTTTTGGTCATTATGTAAAATTGAAGAAAGTAGGTTTAAGGCAAAGAGCGATGTTGGATCAAGTGAACAAACTCAAGCATATGCATCTATTGCCTGAAAGAAAGGGAAATTTGGAAACTTTGATCCTTGGAAAAATGAGTTTGACATGTCAAAGATCTGATGCTATGAATGTAATGAATATGGGCGCTTTAAAAGGAATTGCCCTAAACTCAAGAAGGACAACAAGAAAAGTAAAGATAGAAATGAAGCCCATGTCACTGAAGAAGTAGAAGAAGAACCCAACAAGAAGAAATGAAAGGAGGATGAAGTGATAGAGATCCACTATTAGAAGTTCTCTCACACATTTTCATGTACATAAAAATTGACAAGTAAATGTAGGGACCATCAAGTACGATAGATGCATTAGAGATAAAATAGAGATGACATCATCATATAAGCATGGAAGGATAACTGAAGTAGAAAGTATGCATGGTTGTAGCAGTCATCATGATAGAAAGGAAGTAGCTCATGGCATCTCCATTGGAAGCATATAAGGACAACCGAAGTAGCAATATATATGGTTGGAAGAAAGTCATCTAGCAAGATAAGAAATCATCATACATCATCATCATTAGAAAGGAGCATTTGCAGAATGACGATCATTAAGATCCTCCATTGGAATCTTTGTTAGAAGATTCACCTCTACTTAAGAAGAAGCAAGTGTCTCGCAGATGGTCTACATTCCACCTTATGTGGGATCTACAAGTTAAAAGGATGACGGTATGATGACAAAGATGTGCAACATGACGAGTTGGTTGAAGTACTTTCATCTTCAAGCAAGGAAAGGAAGTTGCTAGAAGGAATTCTAGATGTCCAAAAGAAAGAGGAGGTATGTATATATTTGATAGATAAAGTCATGTCATCATATGATGGAAGATAGAATGATTAGAATGCTTCGTCTAATGAGCATGATGAGAGAAAAAGGGAACTCTTCCTTATGAAACGATACATGAAGGAATGAATACAATGTGCCTTGGAACTCTTCTACATGATAATATGACTTCATGAATAATATGAGGTGGTTGGCGACTATGGTTCCTAGGATGAAGGAACCATGTATAGAAGATCCTAAGGAAGCCATATGCAAAGAAGGTGAAAGAAGAGTTCGCGAAAGATGTATCTATAGTCACACAACATAAGATAAGTGATCAACATTTGATAACAAGAAGGATTAGCTATAACATCTCCATGCAGAAGGTGTGAAGACCCTGATGTGTACGCTAGAAAAAAGGGAACCTTGATAATGAATGTCTTGGAGATGGATTCATACATGTGTAGAATGTTGATGCTGCTAGAAGCTAATGGCATGACAAAGGTCATCATAAAGAGGTAACTTTGATTTATTGTTCATTTTGATTTTTGAGAAATCATCTGGTTGGGTTGAAACATGGCTACCGAGAGAGGGTTGTAGAAGTCACTTAGAACTAGTACTCATGAGGATGGATGGAAGATCCTGAAAGAAACATGAGTTGGAAAAGGTAGTTGTATGAATGATAGCTAGATGCGGACTAGAAGATTACTTTTTGATGAAGTGAAGGATGACATGACTATTGGTTCAACCTTATGGTTCGTTGAAGGGAAGTGATGAAGAAAGATGGCTGAAGCCCTACAAAGAAGTTATGATGAAGAAGGTTCGATAATGAAGAAGATAAAGTTCATGACATGATATAGAAAGAGGAGCCCTACAAGCAACTGATAGTACCATGATCTCCACTAAAGAGCATATAGCTGTGGTTGGAAACAAGTCCCTAGTTGAAAGGGAGCTTGGGAATATTCCTTTTATAGGAATGTGTAGATCCTCCCTAGTTGAAAGGGAGAGATAGACACATCATTCTTGGCTTCATGTTATGAAGAAAGAATGGAGGATTGGGTAAGCATCTGAGATTGATTCCGATACTCTTTCAGGATGTGGTAGGGCATCCAATAGGCAAGAGTAGTCGAAGAGGAAATTCCTTGAGGATGTGTTATTCCAAGACAGGAATGGTCCTAAAAGGACATACCTTGTGAACATTTAGATGGGGTATGTGCCTTGAGAGACAATGATGAAGGTGTCTATGTATCATTGGTCTCCCTAGCATTGTGCTCTAAATTCTAATCTTGTGGAGAGATAGAGATGTTAGTGAAGGCCTTGCTACGTGACAATGTTGGTTGATATGTTTGAGATGCACAAATTATCATTTTTCGTGTAGCAGGGTCCATCGAAAGTATGCAACATGGGTACTCCTTGGATGAAGAATTAAATTTTGTATCCAACAAGTGCTCTTGCTCGAAATTTAAGTAAAAACTTTAGAAGATAAGTTGAAAATGCGAGTTGAAAAAGTAGTTTTTCTTTTTTCCCTCTAAAATTTAATGATGTAATCAAATCTTATTTTATTATTTCCACTATTATTTTCTAATTTCCTTAGGAGGCCCATTTTAGACCTCAAAATTCCCCTAATGACTAGCGATCCACTTTTGTGATGATGGTGATGTGCTTGGTACACTATGCCCAGTAAGCCCCACAAGAGCCCCACACTCTTGGCAGGTGACCCAGGACTTGTACGATGTCATGGCAGCGTTCGTTCCATCACTCAAGCCCTTGCAGAGGATTTACAAGCATCTCCGATACATATGGAGACCCATGGGGTCATTTATGTGCCCCCGCACCCATTGGGAGCACCACAAGTCTACTACTTGGAGAACAAGGGGCCACCCCTTTGTCCATCATATTTCGAGGAGTTTATTCCTCATTATGGCACTTCACGATATTATTAGGCCTTTGGAGGGCCCTACGACATGTACATATTATGATTTGGCAACCTATGAGGCTTATTTTTTCCATGTATGAGCAAGTTTGGTGGGCTTGTCACCAATAAGGTTTTTATTTGGACATTATTTTATCATTAGGGTCTAATGTAAGCCCATAGGCTAATTCGAACTCCTTAGAGGGGTATATATTGATGTTAGATACATTCGTTTGTAGCATCACTTCACTCTCTCTACTCTTAGAGAATTTCACAATTATTCTTGGAGGATTATTTTGGACAAATGGATGAATTTTAATGTATGGATTTGGGCCATTTTTATCTTGGAGCTTCGTTTTTTGCAAATGTGATGTTGGTTGGATATACTCTCCAATACTGTAAGTAAATTTTAATGATATATTCGTGTTCTTGCATATTGTTGAACTTCGTTATAACTAGGGCTAGTTGTAGCATCATTGGAATGTGGAATTGAGTATCTGTTGAGCTTGTTTCATGTATGGGTCATTGTTAGATGAATGAAATGTCCTAGAGATTGCTTTATCTCGATAAGCTTGCATTATTTGCATGAAGTATAAATGCTTGAAGGTCACTTTTCTTCTTTTTCCCTTAACATTGGACGATGTTGACTTTCCGAGCCTCCTTGATCAAGAAGCTGAGTTCTCAATCATTATCATCCTTAACTCCATATCCCCAAGGGAAATAGGCAATGGTCACTCAAAAGGGTGGTCATTGTCCCCTTCTTCTTCACCATTTTTCCCTTTTGTCGAGGTCTAGCCCTGACAGGTCACCTAGGGCATCAATTTCCCAAGTATCCACCCCTAAGAAAAATTTGATCTCTCGGAGGCTACTGCGCTGGTGGGTCTCCTCCCTCCCCTCTAAATTTGAGGCAATTCCCACGATGGAATCTCCGGGAATCTCAAGCCCTAGCTCTAGTACCAAATTTTGCCTAGTCATCCCCAAGCCTAGACCCTAGCAAGGTCAATTTAACCTTTTAAAGCAAAATTTCTTGTCTGATCATTTCCCCTCACCTTGTCCAGGATTGGAACATCATTGGTTGCTATATTCCATCCCCAAACCTGGGTTGGGTCCACTTGGTCCTTGTGATCCTGTTTCCTACGAAAGACTAATCATTAGGGGCTATTTGGGAAACCAAGTTCATATAAGACTTTAGGGATCCTTCTCCCTTGTCCTCGCCCCCTCTCCCTCGGAAGGCAAGCCCCTTGCTTAAAGAGAAATCGAGTAGCATTCTTTGCCTCCTCCTTGGGAAAGGGTTACTAGGATCCCTTCATACATATCCATTGACATATCCTTTATAAGTGGCTTCCCAAAAACATCGAGACTCCTCCTATCGGTGAAAGTCTGTAAAGAGAAGCGAGTCTTAGTCGTGGTCACAGTGGGCTAACCCTCCACCATTGCCCTTAGTGTAGCAGTTGCCCTATTAGGATACCCCTTTAGGCCCCCTGCTAGTTTGAGTGGTAACATTTCTGGTGTCGTTGTCGGGGAGGAAGTAGGTTTGCCTCCCTAGTGAATCATTGAGGAATTGATTCATTAGCGACATTTATTAGTATTCCTCTGGTGACTCCACGATCTCCATCTCAAGTTGGAAGGCCCTGAGACATTAACCTATCATTGTAGAAAGAACCATGAATGCCATATCTCATTCTTTGATAGGAGGCTTAAGAGGTTGAAACACAAGCATAAATTCTTCGTGCCTCTCAACCTTTCACATGTGATTGGGGCATTATTCACCCCTGTGCCAGAAGATTCTGACATGCCGACATTTAGTGGGGAGGAGGATCCTCAGGAGCACCTTCTAAAAGTTGAAGGCCTGACATGTGGGGAATCTTATAATGAGTTCAACTGCATAATTGCCTTTGCCACAAGCTTCGTAGGAAAATCCCGTGAGTGGTATTTCTCCCTCCCTGCATCATCTATATCTTCATGGGAGGAGTTGCTTGAAACATTTGAAAAGAGATGGTACAATAAAAAGGATGTGGTTCAATTATACAAGGGGTTCTTACCTACCGAAAAAAGGAATGATGAATCCATTGTCGAATTCAATCATGGGTTCAATTCAATCATTCATGCCTTCCTGTATAACTTAGCCCCTCCAAAAGAAATAACTTTGGTTGTGTACCTAAATTCCTTCATAGGAAGGCTAGCTTTTGATGCTTGAAATAAGGAACCTGATAACCTCTTCCAAGCCCAAAATATTATATTTGACCTTGATCAATCTCTAAGGCAAACAACTATCAATATGCTCCAGGTCTAGGAAGATAGTTCATCTGATGATGAGGAACCTTCCCCAAATAAAGAAGATGCTCTACCCCAAGATACCTTCTAAGTAAAGGAGAAGCCCCCCAATCCTATCTTAAAGGTCCCATTATGGACAACCTTGGATATAAGCAATCCATTCTACATCGCCTTTGGATTAAACGGCCTCACCTTAAGAAATTGCATCCTAAACTCTGGTAGCCCTATCAACATCATGTCTTCAAGCATTATGAAAATGTTAGGACTCAAGCTTTCAAGAAAATGTTTCGCTAAGATGATTTCGAACTCTGACAAGCTTAAGGTATGTGGGATCATGGAAGGGATACAAGCCTCTCTTCATACATATCTGAAAAAAAAATAATAATAATAAATAAATAAGTAAAATAAAAACATAAAAAAAAAATTAAAAATTAAATAAATAAATAAAATAAAAAATCTCCATCAACATAGTTGTGGTAGAAACACCCCCAGCATGGGGAATGATTGTGTCCAAAAAGTTGATTGAAGATCTCAACCTATCCATTAGTGAAAATGGCTCCATCATTTATCTCCCATGGAAAGAAAACTCTTATGCGTCGATACCTGGGAATGAATTTTTTTCCTCTATGATTGCATCATCTCACGAAGATGGAAGTAACATAGAAGAAGAAAATGACAAAATTGGAGAATGGAGGCTTTTCAAAAATGAACATGTGGTTGCCCCTCCCCATCCGAGATTATGGGTAATGTACTCCGATGGGCCGCATTCCAAATCTGGGTCGAGAGCTGGCACTATAATCATCTCCCCATACGAATAATATCTTTTGTTTTCCATAAGACTCCAATTCACCTGCACTAACAACATCGTTGAATATGAGGCCCTTTTGTTAGGTCTTGAAGCAGACAAATCAAGAGGGATTCAAAAATTAATCATAATATGCAATTCCGATCTAGTTACCTCACAAATTAGGGAAACTTTTGACATAAAGGATGAGCAATTGAAACCCTACAAAGAAAGGATCATTCACTTGCTCAAGGGGTTCGATGATTTATCTTTTCGAGCATTTGACCGATATTTGAACAACATGGCTAACACCTTGGTTGTGGTCGCTTCCACTTCCACAATTATCCCTCATGATGTTGCAAGAAAAGGCAGATGCATCATTGATACAATCCATAGGCCTTCCATCCTTGACTATGAAGAGCATTTGCCTGCTTTTGAGGATGACCAAGACATAAATAACAACCTGCAAGACCATGAGAGCTCCCGCTCAAGAGAGAAGGAAGTCATCAATGGGCAACACTTCAACAAGAAAGATACTAGCATTAGTAGCAATAATAACCAAGTTAGCGCTGAATACACTAAGGATTTTATCATTTATTCCTTTGCCTTTAGAGACACTATTGCTGGGATACTTATGCAAAAGGATGATGAGGGAGATGAGAGACCTATAGATTTTATGAGCAAACCGCTCTGTGATGCTGAAACAAGATACACCATCATCGAAAAACAAGCATATGTCCCATACCCTGTTGTCAAAGATGAGTTGTCCCAATCTGATTGTCTTGGATCGAGGGGAAAATGGGTGTCCAAACTCCAGGAATATGATCTTGACATTTGACCAAAGAAATTATCTGGGGCCAAGGCTTGGCTGAAATGATGACTGAAAGCAATAACGAGGCCATTAGAAAAGGAGAGAAAGAGCAAGTATGCGCCACTACTATCGAACTGTTAGGTCCCTATATTACTAGTGTAGTCCCTTATTGTTGTTAGTGTGGCCCCCTTATTGTTATTGTTGTACCCCTGTAGTCCCCATATTGTTATTATTGTGCCCCATAATAGCCCAATATTGTTATTGTTGTGCCCTTACATTATTATTGTTAGAACATGTTTGGGTTCATTTCAGACTTCCGAAGACCATCATCAGTGAAAGGCGTACCAAGACTCGGGATGATAGTTTGCCGTATGTGCTGCATATCTATAATAGATGTAGTGATTTGAAATGATGAAGTTTGATATATTTTCTTCTTTTTTCTGGACACATGCTATCTTTGCCAGTGATCTCACAATATTTTACCAGGTACAACCCAAGATTCAGTTACTGATATTACCTTGGCCCATAATCTCTAGTTAGCAGTCTTTGGGAAGATTTGAAGATTACATAGCTATTATGGGAGGTGGGCAGACTCCTCAATTTTCCACAACTTCAGACATCTTCTTATGTATTTTGGTTTGTCTTTCAAACTATTTGTTTTCGACTCAGACATAGGTGTAGGTACTGTTGACCACTCTGTGTCAACTACCCTATAGCGGTACACATTTTTGCAAAGGAATTCCATCATGTTCGAGCAGTCAGATATCCAAAATTCATCATCATTATTCCTAAGTTTATCAGAGTTGTAACTCCAAATTCTGCAGCCCGGTGGACCATTGTAAAAATGATTCTAGTATGTCTATAAAGTCATGTAAAACACCTAGGTAAACTTAAGAATTTTTGCTAACGTGTTTCATCCTAGGGAGCTTTTTAACCTTGTTAATTATTTTGTACATAAAATAATTAATAAAGTTTTTCTCCCACATATATCCCTAAAGCTAGGGTGGGATTCGATAGTGATGTCTTAAGTAAGTCCTAGTGTATCGAGTCTATGTATTTTCATCATACTAGATCATGTCTTGAGTCTTGCATAATTTGGTTAAGTCTAGGTGTCTATTTTTAATTATTAAATTTTCCAACTCGTCGGAAATTTAATAATTTGGATGTAAATTGTAAAATCAAATGTTTGTAAAAGTTCAAGGGGGTAGAGTACTCATATTTATTTTTGTGGCTTGGGAAATTTAATTGTAATTTTTTAACGGCAAGCCGCAAGCATTTTAAAGCTTTCCCTTTTCTTTAAAATTGTATTTTTCTAAGGGTTAGTTGTTATAAAAAATTTACAAAATTTTTCCGGGGGTATTTATTTGGGTTTTCATTTTGCAAATCTAGAATAAATCTGGTGAAGCCGCAAACTTCGAGGGTCTTATTTTTTTTTGAAAATCAATTTGCTCTAACCCTGTTTCTTTTCACAGAAGAAATCACCATTTTTTGAAAGTGATTTCCATCATATTTTCTTGGAGAAATTCAATATTTGATACCCTTGCTGTTGTTGCAAATTTTTTAGGCTTGGCCACAAAGATCTTTGTTGAATTAATCTAGCAAGCCACATTGATTTTATCAAGGGTTTTGAAAATTTTTAAGAAACTAATTTAACTTAGCCGCAATGTTTTTTAGAGGCCTTCTTCTGTGCCGCAAGCATTTAAAGGCTTGGTTTTGTCTCAGATTTAAAACTAATTAACCTTGGAATCGCTTGCAGGCCATAGCGAATTTTTTTGAGGATTTTCTAAATTGGATCATGCCTAGAAAACCTGTTTTTGTTGGCAGGGATTTTTATTTTTAATTAAATTCTTTAGGCAAGGATAAATGAAGGGTCTTTATCCACATTCGCAAGAGGTTTTCGCAGCTAACTTTTGTGGTAAATTTAACACTTTAGCAGTTGTCAAATAAGTTTGATTTTTGGGGATGTCGTGGGGCCTTTGGGGTTTAATTTATTTGTCTATTTTTCAAAATGCTAACAATTCAATTTTTGCAGTGATCACCAAATTGATTAAAGAGGGTATTTTTTATTGCTGTGCCTTCAAATTTAGTGAACTGTTGGAGTTTCAAGCTTACAATTTTTATGTGATTTACATTGTGGATCTAACTGTGGTTTTGCAGTGAACAAAGGTGGTTTTGGAATAGATTTTATCACTGTTTCCAAAGCAAAAAATTTGAGGACGGAAGGATTATTCCATAGTGAAAATCTTGGCATCAAATCAACCCTTTGAAAGCTTTTTCATATCTGGTGCAACAGTTGGGTTATTCAGAAAAAAATTTGATAAGCAAAATCTTGAGAGAGATAAAGACCTGTGAACCTTAATTATGAGTCACTTGTGTTATCTATTGATATATTGTTTCATTAAGCATCTCTTTTCGCTTCATCAATATTGTGATCTTGGAATATTTGTCATATCTTTAGTGATTTTCATTTTTGAAGCATCTTGACCTACATTGTCTCATTGAAGCATTTGCATTGCATATTAGTCTTGCATCATGTACTAACTTCTCCTTGCAACATTGCCTATCTTGTGGCTTGAGGAATATTTCATCATTGAGCAAGTTCTCTAATTTATCTGAGCATTGTATCTAGGCACTGGTGTCTTATGGTTTCATCTTAACTGTCATATAACTGAGGTTATTAAGCTCACATTTTTCAATTTGATAACATAGCTTGCCCTCTAATCTCATTTCAAGCTACCTAGAGAAGTAATTGCCCTGCCTCAAAATCTCCTAGAACTTCTTGTTACAAATTTTTTTCCCTTCATTATCACCTTTATGGACTACCCCCCTTGACTTAGCTAGGAGAAAGTAACGGAGTGAGTAGGGACCAGAGTGACAACCCCTACTTTGAGTGTTGTGCCTTTGGTGTACACTTTGGGCGACAACATTTTTTGGCACTGTCGCCAAGGATAAGTTTCTTGTTCTTGGCATTTCGACATTTTATTCAGAACTATCTTTAGTTTTCGATTTTGAACTAACATTTTCGATTTAATCTTCTTGACCCAACCATGCCACACTTTTTGGCGTCTTTGCTGGGGATAGAGTTTTTCTGTTCCTGGTTTTTGTCTAACTTTTGGTTTTTGGCATATTGGATTTTTAGAGTTAGATTCATGTTCAAGTGGCAACTCCACTTCTTTCATTTTCTGCAAAAATTTCCGGTAGAAGCTTTCTTCTCGTAGACTTCTTGCTAATCTTGAACAGGAAGCTCTCCATAACATCCATTTCCTTTTTTCTGACCCGGTTGAACAAAACATCATGGACTTGTTCGCCCCTTGTAACTTTACTAACATTGAAGGTTATCCGCATGATCTACAAGAAAAGGTTGAGTTGTTGCCTTCATTCCAAGGGAATAATGGGATTAATGCTGAAGCTCATCTCAAGGCCTTTAAAGTTTTCTTGGGTAATTTTTCTAGCTGTACTAACTATAATCACGAAGACGTTAAGATGTGGCTCTTTGCCCTCTCTTTGGAACATGATGCCATGGATTGGTTTCATGATTTTCCAAATAATTCTTTTGATTCTCTGCAAGCTATAATCAATGCTTTTATGAATGAATATGGAGATCAAAGGAACCAAAAGTATTTACTTCTTGCTATTTACAATATGGAGAAAAGTGAAAATGAAACTGTTAGAGAATTTAATAAGAGGTTTAATGATATTGTTAAGAGTTTATCTTGGGAGTATAAACCTTCAGACAAGTCTTTGTTGCTCCATTACCTTGATGCATTTACAGCTGATATTTCTTATGAGTTGAGACGTGCCAAGCCTAATAATTATAAGGCTGCCCAGACTTTGGCGGAAGAAATGGAACAATGTAGGAAAGCATATGAGAAATCTGAAATTCCAAGAAATGAATTACAGAACCATAGAAGTAATAATCTTGTTGAGCAAGCTCTGTCTTACTGTAGACCTTGTAATGCTCTTCATGATGAATCTACATGGCATGTTGTCAAAAGAATCATGGATAGTAAAATGGAGGGGACAAACAATCAAATTTGTTGTAAAGTGTAACTAGGTTCGGTCTTCATAATGACTTGTAATTATGATCAACGAAAATAAAATGTATTTATTGTATTCCTTGCATCATGGGTTTCATGAGCAAGATGTTTTATTTATGGGTCAAAGACTTCTTCTTGATGTCTTTAGGATCTGTAATATTCCCAATTAGCAAATAGCTAATTGGAAATATTAATTTTGACTATTTTGCCTTCATAGAGTTAAAATATAAATAAAGTGGGTGAAGGAACACTTAGCTCACACTTAGGATAAAAATATTTCCTAAAGTCACTTAAGAGACATGTCTATTTGGCAATGTGGGGCCTAGTGGTCAAGTGGCAGCGTAGGAAATGGAGCAGCGTAGGCAGCGTGGGGCCCAGCTAGCGCAGAGTGGGTTGGATAGCGTGGGCCAAGGGAGACAACGCAGAGATTGGTGGGGCCTAGGTGAGGGAAAGGCTCACCAAGCATAAAAGGAGGAGGGGTCTCCTCATTCTCAAGGAATCATTTTTCCAACTAAATGTATCAGATGTATTAGGATCTTGCTGCAACTTTTGAATGAGTGTCCACACTTCTTCGTCATTCTTCCATTCATCCCTTGCTTAGGTTATCCAATCTGGTTGGATAATAGAAATGGCACAAAGCAATGCTTCCACCTCTTCATCCTTTCTTGAGAGGGCATCTGCAACATCATTTAGCTTCCCTTTTTTGTAGATGATTTTAAAGTCATAACCCAACATCTTTGTGACCCATTTTTGCTGCTCTTCTGAAGATAATCTTTGTTCCAAAAAGTATTTAAGACTATCATGATCAATTTTTACCTTGAAGTGTCTTCCCATTAGGTATGGTCGCCATTTCTTTCGTGCATGTAGTATTGCGAACATTTTCTTCTCATAAAAAGCTTTCTGTAAATACTTTCCTTTGATTGGTCGAGTTTCAAAAACAATGGGTTTTCCTTCTTGCATTAAAACAACACCAATTCCATTTCCTGAGGCATCACATTCCACAATAAAGGTTTTTGTGAAGTCTGGCGTAGCTAAGAGCGGTGCTAGGCACATTGCCTCTTTAAGATGTTCAAAGGCCTTAGTTGCTTCAGGAGTCCATGAAAATGCATCTTTCTTCAATAATGTTGTTAAAGGTGTTATAATTCTCCGATAATTCTTAACAAACTTGTGATAATACCCTGTTAACTCGAGAAATCCTTGCAATTGCTTTATTGTTGTGGAGACTTTCCATTCCTTAATGGCTTTAATTTTGTTAGGGTCTAACTTAACACCCTCCTGAGATACAATATGACCCAGATATTCCACCTCCCGTACTCCAAAGAAACATTTGGAGGTTTTTGCATATAATTGTTTCTCCTCCAATAGTTTGAGCACCCTGTCAACATGTTGAACATGATCCTTCCAAGACCCGCTGTAGATTAGTATATCATCAAAAAATACTAACACAAATTTTCTAAGGGTTTGAAAATGGAATTCATCAACCCTTGAAATGTAGAAGGTCCATTGGTAAGGCCAAAAGGCATGACCAAAAATTAATGTTGACCCTCATGAGTTTAAAATGCTGTTTTCGGAATATCTTCAGTCTTAATTCTAATTTGATGATATCCTGAATGAAGATCCAACTTGGTAAAATATATTGCTCCATGTAATTTATCCAATAATTCATCAATCGTAGGAATGGGAAACTTATTTTTAATAGTGAGCTTATTGAGCTCTCTATAATCCGGACACATGTGCCATGATCCATCCTTCTTGTGCACCAATACTATTGGAGCAGAGAAATAACTTTGACTAGGTTGAATTATACTAGCCTGTAACATTTCTGCAATCTTACGTTCAATTTCACTCTTTTGGACATAAGGATATCTGTAAGGCCTGATGTTTGGAGGAACACTTCCTGGAATCAAATGAATAGCATGATCATGGCCACGAATAGGTGGGAGTCCTTTGGGAGTTTCAAACACCTTGGAATGATTGTCCAAGACTTTTTGGAGATCTAGAGAAATAGATGATTTTGATGTTGGAACTTCTAGCGAGCATAATTGTGAAATTACACCTCGTTGTTCTTTCTTCAAAAGCTTTGTCATGACATTAGAGCTTATTATCTTTCTCGGCTTCCCTGCGATACCTCGTAATTCAACTTCCTTTTCTTTCGAAAAAAATTTCAAGAAAAGTTCTTGAAAATTAAAACGCTACCGTCCCCAAAGATTGTAACCATTGTACTCCTAGTACAACATCAACACCTCCCATTGGAATGGGAAGCATTGGACTATTCAATACATATTCCCCCATGGTTAGCTTGTTATTATGGCATTTTCCAGAGAAATTTATAGTTCCTCCATTTGCAACCATCACTTGACACTCTGGTGCTGGGTATAGGAAGCAATTCAATTCCTTGGCTACCTTACAATGAATAAAATTATGGGTACTACCCGAATCAATCAACACTATTACCTTTTTCTTCTTGATATGTCCTTCTACCTTGAGAGTTTGAGGAGTGTTAATTCCTTCCAATGCATTACAGGATATGGTAGAACTCATTTCTTCTTTCTCTAGGGTTGGTTCCTGGTGTATATCCTTTTCTTTTGAAGTTTCTTGTTTATTTTCTTCCTCCTCTTCACAATCGATGTAAAATAATTTCTTCTCAGCACACTTATGACCTTTAGTGTATTTGCTATCACAACTGTAGGAAAGACCTTTTGCTCTTTTTTATTCCAATTGTTGTGGTGTCAACCTTGTAGGTTGTGGAAGTCTAGGAGTAGCAACACTTCCATCTTTATAGATGTGAGTGGTAGGCTTCCTTGTCGCCATAATTTTACATTTAATTTTTTTTGCCAACCTGAATGCCTTCTCCAATGAATCAGGTTCCCAAAGGCGAACCTCATGTTGGATGTTATCCTTTAAAGTCCCTATGAAGACATCAATCCTATGTTCCTTTATAATATCAGTTACCCTTAACCCTTTTGTTTGAGATTTATCAATTGGCTAAAGAAGGTGTTGCTCTTTGTATCTTCATAATGTTGTTATTTCCTCCGTAAAAATTGACCAAGGGACAATTTTTTTATGGGAGCAAAGCCATTGATACCATACAAATGTATTTTGTTCTAAATATAAAGTTGCAATGCGTATCTTTTGTGTGTTTTGCACATTATTGAGATCAAAATATTGCTCCATCTGTAGTATCCATGTTACGAGATCCTTGCCATCAAACTTCTTCATATCGATCTTTGGAATATGGTGGGTCTTCAATCCAACATTAGAGTTTATGAAATCACGATTAACATTTATTTTGTTCTCATCATGAGTTTCCTCTACTATCTTTTTGCCATTAGGAATCATTTCTTGTATCAACTTTGTCAAACCTTCTTTCAAACCTTCCATGTCTTCTTTTAGATCATTCTTCATATCTTCCATGTTGTTTTTCATTTTTTTTTCCATGTCTTCCATGCCATTCTTCAAACCATCCATCTTAGCTTCCACTTCTTTTTTCAAACCATCCATCTTAGCTTCCACGACTTTCTTCAAAACTTCCATTTCATTATTTGTTGCTCTTTGCGAGAGTGAAAGTTGTTGCACTTGCTATTGTAATTTTGATATACCATGTTGCACTTCTTCCTCTTCATGAGTCATAGTAGAGCCTTAAGAGGGCTTAATGGGTGTTAAATTATTTTTAGGGGGCATTATAAAACCCAATACTAATATCTATATTTCAATATGCCCTTGGAATCACTTCAAACTGATTTTTCAAACAAGACTCATGCAATTTGAAAAAAAAATACACACCTTTTTCTTGCTTTTGAGGAGCTCGATATTGAAACTGATGTATCTCTATAATTTCGGATCCCTGAGATTTCATTTTCAGTCTTTTAGTAGCCCTTTGAATCTTCTTTCCAATGCCACAGGTCTGACCTGATTTGGATTCTTGAAGACAAAGTTATGCCCAATCTCCCACAATGGCCGAATTATGGACTGGTTCAATAGAGCGAACTTGTACGGTGTGCCACATGTTACTGTTTCCTCCTTCGGTATCTGAAATTGATACATAGGAAACTGCAGTCTGTTTACTGTCGGGCACTTTTTACAGAATTCCAATCCGATGCTCACAAAGAGAGAGTTATGACGATTTTCCCAAGGTCACCTCTTTGAGATGAAATTCGGGAGCCTGCAAAAACCCTAACTTCCACAGATCATATCTCTGAAAATGTTGGAAACCAAGATCTGAATTTTTTACACGACGTTCCTCAGGATGTCTTCGCAAATGGGCTTTTTTTTAGCTTCTGAACCTTCGTATAAAAAACGTTATAGTGAAAATGCCACGATGACCTGTTTGAAGCAGCGAAACCCTAGAATCCAAAGCTCTGATTCTAAATGTTATGAAACCAGCTCCAAAAATAGAAGAAAAGAGAGATCAACGCCTTAGAAATCAACCATTTCGAGGGGGTAACCTCCTTTACATTATATAAATGAACAATTCTTGGATGATACAAATGACAGAACCTCCTTTCTATATATAGGAGTCCATGGGGTCACAATATAATCCTAGCCGACCTAACAATAATAATGTAAAGGCACAACAATAACAATAGTGGCTTTTATGGGGCACAATAATAACAATATGGGGGCTACAGGGGTACAACAATAACAATAAGGGGGCTACACTAACAACAATAAGGGACTGCACTAGTAATATAGGGATCTAACAACTGTAGTTCAGATGCATGGGTTAACAAGCTTGGATCTTAGTCAAGGAGAAACTATAGTTCAGAGTGCAACCATAATTCGGATATATCACCGTGGCATTCTCGACATGGCTGTTGCAGACTGCAGTGAAGAGAATGGATAAGACTCCGGTCATCAGTGCTACTACAGTAATACAACAGTGATGTTATCATGATTCAACATGGATGGATCGATGCTACCACAGTAAGAGCTTGCAGTATACCATGAATTCTTACCAATCTCAGCAAAGATCTCGGTTTATTCTAAAGTTGTTACAGTGATAAGTTTTGGGTATACAATCTTGTGATCCTGGGCACTAGATTACAAATCTCAGTACTAAAACTTAGTGAAGGGTACATATAATGCTGATTCAATACTATATATATATGATTCAGTGCTTCCCTCAGTATAAATAATTCTTATATATCATTGAACTAACAATGGCATGATCTCAACATACTTTTGGTAGTCACAGCTTCGAAAGAATACAATCTTGATCTAGATGGCAATAGAAAGTTCAGCGACATGAATGGATGTTGTGTGATCTCAATACCATATAGTCTGAAGCAACTCAAGCAAGAATCTCGTTGAAGAAGATCATTCAAGGAAGCATCAAGGTGAAGATCTCCTCTTCACTTGCCAAGTAAGTATCTTTCATTTTCATAATAAATTTTGGTTAAACAATTTCGTTTTTCAAGGAGATATATAAGTTGGTTGTACTACCGAAGGTCCTTGCATGAAGTAAGGAGGATAGTCATAGTCTTCATAGATAAGGGTCTCCTTTGAATTCATGGAAAGGAACTCTTAAGGTTCTCTCACATGAACAATATTGGAGACATTAAAGAAGCTGGAAGAAGAATTATGAATATTACAGAAAATATGGTCCTTAAAGGACAATGTCCTATATAGGAGAAATGAAAGTTCATGTCACTAGAAAGGATGGAAGGAGCTGATGAAAAGAACTCCATGAGAAGAGGGAGTAAGAGATCTTTAAGATTGGTCTCCCTCACAATAAGTCTCTTTATGGCTCTTAGATCTTCCTTAAGATATGATGCAGTGTGACATCATGGAAGTATTAGAAACAAGAACTCATATGATCATGAGGGTAACAAAATTCATGGGATAAGTTACCTCATTCAACAACATAGGGTTTCTATGGAAGAAGACAAGTTGAGGACAATAGTTTTGCATAACTCAAACATTTGAAGAAAAGGGAGAAGTCATCTAGAGCGAGTCTCATCATGCATAAAAAGGGAAACATCTGTCGGATAGGGATCTTTAAGATCCTCAAAATTCTCTGATGGAATCTTCATTAGAAGATTCACCAATACAGAGAAGAAGTAAGTGTTTCAACAAAACTCCAACTTATGAATTGTTGAAATTTGGTTACCGGAGGACAGGTGGTTCCCTAAGGCTTTGATCTTTTTGTTATGAACCTAATTCATAACTAATGTAATAAATATAGTCATGAATAGAATAAAATAGAATAAATGTAATTATTAGCTAATCAATCAGGATTATGTTAAATAGTCATTAGGTTAGTGAAAAGGCATGTCTAAAAGACATGCCCATTCGTGAAAAGGTACCTGCATAGGTATAAAAGCGGGACCTCGTTGTAATCATTCAATCGTCTTATGTATTATATCATATCAATAAATATTTATTATTATAAATACCTCTTGTGTATTTTTATAATTAAAGCCCTTTTTGCTATTAAGCCTACAAATCTGCAAGTCTTGCTGCTACAAAAACCAAATCTACAAGTTCCGCTGCTACACTTTGGCCTAGGGAAATGTGTCCAAAAGAATTTAATTTTTCTCCGAAAGTGACTTTATAAAGTTATAAAGTCAAATCTAATTTAAAAGTGGCTTTAAGTGATAAAGTTACTAAAGTCTAATTTTAAAGTGACTTTAATAAAGTCAATGTAAAATTAGAAAGGAAAAGTGACTTTGGAAATAAATGACTAAGTGGGTTTTTATTAAAGTGGGGTGAATTAAAAAATAGAAAGTGAGATTTAAATGAGCATTTAATCTCAGCCCTAGATCTAAAGCTATTTCAGCCATTGGATTTAGAGATTCCCCAAAAGTCACTTAGGGTTAGGTTAAAGGAGGAAAATGAGAGAAAAGGTCATTCATTTTCTTTCATGAGCAGATTGAGAGAGGAAGAGAAGGAGAGCTGGAGACATTTTCTGGAGAGAGCTTGAGAAGATGAAGGAGAGGCACACTCAGCAAATCCATACAGCAGCAAGGAGGGCACAGTTTTCGAGGCAGCAAGAGGCTGCACGAATATTGAGGCAACAAGGTCGTACAACAACACAGAAACTGAGACTGCAGTCTATACAGCGGTTTTGAGGCACGATTTTCGAGGAGAAAGGCAGCATGGTTTTCGAGGAAGAGTACAACAACAAAGGGCTCGATTTCCAAGGTGGCTGGGCACGTTTTTCGAGGCAGCCAGCACAGTTTTTGAGAAAGGCAGTTTGCTGTAAATTCTGTATAGTCCGTACCGCCGTACAGCTAAGTTCCGGGCATGATTTCCTACTCTGTCATTTGCTGTAATAAATTTCTGTTTTGAGTTTTTTTTTTCTTCTGTTTTGGCACGTTTTCCAAGGCGGAGGCAAGCACGAAAAACAAGATAAGTCTGTAATTAATTTGCTGGAATTTTTCATGTATATTTCACCTCTCTGTAAAAGCATTTTCCAGAAATAAGGAGCTTTCGAACTGGTTTTCCCCAAGAGTTGTAGGGTGTTTTTCCAGGGTCATCTTGACCAAAAATCAGTGTGGCTGATTTATTTTGCTGAGTTTTATTTCTGCATTTCCAGCGTTGTGAAAATTTCCAGAATTTGTGTTTTCAGAAAATATTTATTTTTTCAGCTTGTTGAATGTAAAGCTATGGGAATGGGCATTTAACTATATGGAGAAATAAGGTGAAACTAAAACCGGGGTGGGAAACATAAATTTCTACATGGTATCAGAGCGATTTTGCTAAAAAGACGGTTTGGGACAGCAAGAAGGAAAAATTACAGCAAGCTGATTTTTCACACAGAAAATTTTATCTTTACTACAGCAGTGTTATTCTCAGCTTGTTTAGGACAGCAAGCATGTCTTTGGGCTTGAGGGTGGCGGATAGGTTGAATGGGCATAGTAACTACAGTGTTTGGAAGGAGAGAATGCAGAGCATTTTTGAGGAGGCAGAAGTCTGCGATGTCATGGTGCATACCGCACAACACTCTGTTAATGTGCCTACTGATGCTGTTCAGTTGGCAACTTATAATAAAAAGAATAACAAGAGTAAGAGACTGATTCTAGACGGAATCAAAGACCATTGCATTCCTTATGTGAGAGGAAAGATAAATGCTCATGAGATGTGGACAACATTGACCAATCTCTACCAGAGTACCAATGAGAATAGAAAAATGGTCCTAAGGGAGAAGCTGAAGACCATTAAGATGGGCAAGAATGATAGTGCAGCTGGATATCTCACAAAGATTACTGATGTGAGAGATGAGTTGGCAGCAGTTGGAGAGGTCATTCCACCCACTGAGTCGGTGTGGATTGCAGTGAATGGCCTCCCTAGTTCATGGCTGAACTTTGCTGATGGGGTTTGTGCACGTGAGACCCTTCCCTCTTGGGAGAGGTTTTGGGATGATTGCATACAGCCAGAAATCAGAAAGAACCATCTTGGGGCAGCCAAACCAGTTGAGCAGGATGAGGATGTAGCACTGTTGGCAGGAGGCAAGAAAGGCAAGGGAAAGAAGCAAGCTTCCACAAACAGTGGTGGGGGCAAGGGCAAAGGTAAAGGTAAACAGGGGAACACGCAGAAGGACTATTCCAAGGTGAAGTGTTGGAATTGTCAGAAGATGGGACACTATGCAGTTGTGTGTTTGGAGAAGAAGAAGAAGGGGAAGAACCAGAACATGGCAGCATCAGCAGAGGTAGAGGACTTCACGGATCACTTTGATCGGGAGTTTGGGTTCATTGCTTGTGAGTCCACTAGTGCAGGATCACCTGCCATGGAGGTTGAGAGGGAGTGTGCATTTCCCTCCACTAGCGGAGCATCTTCAGGTGTCTGGTATGTTGACAGTGGGGCTTCACGTCATATGACAGGAGTCCGTGAGTACTTCTCAGAGCTTTCAGATAGTGGCATTGATATAGAGGTAGTACTCGGAGATGACAGCGTTGTTAGAGCAGTCGGTGTGGGGACACTGATATTTGATAGGGAACCCAAACCTCCTTTGAAGGTGTCAGATGTTCTATATGTGCTAGGGATGAGGAAGAACCTCATATCCGTCTAAGCTTTGGAGGACAAAGGATATGAGATATTGTTCAGGAGAGGACAGGTGCTGATATATCCCAGGGGCGCTCCAGCTGATTCAGCTAGAGTGATAGGTGTACGCCATGCAAAGGTGTACAAGTTTGCATTTCAACCCCTTTTGGCATTGAGCAGTAGTACCGACAGCAGAGCTAGCAGTTCTGAGTTGTGTGAGATTTGGCACCGCAGGATGGGGCACATGTATCATGGAGCCTTGAGGACCTTGCGGGAGATCACTACAGGTGTGCCAGATTTCAGTACTGATCACTTTGATACTTGCAGAGGATGTGCGATGGGCAAGTTTGCAAAATCCCCTTTTCCCAGCAGTGACAGCAGAGCGACTGGGATACTTGATTTGATTCATTCCGATGTGAGCGGTCGGATGTCTCATGTTTCCTTGAGTGGATATGAGTATTATGTTTTATTCATTGATGATCACTCCAGGAGGACTTGGATTTATTTCTTGAAGACCAAGAGTGAGGTCTTCAAGCGGTTTCAAGAGTTCAGAGCTCTTGTGGAGACTCAGACAGGTCGGAAGATCAAGTCCCTGAGGTCGGACAATGGAGGTGAGTACACCCTTGGAGAGTTTGTTGATTATTGTGCAGAGGCAGGCATTAGGAGGGAGTTCACTGTTCCTTACAACCCCCAGCAGAACGGGGTTGCGGAGAGGAAGAACAGATCCATCAGAGGGGCTGCCAAAGCCATGCTACATGATCAGGGGTTACCATTGTTTTTGTGGGCAGAGGCCTCCAACACTGCTGTATATTTGCAGAACAGGAGTCTGCATCGTGCCTTGGGGCATGTGACTCTAGGGAGGCTTTTTCTGGGAAGAAGCCTGATATTGGTCATCTTTGTATCTTTGGGTGTATTGCATACTCCTACATACCCAAGGAGAAGAGGACCAAACTAGAGCCCACCGCAGAGAAGGGTGTCTTTGTGGGCTACAGTGAGACCTCGAAGGCCTTTTGGATTTATATTCCCGCACAGAGGAGAGTTGTTGTCAGGCGGGATGTGAAGTTCGAGGAGGACAGGGTCTTCAGGAGGTCAAGGGAGTTAGAGTATCTGGATCAGCCAGACCCTCAAGAGAAGCTGAGTCAGATGCATGGATTAGGAGGATTCGAAGGTACATCGATTACGGTGTCAGGTCCACCACTGAGTAGTGGCTCACAGAGTCAGAGGGGTGGTGCTTCGGGCATCATGCAGAGCAGTTCACTAGGGAGTCCACTGATGGATAATTCACACAGTACTTCAACATCTACAAGTTCAGGTGCAGGCAGGAGGACAGCAGACAAACAATCAGGAGTTCAAGCCCCTGATGATGAGGAGGAGGAGTTTTATTCTCTGGTGGGAGAATTGTGCTCAAGGAAGAGGAAGCCCAATTTGCTTCAGGATGCATTGAGAGAGGCCACATTTGTTGTTGGGCCTAAGAAGCCGGTCAGAGAGAGCAGACAACCTGAGAGGTTTTGTAGCTACATGGAAATGGCTGCCAACATCTTAGACTTTGAGCCTTCTAGCTATGAGGAGGCAGCTAGCCAATAGGTCTGAAGAGAGGCCATGCAGGAGGAGTATTCTTCTATCATGAAGAATGATGTTTGGGAGGTGGTGCCGAGGCCTGAGGGCAAATCTGTGGTTACTTCCAGATGGCTTTACAAGGTAAAGCATTCCGCAGATGGCATCATTGAGAAATTCAAGGCAAGGTTTGTGGCTAGAGGGTTCTCCCAGGCAGAGGGAGTTGATTATGAGGAGACCTTTGCTCTTGTGGCTTGATATACTTTGATTCGCTCCATCATATCGATAGCAGCAGAGATGGGTTGGAAGATCCACCAGATGGATGTGAAGACCACATTTCTCAATGGCTTCATACAGGAGGAGGTGTACATTGAGCAACCACAGGGCTTTGAGGTGCATGGGAAGGAGTCCCATGTGTGCAGACTGAAGAAGGCCCTTTATGGCCTGAAGCAAGCTCCCAGAGCTTGGTACTCCAGGATAGATAATTACTTGCAGAAGATGGGTTTCACAAAGAGTGAGGCAGATCCGAACCTTTACTATATTGTGATAGGTGAGGAGCCTCTCATTCTGGTGCTGTATGTGGATGACTTAGTCATTACAGGTGCAGAGAGACTCATAGAGCACCGCAAGAGAGATCTTGCGGCGGAGTTTGAGATGAAGGACATCAGCTTGATGCATTACTTTTTGGGTTTGGAGGTGTGGCAGGAGGAGGGGCATTTCTTCCTGGGACAGGGGAAGTATATTGTGGACATCCTTGGCAGATTCCACATGGAGGATTGCAGACCCATGTCGACACCGATGATCACCAACTGGAAGAAGCTTCATGCTTCGGATTCCGAGTTGGTGGATCCCACATTGTACAGACAGCCGATTGGTTCCTTGATGTATTTGGTCAACACTAGACCAGATATTTGTTTTGCAGTCAACACGATGAGTCAGTTTATGTGTGAGCCTAGGAAGGTTCACTGGGTGGCTGCAAAACACATTTTGCGCTACTTGCAGGGGACAGTGGATTATGGTCTGGACTACAGGCAGGGGGATGGAGTGAGATTGGCAGGTTACACTGATTCTGATTGGGCAGGTTGTGCTTCTGATAGGAAGAGCACTTCAGGGTGTTGTTTTGGGTTGGGTTCGACAATGGTGTCATGGTTCAGCCGAAAGCAGCAGTCAGTAGCATTGAGTTCAGCGGAAGCAGAGTATATGGCAGCCAGTCTAGCTAGTTGTGAGGCCATCCGGCTTCGCAAGATGTTGTTTGGCTTATTTGGTCAGCCGTTGAGACCTTCAGTGATTTACTGTGATAATCAGAGTTGCATTAAACTCACGGAGAATCCAGTATTTCATGACAGGTCAAAGCATATCGAGATCAAATATCATTTCATCAGAGACTATGTTTAGAAGGGAGCTGTGAAGCTTGAGTATATTCCCACTGATGAGCAGGTTGCAGATATTCTTACCAAAGCTTTACCATGGGGCAAGCATGTCTACTTCAGAGACAAGATGGGTGTGGTGAGGAACACCTTCCTTGGTAAGAGGGAGTGTTGAAATTTGGTTACCGGAGGACAGGTGGTTCCCTAAGGCTTTGATCTTTGGCCTAGGGAGAAGTGTCCAAAAGAATTTAATTTTTCTCTTAAAGTGACTTTATAAAGTTATAAAGTCAAATATAATTTAAAAGTGACTTTAAGTGATAAAGTTACTAAATTCTAATTTTAAAGTGACTTTAATAAAGTCAATGTAAAATTAGAAAGAAAAAGTGACTTTGGAAATAAATGACTAAGTGGGTCTTTATTAAAGTGGGGTGAATTAAAAAATAGAAAGTGAGATTTAAATGAGCATTTAATCTCAGCCCTAGATCTAAAGCTATCTCAGCCATTGGATTTAGTGATTCTCCAAAAGTCACTTAGGGTTAGGTTAAAGGAGGAAAAGGAGAGAAAAGGTCATTCATTTTTTTTCATGAGCAGATTGAGAGAGGAAGAGAAGGAGAGCTAGAGACATTTTCTGGAGAAAGCTTGAGAAGGTGAAGGAGAGGCACACTCAACAAATGCGTACAGTAGCAAGGAGGGCACGATTTTCGAGGCAGAAAGAGGTTGCACAAATATCGAGGCAGCAAGGCTGTACAACAGCATAGAAACTGAGACAACAGTCTGTACAGTGGTTTTGAGGCACGGTTTTTGAGGAAGAGTATAGCAACAAAGGGCTCGATTTCCAAGGTGGTTGGGCACGTTTTTCAAGGTAGCCAACACAGTTTTTGAGAAAGGCAGTCTGTTGTAAATTCCATACAGTCCGTACGGCCGTACAACTAAGTTTTGGGCATGATTTCCTAAACTATCATTTGCTGTAATAAATTTCTGTTTTGAGTTTTTTTTGTTCTGGCACGTTTTCCAAGGTAGAGGCAAGCACGGAAAACAAGACAAGTCTGTAATTAATTTGCTGGAATTTTTCCTGTATATTTCACCTCTCTGTAAAAGCATTTTCCAGAAATAAGGAGCTTTCGAACTGGTTTTCCCCAAGAGTTGTAGGGGTTTTTTCCAGGGTCATCTTGACCAAAAATCTGGGTGTCAAAAATCTGTGTGTGGCTGATTTATTTTGCTGAGTTTTATTTTTGCATTTCCAACATTGTGAAAATTTCCAGAATTTGTGTTTTCAGAAAATATTTATTTTTTCAGCTTGTTGAATGTAAGGCTATGGGAATAGGCATTTAACTATATGGAGAAATAAGGTGAAACTGAAAACCGGGGTGGGAAACAGAAATTTCTACATGAATTTCATGAACGAGATCTTTCAATCTAGGAAGCTGCTGAAAGGAGCATAGTTGACATGAAGGAAAAATGAGGTATCCATACTTGTATTTAATATTATATTGACATGTCGAATTGGTGCAAGTAATATAGATCACTAGAAACATGATCAAGGAAAAAGGATCTCCTTCTCTGTAAGGATGCGGAAAAGCATAAAGTCACACTGGATGAAATCAACATAATATGTCCTCATATGGAGTATGAGGTCAAGGTGGCCAACTATAATCAAGGAACTCTGATTGGAAGCTGTTAAGAAAGATATTTGTGATGAAAGGAAGAGATCACGAAGATATGCAACCATGGAGAAGCAATCAACATACAAGAAGGCCAAGAAGATTTGAGTAGAAAGATCTCTCAGAAAAATATGAAGTCTCTGATGGAAGAGATAGAGACCTTGATAAAAATAACTCGGGGAGATGTGTCAACATGTATGAAGGATGTTGATACCTACAGGAAGATGTCATGATGAAAGACCATCACAAAGGTAATTTTGATTTAAGTATTTATTTCTTATGTTTGAATAATATCTGGATGAGCTTATGCAGGGCTGCCAAAGGGAAGTATATGTCTTTCACCGTTGATGACCATATAGAACGAAAGATCGTTAAAGAAATATGGTATGAAGATAGCAACATGACATGAAGCTAGATCAGATGAGAAGACTGATGGATCACTCTCTGAAGGAATCATGAAAGTGATGGATGGTCTGTTTCCGATGAAGAAGTCCTGAAAGAAGAAGACTTCACAACATGACATCAACGGAAGAAAGCTACTCCGAGCAGCTGGACATTCCATGAAGTTGCTGCAAGTCCCTAGTTAAGAGGGAGCTTGGATTGGGTCATCCTTGATTAAGAGGGAGTGACAATTGTGCTTTTCTATCTCACGTGTCATGCACTAGACCAGGACTAATCGCTGTAGGTCTTAGTGAAGGCCATGAAGAGGAATGTAGACACATGGTGAATGGATCCTCCCTAATTGAGAGGGAGAGATAGAGACATCATTATGGTCTTCAGTTGAGAAGACAAAATAAAGGATTTGGTAACTGTCTGGCATCCGATAACCTTTGAGAATGTGGTAGGACATTCCGATAAGCGTAGTCGTGGACGGATATTCTTTGAGGATTAGCTATCCAAATAAGAATAGTCCAGGAAGGTCATACTCCATGAACACCCGGGTGGAGTATGTACCTTGGAGACAACGATGATGATGTCTATAGTCATTGGTATCACAAGCATTGTAGCTCATGGTCTCGTAAGGAGATGGAGCTGTTAGTCAAGGCCTTGCTATGTGACAATGCTGGATTAATATGATGCTAGTAACAGATGGGTTACAAATCCGACTCTTCTTATGAGATCTTTGCAAAGTGAATGAGTGTGACCTGGTATCATTATGAATACCTCCCTAGTTAAGAGGGAGTGTTGTAAATTGTAACTAGGTTTGGTCTTCATAATGACTTGTAACTATGATCAAAGAAAATAAAATGTATTTATTGTATTCCTTGCATCATGGGCTTCATGAGCAAGATGTTTTTTTATAGGTCAAAGATGTCTTCTTGATGTCTGTAGGATTTATCATAAAGATAAGAGTTATTGTCATGTTTATAGAGTCATGCTACACTTGAAAGAAGACCTCCAAAAAGACAAGACACAATCATCCTTAAGTCAGCCTCAACATATGCTTAAAGAAGTGACATGTCAACTTCAATATATAAATATATATATTTGACATGTCGGCTCATAATTGGAGACACGTCGGTTCACCTATGTTATGTCAGCTCATTTATAGGCTCCAACTACTATATAAAGGAGAGCCTATACCCTCGCAGTTTCCACAGAACAGTTCGATGAAGTGTCTAAGATTTCAGATGGGTTATTACCGTGAAAGAGTGCGGATCAAGTCTAAGATTACAATGTGAGAAAAGCTCTGCAGAGAAGGCTGTCTAGCGAAGAAGAAGAGCGCTGTCTTGGGTCTAATCAGTGCATAAAAAATTTCGAGTTAAGGGTTTCTGTTGGTGCGAAGGATAGAAGGTTAAACAATGAAGGAGAGAAGGGTTTATCTATCTTTGTCTTAGGTCTACACTACTTCGCATACTTCAAGTAGGATGAGGACTACCATAGTGAAGGAAAAAGGTCTGCAACACAGTGCGTAAAGGAGGCTGCATTCAGTGAGAGCCTTGATCCTAGGTCACTTTGTTTGGAAAGAGTATACACAACATGAAGGAAGGCCAACACAACCATGATATAGTCATTGTGTTGTTCAGTGCAAAGGTGATGTTCAGTAGAAGGTCTCGGTGATGGAATATGCATCACAGTGCTGCGTGATGACAAGACAATGCTACACGATGCTACATGGTGCAATCAAGGAGGATGACCATGTCTTGGTCTAGGAGAGGCAGTTTAGGTCAAGGTTTTGTCATGGTCTTTGTACTCATCTTGTGAAGAATCTTTAAGAAGAGGTTTGCGGGTTTTCCCCTCAAGAGGAGGGGTTTTAACCCTGGCTTGGAGCCTAAATATTGTGTAACTGATGTTATTGTTTTGATAGTTGTTTGATGTATTGAACATAATCATAATGATGAACGAAGATGATAAGTAAAGAATTAACACAAACAATTATCATATAAGAGAATTTGTATTAAATTTTTCCCTACCTAATTCTCAACAAAATTAATGTTGTTGGAAAGGAATATCACTTGCCTGTAGAAGATAATAAACATCTTGTTAAGGAATTAACTCTGAGGATTAAGGATATGCAACTCAATTATACACAAATGATTTAAAACATGGAAGCTAACTAGATCAATCTTCAAAACAGGATAGAAGCCATGGAAGCAGATCATGACAAAAAAAGATGTTCCATGCAAAACTGTTTACTTGTCATGAGAGCAAAACATGTTCATATGTCCATTATTTAAAAGCATATGATTGCAATGGAAGCAAGACATGCCCAGGAAATGATTGCCATGAAGGATAATCACTCGCAAGAAATGAGAACTATGGAGGCCAATCAGATCAATCTGCAAGACAAATTTGTGAAAACAAAACTCAATCAAGCAAAATCAATAGTAGGGCATGCTAGGGAAATGAGTTCCATACAGAAAAGGTTGGAAGAAATGGAAAATTTACAGGTACAGAAGTTTCAACCTTGTCCAGATAGTAGATGTTAGAAAATCAAAAAGCTTTCAACAAATCATATGCTTCCTAACTCGTTGAAGTTGGTCACATCTTGTTGTGAACTTCATGAGAAAGTTGCTTATCCCATTAAGGATGGTTTAGCTGAGAATGACATGGTTAGAAAGGAAATTGAAAAAGATCAAGTTATAACTATTGGGAAAAATCAAGGAATTGGTCTTTGTCATAACACTTGGGAGACTTATCCATCATTCATGACAGAACAGATGCAAAATGAAGAAAGGCATGTCATAGAAGTTTTGGATGCTCCAAATTTTCCGTCTAAGCATTTTCATGAGCAGGTAGAAAGGTCTACTTTGATCACATCATCATCAGTACCACAATTTGCTAAGAAGAAGAGATAAAAACAAAAAAGGAAAAAGGATCTAAAAGATAAATCATCGATGTCAAGTAGGAACAAGCCTCAACAAGTTAGAAGTCAAAAGAAGAAGAGGCTTGATAAATATGATGCTCATATACAACACACCATTAAGATGTGTCAATGTCCCAAAATCTTCAGAATTGCACATGGCACATCTGCGAAACAACATATGGATTTGCCAAAGAGCAGGTAGGTTCTCAACATGGACTTCATAAAAAGCATCTGATGCCATTGGGAATCCTCTATATCGTATTTCTAACCCTACTCTCTGTCATTTCAGTTCAGCAATCCGTTTCATAGATTAAATTTCATTTCCATCTTTAGATTAGATTTACATTTCATGTTAGTAGAATAGTTTCTGTTACAAAGCTTCTATTTCATGTACTGAATGTTATATGATGATTTCTGGATTATATTTGGATGTACGCTACTTATAGAGGCTTGTGTGTTGTTTGGGTGCAGATTCTGGATTCTCACATTCCTTCAGTGAAGCAATGTGTCCCCAAGTAGAGCCAAATGTTGATGACTCCGTGTCAACTACCCTATAGCAGTACAAATTTTTGCAAAGAAATTCCATCATGTTCGAGCAGTCAAATATCCAAAATTCATGATCATCATTCGTCAGTTTATCAGAGTTGTGATTCCAAATTCTGTAGCCCTGTGGGCCATTGTAAAAATGATTATAGTATGTCTATAAAGCCATGTAAAACACTTAGGTAGCTTAAGAATTTTTGCTAACGAGTTTCATCCTAGGGAGTTTTTTAACCTCGTTAATTATTTTGTACACGAAATAATTAATAAAGTTTTTCTCCCACATATACCCCCAAAGCTAGGGTGGGATTCGATAGTGATGTCTTAAGTAAGTCCTAGTGTATCAAGTCTATGTATTTTCATCATACTAGATCATGTCTTGAGTCTCGCAGAATTTGGTTAAGTCTAGGTTGTTGAAATATGTAACTAGGTTCAGTCTTCATAATGACATATGTAATGGTGATTTTGTGTATTCAATGAAAAGAGAAAAATAAATTTATTATTATTGTTCTTGAGGCATGGGTTTCATGCTCAATGGAAATTTATTTTAGGTCAAGAACCCATTGAGAGCTTCTAGGATTTATCATTGAGTCTATAATGGTCAAAAGAGTCATTGTCATGTATTGAAGACCCATTTGGGCATGTTACATATTGTAAATAAATTTATTTGAGTCAAGTGATCCAGGAGGATCTTGCATCAGTTCAAATCGACAGGGAAGTCCAATATTGTCTTCAGTTTCTTTAGTGATCCGATGAGAGTCTTCAATTTGGTTCATGGTGCAATGTCCGGTGTTGGAAATGTAAATGGTTCTATGTTAAATGTTAAATGGTGTATGGAATTCTATGTGGAGAACCTAAGTTACAACCTAAGTGGAAAATGGTGTGTAACTATGGTCCTAATCCTATGCTAAACCTAACGCATATCAAACCTATACTAAATGGAGACCTAGCGCATAAATCATATGTAACAATGTTTTGGTTTTAAACTATGTTAGAAAACCTTTCGGACTATGTTAAAACTATGTAATAAACCATATCAGTCTAACCGTCGAAGCGTGACCGCGCGCAAGCAGTTGATCGCAGTTGCAGCGTATGTGAATAGGCGGATAAAAGGTTTGAACCCCGCGCAGTTTTGGATCCGACCGTCGGAAGACCACAACCGTCAAGGATTGAGCTGTCACATGGACAATCGATCTCCAGCGAGACCGGAACCGCCAGACTTAACCTGCAAGGTGGCAGCCAGAGTATTGACCGCAGAGACCTGTCACATGGGACAGTCCCGCCTGGAGTTTGTTCTTTCGCTGATTAGCCAGATTGTCAGGGTCTAAATTTATCCAAAGTTTATTTTGGGTTTTAAATGATTATGCGCGCTATGTTAGTTTATCCACCATGTAACCTAATTCTTAAGGTGTAACACCACCATTTCACTAAGAACCTAATCACACTTAATGCATTCAACTATATGCCATGTTAAGCCCGAGAGGTTCAACCTGAACCGGCCCGAGTCTTATAAAAAATTACACCATTGCTCATGATGGAAAGAGAGTGTTTTTGAAGGCTTGTATTCAGAATTCTGTACGAGAGAGGCAGTTTTCTTTTAGGTGTATCTTGGTCGTTCGAAGGCGAAATTGAGCTCCGAGACAGGCGTTGGAAAGCTAGGAGGGAGAGCTTTTTGTTGACAGAGACCAGAGGTGTCTGCGAGCATGTTCATTCTGGTGAATTTCTGTGTAAAGACTCCCTTGGATCATTCCTTAATCAAACATATGCCCATCTTGAAAGTGGACACGATGACGTAGGCCACCAGGGACGAACTCCATAATCAATGTTTGCTATCATCTATCTCTTTTCTTTGCTGCAAATTCATGTTTAATTGTGCTTCTTAAGTTCTGGATTAAGTCGTAAAATCAATTGCTTTCCTTCAGTCTTCCACACTAAGCGATCAAGTTAACAATCAATTCACTTTGGCAAATATTCAGTCCTATTTCAGATCTATTTCAGATCATCAAGTAAGGTCAAGAAACCCTCCAAGATCAAGTCAAAATGCATGCATCAAGTCGACCTTCCTAATATGTCAAGTCGGCCAAGAGGCTGGGAGATGCCGACCTATTTTGAAGGAGCTAGAAGGCTATATATAGGAGTCTAGTCGATCTCATTTAGAAAGAACATCACACACAAGAACACCTGACAAAGATCACTGAAATCAACAAAGAAAGGAGACTAAGCGAAGAGAAAGTGTCACATGTCAAGGACTGTTTTTGGGTTAAATATCTCTCAAGTGCAAGCCGAATCTAGGACATCTGTTGCAGAAAGGAGATCAAATTACAGTCATGCTAGAGCAACCGAATTTTGGTGTTGAAATGGACTAAATTGAAGACCGAGATCTGGAAGAGAAGAAGACCTTGCACAACAAAGGAAAAAGAATGATCAAATATACCCTTTCTGTCTCACACATGCGAGAAGTGTAGGAAGCTACAAGCAACCGAAAATTTCAAGAAGGAATATTGTCTAGTATTGCAGGGCCGAGGACAAGAAGAAGAAGGTGCAACAATTGACTGTGTTTGACTTGAAGAAGAGAAAAGTTTGACTTGATCTTGGAAGAGTTATTAACTTATTTGTCAAGGGTCTAGGTCTTGGAATTTGTCAATTGAAGATTCTATAAGAAGAAGAATTTGTTTGGGTTTTTTCTCTCAAGATTAGAGAGATTTTTACCTTGGCTATTTGCCTATATCTTGTGTTTGTTGTCTCATTGTTGTTTATGCTTTGGTAACTGTTTGATGAAGAGAACACAATAATAGTCAAGCTAAAGAAGAACCTAATATGAAAAGATTAAAAAGTATTCACAAGCAGTTATCATATGCTAGAGAAATCATCTTCACTGGTTGCCCTAGATTTCTCAACATGGTATCAGAGCTAAGGTGTCAAGTCAAGTAAGGGCAACTCATCAAAGGACTGAAGCTCTAGAAGACTATCAAAGGCATCAAAGCATCAAGAAGATCCTCTCATCTCCAAGACAGGAACTACATCATCATCAAGGAAGACATCTTCATCAAGAAGGAATCAATCAAGCATCCAAGCACAAGCTAGAAGTGCAATAAAGGTAGACAAGAAGCCTATTTGATAGCAAAGAAGAAGAATCAAAAGATTTGGGACTGTTTTGGGCCTCCTACTCTTCACACGAGTGAAGAATTTCAGAAGCTACAATCTGCTGTTTGGAAACTGAGTTACAACACCATTGAAAAAATAAGTATTGATGTCAATAAGGATTGTTTTCAATGACCAAGTTTACGAGGAAAAAGAAGAAGTAAAGCGAGGGATTAAGAAGGCTAATCTCACCATTTTTATCATACTTGGGTGGTCCAGGGTTTCTGTGACAAGGGCCGGAAATTGTAGAAGCTTTAGATAGGTCGAAGTTGTAGTTAAGGAGCTGAAATCAAAGAAGAAATTGCTAAGATATTTTCAATTCCAAAGTTCATTACAGAAGGGAATGAGAGTCTGTACTATTTTGAGACCATATCACCCTACAAGCTATACATATGGTGGTTCTCTTTTAAGGATTCAAAATTACTAAAAGTTTAAAATAGAGATCTCTCTATCTCTGTGATAGCATAGATCTCATCTTCAAAGATATGTCCTTGTGACATCACTTCTCTACTATTCTTACAAATTCAAATCTTGTGGTGACCAAGTTCATGTCGAAATCACCTATCTCATACATATCTAATAACTGTAATAAAGTTTGAAAGATTCGAGGAAGCAGACCTGAAGCAATATAGTCATCAAGCAGATGTCGAAACTGTAAACAATGATATCCTTACAAATATCACGTGTATGAAGATCTGTGAAGCTATAGGAACATAGATCCAAGATCAATGAACAAAGTCTCTATGGTGATCAATACTTGGAAGAAGCAACAACAATATCTCACACCCAAAATCAGGTCAATAAAGATGGTATCTGAAATTGCAAGACATCCCGACAAAGGTAAGTAACCATAAGGTATGTATGGTATATTTTTAAGATATTTTGGGTTGAAGACATGATTCTAGGGTTTGTTAGTATTCTAGGGAAAATGAACCTTAGCATGACGTGAAAAGTGAATACAATCTAATCTAGGGTTTGAAATTTAGAAGCCCTAGGACGACCTCTTGATTGCAAGAATATCCTAGAAATCTTGGCATCATGTTTTGGTAGTATATTCTTTGCATGGGGTACTTGTTAAGTTATATTGCATGTACAAGAAGTAAAGATGGATGAGTTGATCCTTTGAGAAACATAATGGAAAGAGGGAACTATTCAGACTCTTAATATACTCAAGTCTCAGACTCTATTCTATGGATAACAAGGAGAAGTAGAATCTCTGTCATGGTTAAGGAATTACAATCAATAGATTATGATGGAATGCATCACATTTAAAAAAAATTGACATCATACAATTGGAACAAGAGCTCATGTCATCATCATAAAAAGCATATAGTTGAAATAGAAGTCTATGATAGTCATCTATAAAAGGATGTAGCTCTTGATAACCTCATTAGAAGCATAAGTAGTACTTATGGGAAAGGAAAGTCATCTAGTATAGGACTTGTTACCCACCACTTTGTGAGTGATATCCTTAGGAGAAATTTTTCTCCATGATGGACCTCATCCAGTAGCCAACAGTCTCTTGTAACCTCCTTCTAGCTCGTTGTGCCATTTCTCCGCCACTTGAGCCAGCCATGTGGTCCCTCACCCATCTGTATTGATTGTATGTTTGAAGGTGGCCCTCCCGAATGTAAAGGTATGTCTTGTCATTTGGTAATTTAGTATTGGGTTTACTTATCATGGATACTTCTGGGCATGGATTGATGGGGGCATTTGGCGGAAAGAGAGGGCTTAGTTTGTGCTCTTGTCCCCTTGATCTCTTTTGGGTGTTACCCTCGCATCTTAGTCCCGTGGGATCTCCTTTATTAACCATTTGGTTCTAGGGTGGTACTACTTGGGAAACCCCAACTTTGGGTGTGTGGTCCTGCTCCTTTATCCACATAAATTACTCTCCTTCCACTCATTATATTCCCATTCATCATTTCTCCCACCTAGGTCCACATAGCCCCCATGGGTCCACATAGGGCTAGTGTCCCTATCCCCTTGCCCCCACCTTGGGTCAAGCCTAGAGTGATGCCCCGAAGGTTGAAGCAGCTAAAAAAAAAAGTAAAAGCATAATTGGCCACACTTAATAGGAAATTGTACCACAAAATGCAAAAGATGGCCGGGACAAAAATAATTAGCACGTGGGCAAAAGCCAACACATGAGTTCTACCCTATCCATGGTCATCACCATGGTTCCATAGGCTCTAGATGAGCCTCCTTATCATTTAGGAACCCATGATTGTTCCAACCCTTGGAGGGTAATGAACCACCCTACCTTAAAGGGGGTAATCACCACTATATCTTACATATCATACTCTTGTCCTTTGAGCCCCGAGTAGTTAATTAAAGAAAATTCATAAAAGGCAAAATGCATATAAAAAAGGGTGGAAAAATCAAGGTCGGGGTACCTCATGTACCATGATTTCACCCTTCTACACATTATATACCCATGTATGGGCTTCCCCTATCTAGATGCCCCTATGCCCCGATGTGTGGCCTAGGATTTCCCCTCTCATTCTCTAGATGCCCCTTTCACCTATTTATCACTTGCCACCCCCATTAGAGGGATGTACCTTGGACATATTATCCCCTTTAAGGGCTAAAACCACCTAATAAGGTGTTTGGTTAACCCCATTTGGAGCTTGGAGACACTAGCACATGCCAAAGCCCACTACGGAAGGGAATGCCATTGTGAAGTGCCCATTTTGTTATGCATGGTTTGTAGACTCTTTTACATGATTATTCTAATGACTGGTTGTACTGGAAGCCTAGGGGACGCATTGGATCTTATACAAGATTGCAGGTGGTTTCCATTTGGGTTTGTTCTCCCTATATGGGGTCCTAACCTCTAGAGGGCTACATTGGCATATATATATATATAGGTAGTGTGTAGAGAGCCATGGGCATCCACAGAAGCAAACATCACTCCATGGATTCCCAGCGATGTTCAAAGACTACTAGAGATCCACTTTTAGGATGATGATGATGGGTTTGGTACACTGCCCAACATGCTCCATAGGAGCCCCACACCCTTGGCAAGTGTCCCAGGTTTTGTACGATGTCATGGCAGTGCTCATTCCATTACTCGAGCCCTTGTAGAGGGTCTTCATGCATCTTCGACTCATATGGAGACCCATGGGGTCATTTATGTGTCCACACACCCACTGGGAGCACCACAGGTCTACTACTTGGAGAACAAGGGGCCACCCCCTTGTCCATCATATCTCGAGGAGTTTATTCATCATTATGACACTTCTGGATATTATTAATTCTTTAGAGGGCCCCACAACATGCACATATTATTATTTGACCTCTTGAGAGCCTTATTTTTCCATTTGTGAGCTAGTTTGGTGGGCTTGTCATCAAAAGAGGTTTTATTTGCACAATATTTAATTAGTAGGGGCTAATGTAGGCACATAGGCTAATTTGAACTCCTGAAAGGGGTATATATTGATGTTAGCTACATTCATTTGTATCATCACTTCACTTGGGATCTCTCTATCTTTAGAGAACTTCACATTTCTTCTTGGAGGATTATTTTGGATAAATGGATGAATTTTGATGTATGGATTTGGGCCATTTTTATCTTTTAGCTTCTTTTTTTTGCAAATGTGATGCTGGTTGGATATACTCTCTAACACTGTAAGTGAATTTTGATGGTATATTTTGTTGCTGCATAGTGTTGAACTTCTCTATAATTAGGGGCTAGGGCTAGTTGTTGCATGATTGAAATGTGGAATTAAGTTTCTATTTAGCTTGTTTAATGTATGGGCCATTGTTAGATGAATGAAATGTCCTAGATATTGTTTTATCTCGATAAGCATGCACTATTTGCATGAAGTATAAATGCTTGAAGGTCACTTTTCTTCTTTTTTCCCTTAACATTGGATGAAGTTGACTTTCCAAGCATCCTTGATCAAGAAACCAAATTCTCAATCATGATCATCCTTGACTCCATATCCCCAAGGGCACTGGTCCCTCAAAAGGGTGGTCATTTTCCCCTTTCTTTTTCACCTTTTTCCCTTTTTCCCCAGGTCTAGCCCTGATAGGTCACCTAGGGCATCGATTTCTCGTGAATTCACCCACAGGAAAACTTCGATCTCCTACAGGCTTCTACGCTGGTGCGTCCCCTGCCTCTCCTCTGAATTTGAGGCAATTCCAACAGTGGAATCTTCGAGAATCCCAAGCCTTAGCTCTAGGACCAAGTTTTTCCTAGGCATCCCCAAGGCTAGACTCTAGTAGGATCAATTTGACCTTTTGAAGCAAAATTTCTTGTCTGATCCTTTTCCCTCACCTTGTCTAGGATAGGAATATCATTGGTTGCTATATTCCATCCCCGAACTTGGGTTGGGTCCACTTGGTCCCGTGTGGTGCCGTTTTCTATCAAAGACTAATCATCAAGGGCTATTTGGGAAACCAAGTTCATATAGGATTTTAGAGATCGGGAAGTACCTCGTCAAGTTGTATCCTTCTCCCTTATTTTCGCCCCTTCTCCCTTGTAAGGAAAGTCCCTTACTTAAAGAGTAAGCAAGCACCATTTCTTCACCTTCTCCTTGGGAAAGGGTTACTGGGATCACTTCATACTTATCCATTGACATATCCTTTATAAGTGGCTTCCCAAAAACATCGGGACTCCTCCCATTAGTGAAAGTCTGTAAAGAGCAAGGAATCTTAACTGTGGTGAGAGTGGGCTAAGCCTCCACCGTTGCCCTTAGTCTAGCAATTTCCCTATTAGGAACCCATTTAGGCCCCCTGCTGGTTTGAGTGGTAGCATGACTCATCATACATCATTCAAAAGGAGCATTTGCAGGACGAGGATGATCAAGATCCACCGTTGGAATCTTCATTGGAAGGTTCACCTACTGGAAGAAGCAAGTGTGTCGTCGGGAATTCCATCTTGTATGGGATTCATGGGATGATGATATGATGTCAAAAGAAGTGAAGCAAGTCAAGGGATTGAAGTTCTTCAGTGTTCCACGGGGACGTGTCCCCCAGGGTGGGGGACGCGACCCGACGCTCCCCCATGTCCCCTTTTTAGGGAAACTCGGGGAAACTCTGGGGGGGTGTTTTTCGGGCAGCTAAATGCGACTCCCTTGAAGGGGGACGGGGGGATGCCTAGGGGACGTCGAGGGGACGCATATGCGTCCCTCCATTTTTTTGCCTAATAATTTTTATAAAACATTAAAAATTTAAAAAAATACAAATTTAAATAAATCAAAAATAAAAAAAAACAACAAAAATAGAAAAACTTGAACTATATTAAAACATCAAACTTGTTAAAACTTAAAAATTAAATTAATTAATTAAATTATATTAAAATTTAAATACAAATTTAAAAAATGAAATTATATTAAACCTATATAGTATAAGTTTATGTGCATTGCATAATTTGAATTTGAATTGTCAAATGATGAATTTATTAATTTAATTTAGATGTACCTTGCATCATGCCAAATGATGATTCATGAAGTTAGATTGAACATTGCATAATGTCAAATGATGGATTCAATTTAGTAATTTACTTTTAGAATCTAGATTTATAAATTTAAATTATAATGCAGAAATGTGAAATGATAATTCATAAATGAATCAATGATAATAGTCTAATATGTAATGATGATCATATTTGTTCTTTAAATGTACAATGAATAATTATTAAGATTTTCTATTTAGTTATTTTAATTAAATTTTAAACAATTTTTAATTTTATAATTTTTATAACTTTGAGATCCCCCCGTTTCTCGGAAAATTCCCCAAATTTTGGGATTGCTTATATATGTCCCCCTTGTGCATATCCCTGCTCCCACGTTTCCCTTTCTTGGAAACTCGGTGGAACATTGAAGTTCTTTCAGTCAAGGAAGTTGCCGAAGGAAGTCCAGGTGACCAAATGAAAGAGATGAAGTATGTATGCTTGTACTTGATAAAATAGAGTCATATCATATGGTTGCAGATATCATGAATGAGTGCTCTACCTCAAGAGCATGATCAAAAGAAAGGATCTCCTGTTATGAAAAGATGCATGAAGGCATGGTTCACACATTGACTAGATGAAATCAGCGTAATATGTCCTCATATGAAATATGAGGTGGTTGACAAAGTTGAAGGAACCATGATTAGAAGTTCTTGGGAGGAAATGTGTGAATAAAGAAAGGAAGAGATCATGAAAAATGCAACTATGGATAAGGCAATCAACATCCAAGGACTAGATGATTTGACTTGGTATCTCCATGGGAGGAAATGTGTGAATAAAAAAAGGAAGAGATCATGAAAAATGCAACTATGGATAAGGCAATCAACATCCAAGGACTAGAATATTTGACTATGATATCTCCATGGTAAAAGATATGAAGATCCTAATAAAGTTTGAAAAAGAAAAGCGACCCCTGATGTTGTATAACTTTTTGGAGATGTGTCAATATATATGCAGGATGATGATGCAAACAAGGAGATGTCATGATGAAATGCCATCACAAAGGTATTTTTGATTTTATATCCATTCTCTATTTTTAATAATATCTGGATGGGCTTATGTAGAGCTACCAAAAGAAGAGTTGTAGATGTCATCTACTACTAACACTCATGTGGTAGATGAAAGATCCTGAAGGAAACATGATGCGAAGAAGGTATCAAGGTATGAAGGAAAGGCCATATATGGACTAATGGATCACTTTCCAATAAAAGAAAGGATGACATGTCACATGACTGACATGATTCATGAAAGAAAATGATGGATGGTCGATGCCTTACGAAGAAGTCCCAAGAAGATGAAGATTCCTGAATAAAGAAAAAGAAGTTCATGACCTCGAAAGGAGGAACTCTTCAAGCAGCTGGTTGTCCCATGATCTCCACCTAAAGAGTTGCTGGAAGCAAGTCCCTTGATTAAGAGGGAGCTTGGTCACGTCCTTGATTAAGAGGGAGCTTGGGTACATTCCTTTTATAGGAATGGGTACTTTTCTTCATTGGAATGGGCATATCCTCCCTAATTGAGAGGGAGAGATAGATACATCATTCTTGACTTCACCTGGGAAGATAGAATGGAGGATAGGGTAAGCATTTGGTATCCGACACTCTTTGGAGATGTGGTAGGGCATCCAAGATAAGAGTAGTTGTTGAGGACCGATATTCTTTGAGGACTGGGAATCCAAGATAAGAATAGTCCTGGTGGAACATACCTTGAGAGAACCCAGGTGGGGTATGTTCAGAGAGAGACATTGATGAGGGTGTCTATAAATCATTGGTCTCGCCAACATTGTGCTCTGACCGGTTGATTTATGGCAGCATTGGATGTGCTCTAGCCTTGTAATTTTGTATACAGGCTAAGACACATGTATTCCATAATACCTAGAAATGGTTTTGGAAAATTCCACTTAGAGATGGTTTAATTAAATTAATTAATAGTTTTTTAATGTTTTCCTAAGTCTAAACTTAGGGAAACTTATTAATTAAAGGGTATTAATTAAACTAAGGTTGAATCTTCTAGATAAAGTTATGGATCACTCCAAGTTAATCTTAGCCCTTGATTATGTTTTAATCTTGGCCTTTGAAGAGTCAATAGTAGAATCTAAGAAGGAGGATGAGGGGCCTATGGAAAACACATAAGACGGAGAAAGAATCAAGAGATCGATTTCTTTAGCCGAAGGAAGAATCAAAGTGATTCTTGATTGCAGAGAGGGGAAGGTGAAATCTCCAGGAGGGAGAATTTTTGAAGGATAGAGAGTATGGGAAGAAAAGTGAGAAGGGAGCCATAGCAACAGCGCAGAGATAGCCAAGCAGTAGTTACGCTGGGCTAGCGCAAAGCAGCGGAGGGAGTTTCGATTTCAGTTGGAGAGACAGCTGAGGGCTCATCCAGTATCTGGAGGGCATTTCTGGAAGGGGAGGAAACTCTAGTCTCACACAACAGTGAGCACTGAGGTAGCCATAACGAGCAGCAACAGCAGTGACGTAGTGACAGTGTGAGGGACGTAGTCACTGCGCAGAAATCACGCAGAGCCACTCAGCGTGGGTGCAGGTTAGTGCTGGAATTTCGTGGTGAAGTGAGAACTGTCTCACTAAGCCTATTCTCATCATATTTCTTCAGGTGATTGATAATTACAATCACACATTTGTACTCATAATTTCTGCATAATAAAGAAACCCTCAGATCTGTTGCACCGATTTTCTTGCATTGGGTTTTTCCGAGGACGATTGTCCAAAATAACGGTGTCTATGTGTGAATACTTGTGCTATTTCTTTTATGTTGTTTATTGATCGTGAAGTCTGCAACATATTTTATTTTGTTATTTAACACAGTGAAATGTTAAATAATTGTATTTGAAAATGCAATAGAAGAAATATAATAAGTAGCTGTAGTATAATTCTACATTACAAAATTTTCACATGACCTTGTGGAGAGATAGAGCTGTTATTCAAGGCCTTGCTATGTGACAATGCTGGATATGATGCTATACAAATGGGTTACCAATCCAACCCTTCTTATGAGAATTCTTCAGATTGAGAATGTCTAAGTAGCATGTATAAATTATGAATACCTCCCTAGTTAAGAGGGAGTGTTGAAATATGTAGCTAGGTTCAGTCTTCATAATGACATGTAATGGTGATTTTATGTATTCAATGAAAAGAGAAAAAAAATATTATTATTAATTATAAATCTTCCGGGAAATCACATAAGAAATTTTGGAACCGACGCGTTTCGAACTACCAACTATAGTTCATCATCAGGATAATGAAGATTGGCTGATCTTACTTACACATTTATACCAGGAAGAGAGAAGCAACTGTCAAAACCCAAGAAAAATTTTAAAAATGTTAAAAAACGGTCAAAAATAAGAAGAGGCCCCGTACGTTGAACAGGGGTGACGGATGGAAAGTTAGCAGTTGTTGGATTCCATCTCTTCACTCCCTGTAAGGGTCCTTACTCTAAGTGGTTTTTTTTTTAAATTTTTAAATTTATTTTATTTTATTTTTATATTTATTTTATAATTTATTCATTGGTATTTTTATAATGTGATTATATTATTATTATTTCTTTTATTTTATTTAGTTTATTTTTATTTTAGTTTTACTATATTTTATTTTTTGATTTATTTATTTTAATTAATTAATTAATTTATTAAATTAAATGATTAATGTCAAAATAAAATAAAAATAATTTATTTTTATTTTTTCATGTATTTATTTATTAATTTATTAATCTATTTAATGATTAAATCATTTATTTTTTTTTCATTTTATTATTTTATTTATTTTTTGATTTATTTATTACTTTGACTTTGATTTTTTGACTTTTGACTCATTTCTTTGGGAGGAGTGTTATTTGTAGTTTTTAGTCTTGATTTTAGATTATTTATTTTATTTTTAGTTTGACTTGTGTCTTTATATAATTTTCTTGGTTGTTTCGTAAATTTTAAGGATGGGGTAATTATATTTTTGGTTCATTTTATATTTTTATTTTTATTTTTGACCGTTTTTTAACACTTGTAATTTTAAGGTTGGGTTAATTATATTTCTGGTTTATTTTATATTTTTATTCTTATTTTTGACCATTTTTTAACATTTTTAAAATTTTTCTTGGGTTTTGACCGTTGCTTCTCTCTTCTTGGTATAAATGTGTAAGTAAGATCAGCCAATCTTCATTATCCTGATGATGAACTATAGTTAGTAGTTCGAAATGCGTTGGTTCCAAAATTTCTCTTGTGATTTCCCGGAAGATTTATAATTAATATGTTATGCTCTCAAATATTATTATTGTTTTTGAGGCATGGGTTTCATGCTCAAGGGAAATTTATTTTAGGTCAAGCTCCCATTCAGAGCTTCTAGGATTTACCATAGAGTCTATAAAGGTCAAAAGAGTCATTATCATGTATTGAAGATCCATTTGGGCATGTTACATATTGTAAATAAATTTATTTGAGTCAAGTAAGGTCAAGAAACCCTCCAAGATCAAGTCAAAATGCGTGCATCAAGTCGGTCCTCCTATTATGTCAAGTTGGCCTAGAAACTGGGAGATGTCGACCTATTTTGAAGGAGCTAGAAGGCTATATATAGGAGTCTAGTCGACCTCATTTGGAGAGAACATCAGACACAAGAACACTCGACAAAGATCGCTGAAATCAACGAAGGAAGGAGACTAAGCGAAGAGAGTGTCATGTCAAGCACTGTTTTTGGGTCATATATCTCTCAGTTGCAAGCCAAATCTAGGGCATTTGTTGCAGAAAGGAGATCGAATTATAGTCATGCTAGAGAAGCCGAATTCTGGTGTTGAAATGGACTAAATTGAAGACCGAGATTTGGAAGAGAAGAAGGTCTTGCACAACGAAGAAAAAAGAAGGATCAAATCTACCCCTTCTGTCTTGCACGTGTGAGAAGTGCATGAAGCTACAAACAGCCAAAAAGTTCAAGAAGGAAATTTATCTAGTATTTCAGGGATGAGGACAAGAAGAAGAAGGTGCAACAGTTCACTGTGTTTGACTTGAAGAAGAGCAAAGTTTGACTTGATCTTGGACGGGTTATTTGTCAAGGGTCTAGGTTTTGGAATTTGTCAATTGAAGATTCTATAAGAAGAATTTGTTTGGGTTTTCCTCTCAAGATTAGAGAGGTTTTGGCCCTGAATGATAACCTATATCTTGTGTCTCTTGTCTCATTGTTGTTTATGTTTTGGCAACTGTTTGATGAAGAGAACGCAATAATAGTCAAGCTAAAGAAGAGCCTAATAAGAAAAGATTAAAAAGTATTGACAAGAAGTTACCATGTGCTAGAGAAATCATCTTCACTGGCTGTCCTATATTTCTCAACATAGGTGTCTATTTTTAATTATTAAATTTTCCAACTAGTTGGAAATTTAATAATTTGGATGTAAATTGTAAAATGAAATGTTTGTAAAAGTTGAAGGGGGTAGAGTACTCATAATTAGAACATCTACACCTCAACTTTGTGTTTAGACACCTTTTGAGGGTTGAAATTATGTTTATCCCCTCAATATATTATTATTTTCTTTTCCCAGCAAAAAAATTGCTAAATACTTATCCGGAAATTGGTTAGAAAATAAAAATGAGAGAAAAATAAATCCTCTCCAAGTGAAGAATATTAAAAAAGGGGGGGTGCACTTTTCAAGAAGGGAATCTCCACAAGTCAGGTAAGCAAAAAATATTTTTGGTCTAGAAAAGAGGAATTAATTCCCATAAAAATCGATTATTTAATGAAAAATGAATTTATGGTCCAAGTTGGTTAAGTGAATGGGGATTTTTCAAGGAGAAAAAGTCGGAAAAAATATTTCTTGGACCAAGAAAAAAGGCATCATCAAGGAATTCGAATTTTTTCTCAAGCAATCAACGATGGAGATTATTTTGACATGGATCAAGCATTTAATCAACCAAGATCAAGTCAGATTTGTGCACCTTCATGGATATAGCCGTTTTTCACTTGGAAGAGTCTCTAGAGCTCTCATTTTTCTATATAAGGAAGCATATGCTCCTCATTGTGAGATCTCTGGATACTATTCTCAAGCTTTTTGCTTTTGAAGCTCTCTCTCTATTTTGAAATAATAATACACAAGTCTTTGGGGTGAAATTTTGTTGCTCTTCTCTAATGGATATGGTAATGAATTCTTGAGCTTAATTTTCTACTGGTGATTTTATTTGCTACTTCATTTGCTTACTTAGAATTTGTTGGAAAATCAGAAAGGAAGAAAGATTTTCTTTACGTTGATAATTACTTGTGATATTTTTTGTGTTCTTATTAACTTTCTTGTGTTCTTTTATCTTAGTTCATCAAGCAATTACCAAAACCATAACACGAAGATCACAAACACCAGATGTAGGCGGACAACCAAGGCAAAACCCCTATCTAGGGGAAAACCTAGTCAACAACTCTTCCTTCAATAGTTTCACGAGATAATCCAAGACTCTTTGACCTAGACATCGACTTCCTCCAATCACCAAGTCAACCCTTCCCTTCTTTTGTAGATGATAACCTTCCAGCAACAACTTCGATCTAGAACTTCGACCTCGTAGCAACAAAACTTCGACCTAGTAGCAACAACAAATCTTTGACCTAGAAGCAACAACACTTTGACCTTGATGCAACAACAAAATCTTGACCTTGAAGTAGCAGCACTTCGACCTAGAAGCAACAGAACTTCGACCTAGGTGCAATAGAAACTTTGACCTTGATGCAGCAGCAAAAATTTCGATCTTGATGCAGTAACAAAGACTTCGACCTTCCAGCAGTAACCTAGTAACTTCACACCTGTGAGAAATAGATGTCCCAGAAACTTCGATCTTGCAATCCTCCTCCTTCTCATGCAATTTCGTACACTTCTCCTTCTTCTGCTTGTATATCGAACTTTTGATGATCTCCTCTAAATGAATCGAATTGCTCTCTATTTATAGGCTCTTTGTGGGTTGAATTACCCTAATGAGGACTGACTTGATGAGGTAAGGGCCGACTTGGTGTGGAGGTGACAAATGACTTATTTGACTCAATAAAAATTCTTTTTACATGATTCAAAAACCTAAGAAAGGTCTTAGAAAAAGGACAATGACTCTAATGACTCAATATAAAACCTAGAAGTCCTCAATGGGGACTTTGACCTATAACATGATGACCCAAGCATGAAACCCATGCTTTAATAAGTCATAATAATAATTTCTTTTTCTTTCTTTTGATAAATGCATTTCATTATGACTCAAATACAATTATGAAGACCGAACCTAGTTACATTTTTCAACAAAATTATTAGTGTATAGCTATCTTACACTGATAATTAGATCTGGAAAATATTTTAGGATTGGACGTGGCTAGTGTGCTTTTGTTTATGTTGCTAGAATTTACTTCCATTATATTTTTCCTATCTCATCTGAAGGTAACAAAATCTTTATGAATTGTGTAGAAAACATTTAATGGAATCAGATCTCAAGCGTGAGGGGATGATTTTGCTTAAGTTAACCAACTATTGAGTGAGGAAGTGGGAGAATCCACTCTATTTCACTTGAAGGATTTTATTTGACAAATTTGTTGCAGGGTGTCTAACCCTTAGCTAGAGGAAAATTTTATTGATCTCATTTATCTCTCTTTAAATCATTGTGCTTAAATAATATCTGCTAATCTAGAGCTATCATTGGCTAGTCATGGAATCGAGTTGTATTCATATTCCACTGACTTAGCCATTGTAAATTTTTAAATAATCTTGTGAATATTTTATGCTATCTTCTGTTGTGCATCTAAATTCGTTTGCAGATCTGAAGAAAATTTTTTTGCAGAAGGGAGTTTCTTCTTCTAAATCAAAATTTCTAAAAGGTGTAAAATTTAGTTCATTCATTTATTTTTTGTGGCTTGGGAAATTTAATTGCAATTTTTTTAGGGAAGGCCGCAAGCATTTTAAAACTTTCCCTTTGCTTCAAAACCATATTTTTCTAAGGGTTAGTTATCATAAAAATTTTACAAAATTTCTTCAGGGGTATTTATTTGGGTTTTAATTTTGCAGACCTAGAATAAATCTGGTGAAGCCGCAAGACTTTGAGGGTCTTATTTCTATTGAAAATCAATTTGCTCTAACCCTGTTTCTTTTCGCAGAAGAAATCACCGTTTTTTGAAAGTGATTTCCATCATATTTTCTTGGAGAAAATTCAATGTTTGATACCCTTGCTGTTGTTGCAAATTTTTTAGGCTTGGCCACAGACATCTTTGTTGAATTAATCTAGCAGGCCACATTGATTTTATTTAAGGGTTTTGAAAAATTATAAGACACTAATTTAACTTAGCCACAAGGTTTTTTAGAGGCCTTCTGTGCCGCAAGCATTTAAAGGCTTGGTTTTGTCTCAGATTTAAAATTAATTAACCTTGGAATCATTTGCAGGCCATAGCGATTTTTTTTGAGGATTTTCTAAATTGGATCATGCCTTGAAATTACATGTTTTTGTTGACAGGGATTTTTTTTATTAAATTATTTAGGCAAGAGTTTGTAAATTTTCTAGTTCAATCTCAAGGATATGTGAAGGGTCTTTATCCACAAACGCAAGAGGTTTCTGCAGCTAAATTTTGTGGTAATTTTAACTCTTTAGCCGTCGTCAAATAAGTTTGATTTTTGGGGATGTCGTGGGGTCTTTGGGGTTTAATTTATTTGTCTATTTTTCAAAAGGCTAACAGTTCAATTTTTGCAGTGATCATCAAATTGGTTAAAGAGGGTCTTTGACTCTTTGTTATTGCTGTGCCATAAAATTTTAGTGAACTGTTAGATTTTCAAGCTTGCAATTTTTATGTGATTTACATTGTGGATCTAACTGCGGTTTTGCAGTGAACAAAGGTGATTTTGGAAGAGATTTTATCACTGTTTCCAAAGCAAAAATTTTGAGGCCTGAAGGATTATTCCATAAGTGAAAATCCTGGCATCAAATCAACCCTTTGAAAGCTTTTTCAGATCTGGTGCAAGAGTTGGGTTATTCAGAATAAAATTGATAAGCAAAATCTTGAGAGAGATAATGACCTGTGAACCTTAATTGATTTTCCCTTATACACAATAAGTTTTAATCTGAGATTCTTGGGGTCATTTAGAGCAGGGCTTAACCTTAAAAAGGCACTTGTGTTATCTATTGACATATTGTTTCATTAAGCATCACTTTTTGCTTCATCAATATTGTGATCTTGGAATATTTGTCATATCTTTAGTGGATTTCATTTTTGAAGCATCTTGACCTACGTTGTCTCATTGAAGCATTTGCACTGCATATTAGTCTTGCATCTTGTACTAACTTCTCCTTGCAACATTGCCTATCTTGTGGCTTGAGGAATATTTCATCATTGAGCAAGTTCTCTAATTTATCTGAGCATTGTATCTAGGCACTGGTGTCTTATGGTTTCATCTTAAGTGTCATATAACTGAGGTTATTGAGCTCACATTGCTCAATTTGATAACATAGCTTTCCCTCTAATCTCATTTCAAGCTACCAAGAGAAATAATTTCCCTGCCTCAAAATCTCCTAGAACTTCTTGTTACATCAAGTTTTCCCCTCATTGTCACCTTTAGGGACTACCTCCCTTGACTTAGCTAAGAGAAAGTCTAAACGGAGTGAATAGGGATCAGAGTGACAGCCCCTACTCTGAGCGCTGTGCCTTTAATGTACACTTTGGGCGACAACAGGTACCTTGATGTGTGACTACTATTGTTTGGCTATCATTGTTGGGAGATTCTAATCTAAATTGCCAGGGTATAAGTATGTGCATGACTCTTTTTGAAACAGGGGATGGGTGTTTGTTAGGGTATGCACATTGAATTGCTTTTTTAGATTCAAATATTTTCAGTGTCAACCTATCCATTCATCAATTGACATTCAACATTGAACAGTGCATCTGAAATTGCAAAAACTGTAAACTTCATCACTGATCAATCTCATAAATCATTGATAGAAAAATAGTGGACTGGTAATATTATGTATTAATTTTGAAGCCAAGTACATAAAAAAATTCTCCACTGGTGTTTCCGCAAAATGAAGAAATAACGTAGTTGCATACTGGTAGTCAACTCTCAGTGTTCTCTGCTGCTGCATCATTATCACCAAGTAGACTTAGGTCCTCAGTTGACAAGTTTGCCAGTGGCCAGGTAATCAACTAATCATTGCACTCAAGTGTAAGGTCATCTTCTGAGATTGTAGCTAAAGGTCAAATCCATTTTTTTGACAATTTTATGAAATGGGCTTTGAGTCTAATGCTCATGTGCCTTTTCAACAAATAGGATAAAGTGTGTACTTGATTTCTGCTGGACCCACCCTGTGCTGTGCTCTTGGGCCCCTTTATCTTCTTACTTTATTTTCCTCAACAGATATTGAGGATTGAGATGGAAATCACAAATTCTTTTTTTTACTTGTTGAAACTTGATGAAACTGAAATGTGGGGATTCAGGGAGTGAAAAATGCAGGAAATAATGAAAATAATGTTTCATGCTGAACTGCTGGACACCAATTTCTTTCAAGAAAAACAGTGAACAATGCCCTACATCATCTCTTCTTCTCTGTTGGTCTTTTACAAGCTCACACGACCAAACTGAAAATGCAAAAGTGAGTGTGAAATGAGATTTTTTTTTGGTGTAAAATGGTGCTGCACTTAGTTGTTTTAGTGTTTCCCAATGTGCCCATCCTTGACGCAGCCTTATTGGGGATTTTTAATTATTAATTTTTTTTTTTTTCATTCTGAAATTGGCATCAACATACCCAAAATCAGTGTATGTCTGAAATTTCCTGGGGTACAGTGATGCTGCAAGGTAGGATGTTGTACAGCAGGGTATGGATTCAGGTACCTTTCTGGTATGTCCACGAGGTATCTGACCCTTTGGTACCTGCACTCATGCCGAATAGCTTATAATGCATTTTTTATTCTAAAATTTAGGTGCTTGTATAATCATCAATACCACAAGCTATAACTAACCAGAATAGAAGGAATGAGTTTTAATAGATTTCTCCTCTGTTATATCTATTGTCCACTTTCAATGTTTCAAATGACATGTACCTGCACTTCTTGAAGAATGCATTTGGCGATTAGATTTATGGGTTTGTGTCTCGATCCGAAGTTTTGGTGATGCTATTTATCTATGAAGAGCTTCTACTAGGCATAAAACAAATAATTCTTTGGTTTGGCTGCCAGCAAGCACAGGTTGTCATTTATTCTATAGTGTTATTAACTTATTTGCTTGATTATAAGTCATCTTTGCATTCTTTTTTTCCTAGATTAACCATTTTACACATTATAGTGCGTCCAGAGATGATTTGTTTGCTGGCATCTATGTCCAACATTGGTGATATCAATGTTATGCTTTTGAAGCTATGGAAATCTTGTATTAGAATTTGGAATATCTAATAGCATGATTTCTCTATATATTTGGCAATTTGTGTTGGAACTATCTAATAAATGAAAGCTTTTGTTGGTTATTTTCAATTGTTGCTTCAGGCAAGAGGAACTGGGTACAGTCAGCCAATTAGCAATCAAGGCAGGATGGGGTTTCTTCGAGATAAACTCGAATATGACCGAGAGAGAAATCTAAGGGAAAGGGGTAAGTTTCTCATGTCAATCGATTTCTTGTATTATGGTGCTGTTTTGGACGACCTGATGCTAGAATCAATGAACTGAATCATACTCTATTTCCTAATCATCATCTTCAACATTGCTTTTTTTTCCAACAAGAATCATAATAGTCATTAGTCTGTTTTTTATCATATTACAGTTTTTGAAGGATTAAAGTATTTTGCTAGACTACCTTTGTCTTTGACTTCTAACTTGCTAGTATAAATTTACGGGTTTTAAGAATTGTGAGATTGATGCTGCTCTAAGTTTTAACAAGCTTTGTTTAGCCATGTTAAACAAATACAGCACATCAATACGTGTTAGCAAGATCAGTGTTTGATATTTCACCTGGTAGCTTTTAAAGTTTTTTTCATGTGCTCTGTATTTGGTGGTATTTTTCCATTTTATCCTTGTTTCATGCATTAATTTTCTACCTACATTTGTTAGTTCATTCATAGCTATAAGATAAATATGACTTGATTAATGTTGAATGAATGACCAAAAAGTTAGGTCAATGGAACTATAAAGAGTGCATCCAGTGTAATCCAAAAAGTGGGAGTCTGAAGCTGTTCCAATAACTACTCTAGTAGCAACAAGAAAATATCTAAGAACATAGCCAGAAGACTAGCTCAGAGAAAGAAAGAGACAGAGACATAATGAATACATGGTTACATGATTGAAACTTATCAAGAATATGCCAATAGGTGCTGGTACTAGAAGCCGAGGCCAAAAGAGGGTTTGAGAAGAAGATAAGATATGGTAAGACAATTTTATTAATGCCCAAAGAATGACCACAAATATGTCAAAGGGATTGCTGAATATACAAGGATGAATACACACAAGTGAGTGCGAATGCAGCTCCTATAAAAAGAGGATCTAATCTATGAAATATAGGACCTAAAATCGAAGGTTTATAATTTAGAGTTTGATACAAATGTATGTACCACTTGGAAGAAAGAATCCTTTTAAAGAGCTTCGAAGCCTGGAAGAATGTCTAAGTTGAAGACGACCAATGGAGTTCTCAAGGTCTCTTGGTGCCATCACCTATTGATGAGGAGGAGCCAACCTTTGAGTTGATGCTTGTAGTAAGTGGAGTTCTCTAGGTTGAAGCAAAGAACCTCTTGATGGAGGACTATCATATGCACTGGAGATGGAAGATATGGGATAGTGGGCTTGTGGTATGTCATGTTGCTTGGAAGAGGTCACTCTTTGCTAAGACCTAGAGGAAGAGGATGATGAATGTGTCTTGGGATTGGAATACTTGTATTGGGCTTGAACATGACACCGCTACAAGGGTTTTGATTTCGAAGGTTGGATATCTCAGGAATGTGTGTTGGGATTGGAAGACTTGTCTAGGGCTTGAACATTACATTGCTGCAAGGGTCTTGAGGGTGAAGGTTGGATATCTCAGGAATGTGTGTTGGGATTGGAAGACTTGTCTTGGGATTGAAGCCTTGAAGATGACATTGCCGCAAGGGTCTTGAGGGTGAGGGTCGGATATTTGTCCATGATCTCATGGATTTGGATGTCGACGTGAAGTATTGAGAAGAAGGAGGTGGCCATCCTGGTAGTTCTTGGTGGTGGGGGTGGTTTGAGGGATGCAGATCTAAGTCCTAGAGCATCTTTTATGTTTAAGGCTAAGCACCATTGATCCAGTTAGTTGAAGAAGAGAAAGAGAGAATTTTTGGGAGTCACTGAAAAGGCAATGATATTGAAGACTCATGATTGAAGAAAGCTTTGTACAATCACAAGTAGACACGTTGGGCTTGGTATTCTTGGATTGATGGATATTTGATGAGTCTTGGTTGATATTATTATTACATAATTTGTTTTTGACAGAAGCAGAAGGACTCATGTGTCAGAGGGAGCAACTGTGATAGAAAGATTTTCTTCTGTAACAGAGGGAGTAGTTAGGGAGCCTTGTTTTAGTTTTAGAGGGAGTTGAACTCTGATTCGAGATGATGATATATTAGGCTAAGGGATCAACCATGATTACCACAACATGATATGTTTCAGTGTGAGAGGGAGCACCCAATCAAGGTGGCATGAAAGCAACTGTGGTGATGAATCCAATGAAAGAAGCAAATCAATTTATGGTTGAGCCAAGGCATGTAGCTCAACATGTGTGTTGGAGTGCCAACATGGTACAATTGGTCATGGCACAATCAATTATGGTTTGATATATGCCTCAAATAGTGAAGTACAACTACAAGGATTCACAAATTTAGATTGAGCAGAGAATGTAGAAGACAAAAAGAATTCATCAGGATATTGCCTTAGTTTGGGCCCCACAATGATTTCTTGGATGATCTGGAAGCAAACATTTGTTGCACTCAGTATTGTAGCTTGGTTGGCAAGTTGAGAAGCAATATGGCTTTAGGGGCTACATGCCTTGGCTCAATCATAAACTCATGGTACAAAAGGAAGAAGTATGGCTCCAATAATATTTTATAGTCAAGCAAGATTGCTGATAAAGATTTTATCCCAGGATGAAGTTTGAATACTTCGAGGATGAGCTTGGAGTGACTAAACATGTCTCCCTCAACAAGAGGGAGTTATGAAACTGCAACATCTAGGATAGTCATTCTCCCTAGGTCAGGTTGACCAGGATGAGGGAAAATGGTCCAAAGTGATAGCATCAGGGACAAACATTCTCCCTGTGCCAACTATGTTGACGACATTAGGGAGAATGGTCCAGCAAAGGACAATCATTCTTCCTGTGTCAAGTACATTGACCAAATTCAAAAGAATGGTCTTAGATGCCTAGAATCACTCGTTTGGGTGGGTGCCTTTCAACATTAGACTCATATTAATCTCCAAATAGGTTGAGTGAGCTCCTTTACTCAAATGAATTGAGTGTGCACCTAGGGTTTCACCACGAGTCAAAGAGATTGACCAGGATAATGGTGTTGAGAATTTGGTAGGGTTGTGTTATATTTATTATGCTTCTTTATCTTCGTTAGCTTATTATGTTCTTCATCAAGTCAATTATCAAATGCACAAGAGACACAATGTTTAGGCTTTCAAGCCAGGGCCAAAACCTCCCCCTCTTGGAGAGGGAAACCCGATAATCATTCTTCTCATAGATCATCAATTGACGAGTACCAAGACCATGAAAAAACCCTTGACACTGATATGCCTCCAAGACCCTTGTCACTAGCCTTTGATATTTCTTTGAGCTCCTCCTTTTGCTTTTCCTTTGAGAAACTCTATTCTTCTTTTCTACACCGTCTTGCACCATACTGCACTATAGGAGTCTCGACCTCCTTGTTGTCTTCCTTGATGCTACATCAAGACAAAAATATCAGCTTCTTCATTACTACAAATTTAGACAGAAATATGAGTCTTCTATCCTTGGCTTATCCTTCCTTTTTCTTGGTCTTACTTCAGCTCCATCTTAGTCCTTTATCGAGACCTGTTCTTCTCTTTGATATTCGAAGCAGTGAGAGATGTATTTTATTGTGCTAGAACCTCAGGAAAGTCTCGGCCTTTCTGTAAGTATATGCGAGATAATATAAGGCAAGACTGAAGCTTAGAAAATCCTTTCTTCGTACCTCTTGAGTCCTCCTTTCATACGCAATCTTCTCCACTGTACTTCGCATCCAATTGCAGACTTGTTCGAATATATCTTTTGTGTCTAAGTCTGAGAAATTTAGAGTTATCCAAACTTTACTTACTACCTTTTGTGCGAAGTCTACTAGGGTATTTATAGTGGTTTGACCCTATAAATTAGCCGACCTGTGTGAGTGAACTGTTGTGACTTATTTTGAGCCGACTTGAGTGTGCATCCTTTGTATTGAGGCCGACTTCAACAAGGAGAATATTTATCATCTTTAAGCTGACTTGTGGAGCATATTTGACATGGTCTTGGAGGCATATATTTACATCAATGAATTGTCTCTATAAGTGTAACACCACTTCATTTACATGACTCTAAATTATACACTTATGACAAGATGACAAATCCCTACAGACATCAAGAAAAAGTCTTTGACCTATAATAAAAACTCCTTGCTCATGAAACCCATGAAGCAAGCTTTGCAAAAATACATTTTATTATCTTTGGCTATTACATAATTCATAATTACAAGTCATTATGAAGATCGAACCTAATTACACTTTTCAACACTCCCTCTTAACTAGGGAGGTATTCATAATGGTACATGGTCACTCTCAATATGCAGAATCTCATAAGAAGAATTTGATTGGTTTCTTGAGGACTCCGACCTGGTTTCTTGAGGACTCCAATCCTCTAGGGCTCCAACCCTATCCTCCAAGGCACCGACCTTGTCTTTATGAGGCTCCAACCTCTTGGGCTCCAACCATCAACTTCACTTAGTCAAAATATGTTTGGTTATTCTTCATGGCTCCCAAAGTCTTCTACAACGAGCCCTGTCACACTTAGTCTCCACATCACATCATCAATGACAAGCTTTTCTTCTTAGAAGGTGTCACCACTGCTCTTCATTGTACCCAAACAATTTCTTCAAATTACCTCATGATGACTAATGCATCATGGTCTCCAAGGTTCTCCACGAATCATCAAAGTCAGTTCCAAGTGTTTGACTCACAACAAACTTTGATGATGACAAACCACAAATATGAATCTCCACAAGTATATCCGACCTCCAAAGTACTTCAAGTATTGTTCTGATCAAGTTCAAGAGATGCACCACCCAACAGATCTGCTTAATACCAGCACCGAGCTCACAGATGAAGGATCTGTCTCTTATTTAAAAAAGAGATCTATCTGAGTTTCTGAGTATAAGGATAGTCCAATGTCCTGTTGCAATATCCTTGGCCAGAGACTACAACACAGAGGTCCGAACTGTTATACAGGATCTAAGACAGAGCCACCACAGAGAATACTCTTTGAGCTTCCAACCAGTGGTTGTATTACCTTATTCGAGCCACCACAGAAGACACTCCTTAACCCTGAAACACTGTTTTTTTGAACCAACTCCTTATATCATTGATCTGAAACTTGTTTTCACAGTTTTTGTGCTCTTACTGGAGCAAGAACATTCCACACAAGTCTGTGAAAGGTATCTTCAAAATAGTTTAAGTCCTGTATACTTTTGCTGCAATGATAAAGGGTCTAGACTCTGAACCACTGTAGCTGTCCTTTTTTTATTTGTCTGAGTTATTAGTCCCTTAGCACAGTACGGATCAACAACCACACTTCGGTCAAGATAAAAGATCACTGTTCTAAGGGTTATATCCTTTAGTTAACAGGTCAAAGATTGCTTGCCACAGGTTAAGGGAGCTGCCTCCTTAATCCGAGCTAGAAAGAATATATATATATAAAAAAAAAAATTTAGCCCAAGACAATTTTTAATCTCTGATCCCCTCGGCCTTTCTATCTTTGTTTTTCTTGCGGTATATCACTGTAATTAATCACTGAAATTTCAGAGATAAAAATCCGAAATTCTGATTCTGAAATGAAGAGTCTGCCCACATATTTATAGTGGTTTGTCCATCCGAAAAGACGTGACTGTTGGGAGAAGGGCTGACATGAATAGGCTAGCACAGGTCGGCTCTATAAAAAATATATTTTTCTAAACTTAAAAATTCATTGTCTCATCAACCACCGGGAGTTTGGGGACAAGTAATGGCTCGTTAGAAAGGGAAAAATATACTCTACAAGATGGTATATGATCCATTTTGAAATATTACCTCTAAGGTGGTGAAAAACATTTTTCGTTGTGACTGCCCTTGAATTATTTAGTGCAGAAAATGATTAGGACAGTATGGCTTCTTTGTTTGGGTTCTCCATTGTTTGTCTTCTCCATTATTTAGCTTCTTCATCATCATAGGAACATGTAGGACATCCACGTCATCATGATAGTGTCCAACAATGAGTATATCATTCATGTCATCACATAATTGTGCAGTGATATGTTATAGTGCAGCATCATTAGGAGAACTTCAAATTAGTCTTTCAACCATCAAATGAAATCTTCCACATCATCATCTAGTCTTCCAACCTTCATCAAGTGTATGACATCATCATATGTCATCATCAAGTATCATCCAAGTGAATGACATCACCATATGACATCAAGGGTTAAGGTCTAGATCATCAAGTGCATTCAACATTTAGATCAAGTACTTCTTATGGCTTCTTTCATTAGCGGTTTGACTTTTTCGTGACTTGACATATTCATTGATGGTATCCTAGTCAACCAAGAGTCATGGCATCATCATCTGGAACCAGGCATCTTAAGAATATTAACCATCTCAGCTAATCCCATATTGACATCATTGACAACCTTGATTACATATAGCATGATATTATCCAGCATTGTCACATAGCAAGGCCTTGACTAACAACTCCATCTTTTCACGAGATCTTGAGCTACAATGCTGGAGAGACCAATGACTATAGACACCATCGTCATTGTCTCCTAAGTACATAATCCACCCGGGTGTTCACCGAGTATGACCTCATAGGACTATTCTTAATTCTCATAGAATATCCATCATTTCACGATTACTCTTTTCATTGGATGCTTTAATACATCTCAACAAAGTATCAGATGCTAGATAATTACCCAATTCCAAAATACTCCATTCTTTCTTCCAATGAAGACAAGAATGTGTGTCTATCTCTACCTCTCAATTAGGGAGGATCCATTCACCATGTGTCTACGTTCTTCTTCATGGCCTTCACTAAGACTTATGATTGTTAGTCTTGGTCTAGTGCATGACACATGAGATAGAAAAACACAACTGTGACTCCCTCTTAACCAGGGATGATCAATCCATTCCATAAAGGAATGTACCTAAGCTTTCTTCTTGGCTTAAGTAAGAAACTCACTATCTGGCTCCCTCTTAATCAGGGACCCACAACAACAATGATGAAAACATCCAGTAGCTCATGAATTACTCCTTCCGATGATGTCATGAATTGAGGAGCCTTCAATATTGGGATCTCTTCTTAGGGCACAAATCATCCATCACTTTCATCCAAGAGCCAAGTTTTCTTGCAGAAAGTGATCCATCAATCTTCCCATCTACTCTAGCTTCATGTTATGCTGCTTTCTTTCAAACCATATATATTCCAAGCTATGTTGCCAGGAAACGTGGGTGCGGGTGCGGGTGCGGGGACGGGGACGGGGACGGCATTTTTTGAAACAGGGTGCATGGGTTCGTCTGGGTATTTTTATATTAATATATATTATAAATTATAAATTATAATTTATATATCATATATAATACTATATTTTGGACCTAGTTGCCCAAAATTAACACCTTTCCAGCTAGGCAGTTTGTCAAACATATCACATGTTCTTTGTTGTAGGTGAGTTCTCTTGTTTCAGTTCAGATTGGCCTTTAAAATCAGTGGCATAAACTCATAGATATCCCACAACAGAGATGTATTCATGCATTAAACTCAGTAATACAAATATTATTCGAGTAACACCATGCCATAACAAAATCTGCCACTTTCCACTAACATTTTCAACTCGGAATTTTACAGTGAAATACTATTTATTGTGAGACTAAAACAGTGAGCTGATACAGTAGATAGGACACATGGAACCTGGTTACTTTGGGTTGATATGATGACAACATCCTCTTCAGCACTTTATATCAGATTTCAACAACCCAGAATATGTGAAAGTTGTGGTCTTTCTGAGTAGTATATTTCTGAAGATGAAGACAAACAACACTAATGGGTGTATATAAAAAATATCAGCGCACTAGGACAGCCCTCCAGCTGTGGTCTGTGATATATGCTGCCCAGAAATGCATGTACAGGTTCACATTTGATATCAGCTCTTGTGGTTCCAAGCAGAACTGATCCTAGAGGTAGTACGCTGCCCAGAATGTGTTTCCAACAATGATGAGTGCACAAGAGTGGCTTATCAGATATCTCCTTCAATAAACTCTCCAGAACTTGTGGACAGCAGGAAATCAAAAGCTTAAGCTTAAGCTGTGCATTATACTCAGACTCACGCCCCACCAGAGAATAAAATACCTTGGCTGTAACTAATTTTGAACTCCCACAAAGCTACACACAACCCTGCCACTGATACGCAGCCCATTAATTAGGTACTCGGTTTGGCTAGGGCATTAGATAGACCCCATGGTCCATATGTCCAGCTCTGCCACCAATATGCAGTCCTAAACAACAAGGAAACTCGTCCAACATTAAAATAAAGAGAGTATCTCTCACTGGTATTCGAGCTGCTCCACAAAAAGGGTGAATCGAACTACTGGGATCTTCAGACTACCACTATGATGAGAATAGCCACTCAAAACTACAAATTCAACCTCTGTTTAACAGTGGAATTCATCTTCACAGGCCCAGATTTGGATTTATGTGCTCAGACTATCATGAGATCTTTCAACCTGCTAAATGAAATAGAAAGCACCAAATAAGCGTATAAAATCAACCGATAACACTGGAATACCTCAATATTTCTCGAAAATCTTGTTCTCCATTGAAGCTCCAAACTTTTTATAATTTATTTTATTAAATTATAATTTATTTTTAATATTTATTAAAATTTAATTAAATTTTTTAATTTTTAATCATTTAAAAAAATTTATATATTTGAAAAAATTGTTCATGAAGAACCCTGAAGAACCCGAAATTTGGGTTCTAAGTACCCAAATGATGGGTTCTTCATACCAAAAGAACCCAAGAACCCGAATTTTCTTTTTCGAAGAACCCGGTTCGTTTGGGTTCTTTTGAGAAGAACCCGTACCCGAATCCGGTACTTGGGTGCGGGAACCCGGTGCGGGTTCGGGAACCCCACCCCTGGGTGCGGGAACCTGTGCAACGTAGATTCCAAGGATTTTTCCATCCTGCCATATGGTTATCAACTTGTGGAAGTCATCTACTTCCATTTAGCAGCCTTGCATAAGCTCATAAGATGTTATTCAATTATAAATATGAATACTTAAATCAAAAGTTACCTTAGTGATGATCTTTCACCATGACATCCTTCTTGTAGGCATTGACATCCTTTGTATATGTTGACACATCTCAAAAAGATATGTGTTGCCAAGGGTCTTCATCTTTCCCAGACTTCTTGTCGAAGTCTACATATCTTCCCAAGAGATTTTCTTGTCAAGTCTTCTTAGCTTCCTTGGATGTTGACTACCTCTTTTGATGATTGCACTTTTTCGCGATCTCTTCCACAATTTTATTTCATTCCCAGGATCTTCCAATGTGCAACTCCTTGATAGTATATAATCACCTCATATTCCATATGAGGACATATTATGTTGATTTCATCTAGTGTGGAATATGTCTATTGACAACCTGTGCATCAAAAGTGTTCTTTCTTTCTTTGATCATACTTCTTCGACCTGCAACCATATGACCTGTCTACATAGCATCCAGTGTCAGCATATATATATATATATATATATATATATATATATATATATATATATATATATATGTACCTCATTTTTTTTGAGTCATCCTGCAACATATTTCCTTGGAGTGAAGAGTTTTATTCGCTTGACCTGTCATCATTTCTAATCCCAAAAATTCTACTAGTTAGAATTTCTCAAGGAAACCTATTGCTTTCTTTCTAACCAATGAGTTCAAAGAGGATTCCATTAGAAAATGTCAAAATCTGTTTCCTTATTGATTATTGAGTGATGACCTTTATCTTGATGACTGCCTTCTATAAATGTTGTTTCCTCGGTGAGGTTTCCAGGAGCCTCTTATAGCATAGATGTCACATATGTGTTACAAACATCCTCCTACAATGAGTGCTCCTCCTTCAATGCTTCCATCATGATGCCAATCCTCGAGTGACGCGCTTATCTAATATACCATGTTTCCTAACAACTTGATAGATACCTCTTATAGAGGAAGATGATATTAATAGAGATCTTTCACTTCTCTCTTAGGCTTCTTTGAATTTGGTTCTTCTGTTTTTCTGATGATATGGGCTTCTTCCTTTTTCCTCTTGTCCTTATTAGATTTGGGACAATCTTTCCATAGCATCGTATCTTATCCATGTTTCATCTTTTCTTCTTTAGGACCAAACTTATCGAATCTTCCGTTTCTCCTTAATATGGCAACATAGGCTTGATTCTCTTTATTTGATCCTATATCCACTTTGGCTTTTAACCTTGTCTTTTTTTAATTCCTATAGAGACCATAGATTTTGGAATGGCGTTGCTTCTTCTTTTCCATAAATGCTTGAAGTGAAGTTCTTCCCATTCCTCTGGCGGAGCATTCAACACCACTGTAGTTATTTCTCTATCAGACATTTCTTCTCCCAATTCCTGCAATTGATCTTGTATTTCGGAAATCTTCATGAAGTTATTTCCTCCTCTCTAGACATCTCCAACATGTATAGTTCTTGTCTTAGAGATGTTACTTCCCCTGCAGTACTTACTGAGAATAGTTCCACCAATTCGTCATATATTTCTTTTGAAGTTTATATTTTGATACAGAGGGAATGAGAGAGTCCTTTATGGAGTCCATAAGAATCCTTTGGACTCTTGTGTCTCCCTTCATGTGTTTGGCATGACTTCATTGTCCCTTTTCTTCCATGCAAGAAAGTTTGAAACCCTAACCAGTTTGTTGCTTTCTTTGCAAAAAGACAATTTTGATAGATTCATATGAAGTCATAAAGATACTTACTTGAGTAAATGCTTTTCTTCTTCCTTGTTGATGATGATGTAGATAGAAGCTCCATCTTAGATTGACTCTTTTAAGAGTGGTGTAAAGAGGTAGATCACCTTGGATCCTTGATAATGATGATGATCAAGGATGATAATTTCAACAAGGTGGCTTGATGATGTCTCCAACAATGTTGATTTGACTTCAACACCATGATGGTGATGGCTTCTACACGATGTCCTTCTTGATGTATAGGTCCTTGATCTTCTTGAGATGGCTTTCCACAAACTGTTTTTTTAGAACTGAAGATTGACTCTTCAATGTGAATCTCTGACTTTTGCTTTATAGAAAACTGATTCTTGATCTCATGGTACTTGAGTGTCTTCTTGCTAGATAGCCCTTTCTTGTCTTCAACACCTTAGCTTTGAAACCATGTTGAGAATTTGGTAGGGAAGTGTTTAATCCAGTTCTCTTACTTGATAACTACTTGTGTTATATTTATAATTCTTCTTTATCTTGGATCTTATCTTCATTAGCTTATTATGTTCTTCATAAAGTCAGTTATCAAATGCACAAGAGACACAATGTTTAGGCTTTCAAGCCAGGGCCAAAACCTCTCCCTCTTGGAGAGGAAAACACGATAATCATTCTTCTCATAGATCATCAATTGACGAGTACCAAGACCATGAAAAAACCCTTGACATTCATATGACTCCAAGACCCTTGTCACTAGCCTTTGATATATCTTTGAGCTCCTCCTTTCGCTTTTCCTTTGAGAAACTCTATTCTTCTTTTCTGCACCGTCTTGCACCATACTGCACTATAGGAGTCTCGACCTCCTTGTTGCCTTCCTTGATGCTACATCAAGACAAAAATATCAACTTCTTCATTACTACAACTTTGGACATAAATATCAGTCTTCTATCCTTGGTTTATCCTTCCTTTTTCTTGGTCTTACTTCAACTCCACCTTAGTCCTTTATCAAGACCTTTTCTTCTCTTTGATATCTGAAGTAGTGAGATGTATTCTGTTGTGCCAGAACCTCAGGAAATTCTCGTCCTTTTTGTAAGTATATGCGAGATAATATAAGCCAAGACTGAACCTTAGAAAATCCTTTCTTCGTACCTCTTGAGTGCTCCTTTCCTTCACAATCTTCTCCACTGTACTTCGCATCCAATTGCAAACTTGTTTGGATATATCTTTCTGTGTTTAAGTCCAAAAAACTCAGAGTTATCTGAACTTTACTTACTGTCTTTTGTGCGAAGTCTACTAGGGTATTTATAGTGGTTTGACCCTATAAATTAGCCAACCTGTGTTAGTGAACCGTTGTGACTTATTTTGAGCCGACTTGAGTATGCATCCTTTGTATTGAGGCCGACTTCAATAAGGAGAATATGTATCATCTTTAAGTTGACTTGTGGAGCATATTTGACATGGTCTTGGAGGCATCTATTTACATCAATGAATTGTCTTTGCAAGTGTAACACCACTTCATTTACATTAATCTAAATTATACATTTATGACAAGATGACAAGTCGCTAAAGACATCAATACGAATTCTTTGACCTAGAATAAAAACTCCTTGCTCATGAAACCCATGAAGAAAGCTTTACAAAAAACATTTTATTATCTTTGTCTATTACATAAATTCATAATTACAAGTCATTATGAAGACCAGACCTAGTTATAGTATTCAACAAATGGTGAGCCAGGACTAGTCAGTATACAATGGGTCAGAGGCGCTAACCAGAATCATGGTGACTAGTTGATGCTAAAGTTGTACCATGTGTCAGGAGTATTGATGAGGATTATGGTGAGGATACACCATAGGTCCGAGGTATTGACTGGAATTATGGTAACTTGTTGATGCTCTTGATTTACCATGTGTCACAGTGATTGACAAATTATGGTAATTGGATGATGTTGATGTTGATGATGAATTGTTATAAACTTTTCTTAGAGAAATTTGTCAACATGGGAACATCTAGATAGTTATTATGAATACCTCCCTAGCTAAGAGAGTCTTGAATTTTGTGGCTATGGTCTGTCTTCATAATTAATATTTTATCTCTTGATATATTTGTAATGATAAATGTAAAGCATGTTCTTCATGTCCTTTTTCACATGAGAAAATTTGAATTTTGAAAAGTTAATTTTTTGGCTCTAATGAAGAAGCACCCATTTAGCATCACAAGGTGACTATATATATAATCATTCTGTCCTCCTCTCTGTTTAGAAATCTAGGGGCAACAAAAGTAGGTGGTTTATCTTACAATGATAACTACTTGTGAGGACTTCTCCTTTTCTTAATTAGCTTCTTCTCATACTTGATTATTATTCTGTGTTCTTCTTCATCAACCAGCTACCAAACCATAAAGAACAATGAGACAAAGGACACAAGATGTAGGCGATCAACCAGGGCCAAAACCTCTCCAACCTTAGAGGAAAACCCACAAGAATTCTTCTTCTTATAGAATATTCAATTGACGATTTCCAAGACTTAAACCCTTGACCAAGAACCCCTCCAAGACCAAGTGAATGCTTCCTCTTTGAATAGCTTCTTCTTCCAGCAACTTCGACCTACTCAGCAACTGCAACTTCAGAACCTACAACTGCAACTTCGACTTGCCTAGAAACTGCAACTTTGACTTGCCCAGAAACTGCAACTTTGACTTGCCCAGAAACTGCAATTTCGACTGCAACTTCTCTTCTTTGCTTGGGTAGATTCTTTTTTCTAGAGAAATCAGCTTCCAAAACAACCCTTCTTGGTGACCTAACTTCACTTGTGCAACTCAACTTCAAAGAAACAATATGTGCCCTAATTCCTTCATACATGTGGAGAGAAGTAGCCCAAAAACAAATCCAAAATAGCTTGACTTTTCCTCCTTCCTTTGTTTTCCTCTTCTTCGCACTTCTTCTTGTCCTTATGATCGAACTTGTGTGTGAGAGTGGAGTGATTTCAAATGAGTTCGAGGTCTTCTTTATATAGGGTTCACATAGGGCCAATTTGCTACTTTTAGGCTGACTTAAAGTGTCCTTAGGTCGACTGGAACCTGGCATGTTTGACATGGTCTTGGAGGTGTCGAGAATTTAGTAGGGCAGTATTTAATTCAATTCTCTTACTTGATAACTGCTTGTGTTATACTTACTATGCTTCTTTTACTTAGATCTTATTTTTGTTAGCTTATTATGTCTCTCATCAAGTCAAATATCAAAACACAAGAGACACAGAATTTAGGCTCTTCAAGCTAGGGCCAAAACCTCTCCCTCTTGGAGAGGAAAACCTGAAAGTAATTCTTCTTCTAGATCTTCAATTGACGAGTACAATAACCATGACATAGACCCTTGACACTAGTATACCTCAAAGACCTTGTCACTGCGCTTTCTCAGCTTCTTATGTTGATCTCCTTTTTTGCACCAACACTAGGGAACTCGGTCCCTACTATAATATGTTCCTTTCAGTCTCCCTTGGATCTGTACTCAGCCTCTTATAGACTTCTTCTCTGTTCTTTCTTTGTACTATTCAAATCTGATGCTAGAGTCTTCCTTCTTGCTGGAGTAGTCTTTCTTTACGCTATGTATCCTTTCTCCCTTTTCTTGAGATGTACGAGATCAATATAGAGACTTATATTATCTCCTTAACATACCTTGTAGTCCCTTTTTCTTTGTTGTCTAGTCCTTCTTCTTCGCATCTCCTTTCAGCACTAAATGACTATCTTGATATTGCTGAGGTGACCTTCGACCTACCTCAGATATGTGAGGTAGGCTCAGACCCAAAACAAAGATATCTTTTACCCTCCTTTCTTGCAGTGAACTGCCCCTTCTTTCTTTGTTGGAAAGTTACCCTTTGAGCATTGAATTACAAACCTTCCTTTCGCACTTGATCACATAATTGATTTGAACTTATTGTCATCAAGTGAGGCCGCAGACCTATATATAGAGACTGTCCCATGTCTTTTAGGCCGACATGAATTCTATGAGGTGAGCCAACTTCTTCCAACATCTTCTAGGCCGACTTTGTTCAAGGGTATATGCATCTCATTTGGGCTGACTTCCATGAGCATATTGATAAGGTCTTGAGGTATACTTTTTACATCAATAATTGTCCTTTAGAAGTGTAAAAATCCTTCATATACATGACTCTAAATTATACATCTATGACTGTGAAAGTTTCAAAAATGAAACCCTACTGCATTGTCTTGATCTACTTCGCCTACTTGTTTGATTAATATAACAAGTTATTTAACTGAAGTATTCAGAAAAAACATTAAAGAAGATACAAACTGTAGCCTACACATCTACTGATCATTTACTGAACAACACGCACATGTGACAAAATTACACAGACTTTTCGGACAAATGTCCCTGGAAAAACCCAATGCGGGAAAACTCGTGCAACAACTCTAGAGGGTTTTATTATTATGTAGAATCTGAATACAACAATCTGGGCACCAGAAACGGTCTGCCCTGCAAAAAAACTAAACCGCAAATGTACCTTTCACTCGAAGACAGAAAATATGGCTGAATCACACCCTCAATCGGGATTTACAGATAACGAGCCCTTTTTTGGCCCACTAGAAACCCTCAATGCAGCCTTCTCCAGCCGCTGGGTGAACCCTCTAGCGCAACACAGCCTCTGTGTAGCGCAGGCTGCCCCTGCGTCGCTCTGGAAAGCTCTGCACTGCCTCTGCGTCACCCTTTGTGTGGCCTCTGCGTCCCTCCTGCTAGCCTCTGTGCTGCCCTGGTACGATGCTGCATCTCTGCTGCTGTATTCTCGGCCTCAGATCAAATCATCCCTTGTCGATCTCTGCCCCTCGTTGCGTTCCAAACTCACTTCGAATTCCTCGACAAACCTCGCCCCATAAATTCAACTTAGCTTCAGTGCTCTGCAATGTGTGTATGTGTTCTCCAACTAACCCCAAGCCCTTCCTTTATACTTTTCTCGTTGGCAAACCAATGACTGTGATCTAATATCTTATCAACGACTACGATTAAGATAAAGCTTGATCCACGTCACTTAGAACATTTCATCGCATGTGTAATTTGATTCACTTTAATTTTTCAATTTCCCTAAGTTAGACTTAGGGTCCCCATTAAAAAGTTTAATTATTTGAATAACTATTACACTGGATGAAATTTCTCCAAACGCTTTCTGGGTCTTGGAGATCTCGTGTGTCTTAACCCCTCACAAAGTTTCAGAGCTAGAGCACACCCAATGCTACCCCAAAATATCAACACTCCCTCTTAGCGAGGAGCGTGCTCTAGCAATACTTCCACACTGAAGCATCACCTGATCTCGACATCAGTCTCTGCGCTGCTGATGCTTGGCCTCGACATCAGTCTCTGCGCTGCTGATGCTCGGCCTGTTGCCCTCCAGCCACGGTGCTACTGCCACTGTACTACTGCCCATGTCACTGCCCATTGACACTGCCACATTTGTACTGCAACTCCCTCTCACTTTGCTGCATCATGCTGCCCATAGCACTGCCACTGCTAACTGTTGCACTGCAACTTAGTTGCTGAGAAGTAAGCAACTGAAGGACCATCACCCAAAATCCTGACAGACAAGTCAGTTGGGCTGGATCTCATCACTGAAGCACCCTCTACTGCTGCTCTGCGCTGTCTCTTTGAAGCACTGCGCTGTCTGTTGCATTGCACTGTGTAAGCATTGCCTCTGCGCTGCTGAAATCCCATCAGCCTCTGCACTACCGCTTCCACGCTGCTGCTGCCTTTCCTCTGCGCTGCTCCAGAATTTAACATCCCAACTCTGCCTCTGCCTCTTTTGCACCCACTGCTCCAGTCATGCTGCTACTGTCTTAAGGCTCCTGTAGCTTGTATGTGATCCAAGGGTTGGACACCTCAAGGATCCTGCCATCATCTGTAGCTGCTCTACAGATCAATATCGCCCCACTTCCTTGGTTCATGAGAACTCATGGCTACGTCATCGTCACTGCCATCGTCCCCTTTCGCTGCTGCTGCCTTGGAATCAGAAGATTCTTTGTCCTTCCTCTTAGGACAAGAGCTAGCGAAGTGTCCAAGTTCGCCACATTTAAAGCACTAGACCTTTGATAGGTTCTTCTTCTTCTTCCCTTGTTGCCTCTGTCCCTTAGATGCAAGGGCTGCATCCTCCTCCTTCTCTTTCTTTACTTTGACTCCACTGCTGCTGCTTTGCTTCCTGGTTATTCTACTGATTTTTTCCTGACGGAGGATTGCCCACATGTCCACCCAGGATGGTAACGCTGCCCTGCCCAAGATGCTTTGGACAAACGTTTCCCATTCATCGGTGACTGCATTCAGGGCAGTCCTCACCATGAGCCCTTCATTCGGAGTTGACCCCATAACAATCAGATGGTCCCTGATAGTTTGATGTCTAAAGAGGAAGGGATCAATTTCCTCTCCCTTCTGCATCTGGAACAACCACATCTAATTCTCCAGAAGCATCTTCCTCTGGACGGAGCTTCCCTGATACATCGTGTCCAATGCTGTCCACATCTCATTTGTCGTGTTCTTCCCGACAATATGTGGGACCACGTGATCCTTTACTCCATCCATGATCAAGTGCTTTGCCCGCGCTTGATGCTCGTTGAATTTCTTTAGGGGATCTGCATCAGTAGGCACAACCAAGACATTTTCTGCATGGTACTTGATGCTGTACTCATCCAGGACTGTCAGGATTTTGACCCTCCAGATAACAAAGTTGGACACACTGTGCAACCTATCCGGATCTCTCAGTCCATGAGAAACCATCTCTGCTCAAATTGTCGAATCACAAACTCTTCTCCCTTCTGCTGCTGCTACGCTCAGCAAAAGATTGGATCTGGGCTTCTTGGCGAAAGAACCCCTCTAGAGAATGTTCCCTTCTCGCTTTTGTCACCTTTGCTAGGCACTGTTCTACACCGACAGAACTTGTGCCACACCAGCAACTTTTGAAGATTTGAAACATCACTTCTGGTCTTGGCAAATTGCATTTAAAATTTTAGTCCTCACTCCGGTTATCAATTTTCCTTATCACTCCATGCATTCAGTTTTAAATCCAAGCATGATAAAAACACTAAAATCTGGAAATGACAATAATTTCTGAAAACACAAATTTGGAGATTTCACCACTGCTGGAAAATGCAGAAATAAAACACAGTAAAAATATAACAGCCACACAGAAAATGACAGTGATTTTTGGTCAATGTGATCCTGGAAAAACCCCCTACAACTCTTGGGGAAAACCAGTTTGAGAGCTCTTCTTTATTTCTGAAAATGCTTTTATAGAGAAACTGAAATACACAGTAAAAATTCAAGCAACCACAAATTACAACTTATCTCGATTTCCATGCTTGAACTCCACCTTGGAAAACGTGCCAACAACAAAACAGAAATAACAACAATAAATAATATCATTAAATGTTGTACAGTCTGCCTCGAAATCTGTGCCCAGAAGTCACTGTACGACTGTACGAACTGTACAGAAATGTACAACTGTCTCTCTCCTCAATTTTCATGCCCAACATGCCTTTAACCTGCTGTAATTTCTCCCTCGATTTTTGTGCGGTATGGTCCTTGAAATGCGTGCCAAATATTGTTGTACGGATTCTGCCTTGGAATTTGTGCCAAATAAATGCCACTGTACGGACTGCTGAAATGTCTCCTTGGGATACGTGCGAAAGTTTGTTGCTCTCCTTCACTTCCTCCCTGCTCAGAAATTTTCTCTTTGATCTCTCTTCTCTTTCTCTCAAATGCTCATGAAAGACTGAATTGATCTCTTTCTTCTTCTTCTCTCCTTTTACCCTAAATGACCTTTTGGGTAACCCTAAGATCTAATGGTTGAGATTCATTTAGATCTAGGGATGAGAATAAATATGCATTTAATTCTCACTTTCTATTTTTAAACTCACCCACTTAAATAAAGACCCACTTAACCTTTTATTTCCATAGTCACTTTTTCACTTTCTAATTTTTCATTGACTTTAATAGAGTCACTTTAAAATTAGAATGTAACTTTATCACTTGTAAAGTCACTTTTAAATTAGACTGACTTTACCAGTTATAAAGTCACTTTAGGAGAAGAAGTACAAATAAAGTGGACACTTTTCCCTAGGCCAAAGATCAAAGCTTTAGGGAAGCACTTGTCCTCTGGTACCCAAATTTTAACACTCCCTCTTATTGAGGAAAGTGTTCCTCACCACTCCCATCTTGTCTTTGAAGTAGACTTGCTTTCCCCGTGGTAAGGCTTTGGTGAAAATGTCCGCTACCTGCTCATTTGTGGAAATGTACTCAAGCTTAACTACTGCCTTTTGGACATAGTCTCGAATGAAGTGATACTTGATCTCGATATGCTTTGACATGTCATGGAAAATTGGATTCTCCGTGAGTTTTATGCAACTCTGATTATCGCAGTAAATCACAGAAGGCCTCAATGCCTGACCAAATAGAACAAACAACATCTTGCGAAGCCATATGGCCTCACAACTAGCCAAACTTGCAGCCATATACTCTGCCTCAACTGAGCTCAATGCAACTGACTGTTGTTTCCGGCTAAACCACGACATAACTGCCGAACCCAACCCAAAACAACAGCTTGAAGTACTCTTTTTATTTGAAGCACAACCTGCCCAACCTGAATCAGTGTACCCTGCTAGTCTCACTCCATCACTTTGTCTATAATCCAGACCATAATCGACAGTACCTTGCAAGTAATGAAGAATGTGTTTTGCATCCACCCAGTGCACTCTCCTGGGCTCACACATGAACTGACTCATAGTGTTAATTGCAAAACATATATCTGGTCGAATGTTGACCAAATACATCAATGAACTAATCAACTGTCTGTATAGAGTAGGATCCACCAACTCAGAATTAGAAGCGTGAAGCTTCTTCTAGTTAGTGATCATGGGTGTAGACATGGGCTTGCAGTCCTCCATGTGAAATCTGCTAAGAATATCCGCAATGTACTTCTCCTATCTCAGGAAGAAATGCCCCTCCTCCTGCCACAGCTCCAATCCCATAAAATAATGTATTAAGCCGATATCCTTCATCTCAAACTCTGAAGCAAGATCTCTCTTACAACCCTCAATGAGTCTCTCTGCACCAGTGATGAGCAAGTCATCAACATACGACACCAAAATGAGAGGCTCCTCACCCACCACAATGAAGTATAGGTTCGGATCAACCTCACTCTTTGTGAAACCCAACTGCTGTAAGTATATATCAATCTGATTGTACCAAGCTCTAAGAGCTTGCTTCAGTCCATAGAGTGCCTTTTTCAATCTGCATACATGGGACTCCTTCCCATGCACCTCAAAGCCCTGCAGCTGCTCAATATAAACCTCCTCCTAAATGAAGCCATTGAGAAAAGCGGTCTTCACATCCATCTGGTGGATCTTCCAACCCATCTCTGTTGCAATCGATATAATGGAGCGAATAGAGGTATATCGAGCTACGGGAGCGAAGGTCTCCTCATAGTTAACTCCCTCTACTTGTGAGAACCCTCTCACCACAAACCGAGCCTTGAACTTCTCTATGCTGCCATCTGGAAGTAACAACTAATTTACCTTCAGGCCTCGGCACTACCTCCCAAACATCGTTCTTCATAATAGAAGAATACTCCTCCATCATGGCCTCTCTCCAAACCTGCTAGCTCGCTGCCTCCTCATAACTAGAAGGCTCGGAGTCAACAATGCTTGTTACTAATGCCATGTAACTACAGAACTGCATAGGTGGTTTACTCTCTCTAACCTGTCTCTTTGGCCCAACAACTGATGTGGCCTCACGCAAGGTGTCTTGAAGCCACTTGGGCTTCCTCTTCCCTGAGCCTGTTTCTTCAATCGGAGTGAAAGAATCCTCATCATCATCATAAGCCTGAACTCCTGAAGACCTGCCAACTGACCTCATACCTGTACCTGTGCCTGTAGAAGCTAAAGTACCATGCGAGCTGTCCATCAGTGGACTACCCTGTGAACTGCTCTGCGGACTGCCCTGCATGCTACCCGAAGATCCCCTCACCTGACTTTGAGAGCCACTACCCATTGATGGACTTGACACTGTAATTGATGTACCTCCTAATCCCTGACCTCCTGCACCCTGTGCACTGGATCCCTGTGACTGACTCAACTGCTCCTGAGGGTCTGGTGACTCTAGATAGTGCAACTCCCGTGACCTCCTGAAAGCTCTCTCCTCCTCGAACTTCACATCCAGCCTGACAACCACTTTCCTCTTTGTAGGAATATAAATCCGCTAAGCTTTCGAGGTCTCGCTATAACCCACAAAGATGCCCTTGTCTGCAGTAGGATCTAGCTTGGTCCTCTTCTCCTAGGGGACATAGGAATATGTAAGGCACCCAAAGATACGAAAGTGCCCAACATCAGTCTTCTTCCCAAAAAAAGCCTCCTCAGGAGTCACATTCCCCAAGGCATGATGTGGACTCCTGTTCTACAAGTAAACACCAGTATTGCAGGCCTCTGCCCACAAAAATAAAGGTAACCCCTGATCGTGAATTATGGCTTTGGCAGCCCCTACAATGGATTTGTTCTTCCTCTCTTCCACCCCATTCTGGTAGGGGTTGTAAGGAACTGTGAACTCCCTCCTAATGTTTTCCTTAGCACAAAAATCTACAAACTCACTAAGGGTATACTCACTCATAACCACTCAAGGATACATGAGACATCTGACCACTCACATCGGAATGAATCAAGTCAAGGATCCCTGTCGCTCTGCTGTCACTATTGGGAAAAGGGGCTTTTGCAAACTTCCCCACAACACATCCTCTGCATACATCAAGGTGATTAGAACTGAAATCTGGCACATCGATGGTGATCTCCCGCAATGTCCTCAAGGCCCCATGATACATATGAACCATCCTGCGATGCCAAATCTCACACAACTCTGAATTGCTAGATTTGCTGTCGGTCCTGTCTTTGGTACTGCTACTCAATGCCATCAGGGGCTGGAATGAGAACTTGTACACCTTGGCATGGTGCACACCAATCACTCTAGCTGAAGCAACTAGAGTTCCCCTAGGATATATAAGCACCTTCCCTCTCTTGAACAACACCTCATACCCTCTGTCCTCAAATGCTGAGACAGATATTAGGTTCTTCTTCATTCCAGGCACATATAGAACATCTGACACTTTCAAGGGAGGTTTGGGTTCCCTATCAAATGCCAATGTCCCCACACCGACTGCTCTAACAATGTTGTCATCACCAAGTACTACCTCCATATCAGTATCACTCTCTGAAAGCTCTGAGAAGTACTCTCTAGCTCCTATCATATGATGAGAAGCTCCACTGTTAACATACCAAATGCTAGAAGATGCTCTGCTAGTAGAGGAGAGTGCACACTCCCTCTGAACCTGTATGGTAGGTGATACTGCGCTGGAGGACTCACAAGCTATGAACCCAAACTCTCGATCAAAGCTCTCTGAGAAGCCCTCTATCTCTGAAGAAGTTGCCATGGTTTTCTCTTTCCCCTTCTTTTTCTTCTTCTCCGGACACACAATAGCATAGTGTCCCAACTTTTGACAATTCCAACATTTGACTTTGGAATAGTCTCTCTCTTTGTTCTGCGGTTTGCCTTTACCATTTCCTTTGCCTCCACTGGTGGAAGCTTGCTTCTTTGCTTTGCCTTTCTTGCCCCTTGCCAACAATGCCAAATTGTCATCCTCCTCCCCCTGTTTGGCCGCCCCAAGATGGTTCTTCCTGATCTCATTCTGAATGCAATCATCCCACAACCTCTCCCATCCGGGAAGGTTCTCACGTGCAACAATACCATCTACAAAACTATCCCAAGTCTTGGGAAGACCATTCAAAGCAATCCTCACCAACTCAGTGGGTGCAATGGTCTCACCTACGACTGCCAACTCATCTCTCACGGAAGTGATCTTCGTGAGGTATGCTGTAGCACTGTCATTCTTAGCCATTTTTATGGCCTTCAGTTTCTCCATTAGGACCATCTTTTTGTTTTCATTTGAGCTCTAGTAAAGACCGGTCAAGGCTGTCCACATTTCATGTGCATAAGTCTTTCCTCTCACATGAGGAATGGCATGATCTTTGATTCCATCCAAAATCAATCTTTTGGCCTTAGCATTCTTTTTATTGAACTCTATTGACTATACAGGGTCAACAGGTATTGCTACTGGGTGCTGTGTGGTATGTACCATAATGCCCTAGACTTCTGCTTCCTCAAAGATACTCTGGATTCTCTCCCTCCATGCACTGTAGTTACTCTGCCCATCTAACATGTCTTCAACCCTCAAACCCAAAGACATGATTCATTGTCCTATCAAACTGAAATTTCAAATCTGGTAAAGGTTTTCTGTTTTCGGTGTAAAAATCAACTTGCTGTAATTTTCACTTTGCTGTCCCAAACTGCAATTTTCAGCCAACTAAGCTCTGATACCATGTAAAATTTCAGTCCCCACTCCGGTTATCGATTTTCCTTATCACTCCATGCATTTAGTTTTAAATCCAAGCATGATAAAAACACTAAAATCTGGAAATGACAATAATTTCTGAAACACAAATTTGGAGATTTCACCATTGCTGGAAAATGCAAAAATAAAACACAGTAAAAATATAACAGCCACACACAGAAAATGACACAGTGATTTTTGGTCAATGTGACCCTGGAAAAAACCCCAACGACTCTTGGGGAAAACCAGTTTGAGAGCTCTTCTTTATTTCTGAAAATGCTTTTATAGAGAAACTGAAATACACAGTAAAAATTCCAGCAACCACAAATTACAACTTATCTCGATTTTCGTGTTTGAACTCTGCCTTGGAAAACGTACCAACAACAAAACAAAAATAACAACAATAAATAATAGCATTAAATGTTGTACGGTATGGCTCGAAATCTGTGCCCAGAAGTCATTGTACAAAAGAAATGAACTGTACAGAAATGTATAGTTGTCTCTCTCCTCGATTTTCATGCCGAACTTGCCTCGAAATTTGTGCCTATAACTTGTTGTAATTTCTCCCTCGATTTTTGTGTGGTATGGTCCTCGAAATGCATGCCAAATACTGCTGTACAGATTTTTCCTTGGAATGTGTGCCAAATAAATGCTATTGTACGGACTGCTGAAATGTCTCGGGATGCGTGCCAAAGTTTGTTTCTCCCATTCACTTCCTCCTTGCTCAGAAATTTTCTCCTTGCTCTCTCTTCTCTTTCTCTCAAATGCTCATGAAAGTCTGAATTGATTTCTTTCTTCTTATTCTCTCCTTTTACCCTAAATGACCTTTTGGGTTACCCTAAGATCTAATGGCTGAGATTCATTTAGATCTAGGGATGAGAATAAATGTGCATTTAATTCTCACTTTCTATTTTTTAACTCACCCACCTAAATAAAGACCCACTTAGCTTTTTATTTCCATAGTCACTTTTTCACTTTCCAATTTTTCATTCACTTTAATAAAGTCACTTTAAAATTAGAATGTAACTTTATCACTTGTAAAGTCACTTTTAAATTAGATTGACTTTACCACTTATAAAGTCACTTTAGGATAAGAAGTACAAATAAAGTGGACACTTTTCCCTAGGCCAAAGATCAAAGCCTTAGGAAAGCACTTGTCCTCTGGTAGCCAAATTTTAACACTGCACAACAACTTCCCGACTTGGACTGCGTCACCCTCCTGGTGCGTCAGCCTTTGTGTGAGCAAAGTGGCTCAACGCCCTTCTTTTGGTTCTGCATTAGCCTCAGCGTGAGCAGACTGGCTCTACGTCACCTCTCTAGAGCTGCGTCAACCTCTGCGTGAGTAGACTGACTCTGTGTCACCCTTGCAGGGTCTGCGTCCCTCCAAGTGTTGCGCTGCCTTCTTCTGGGTCTCTGCTACTTCAGCTGCCCTTCCTGCAACAAATATCTTTAGACGCTTTGCTAGTGGATCAACTTGATTTGCAATGCTCTGATACCATGTGAAAGTTTCAAAGCAAAAACCCTACTGCAGTGTCTTGATCTACTTCGCCTACTTGTTTGATTAATTTAACAATTTATTTAATTGAAGTATTAAGAAAAAACATTAAAGCAGATACAAACTGCAACCTACACATCTATAGATCATTTACTAAACAACACACACATGTGACAAAATTACACAGAATTTTCGGACAAATGTCCCTGGAAAAACCCAATGCAGGAAAACCGGTGAAACAACTCTAGAGGGTTTTATTATTATGTAGAATCTGAATACAACAATCTAGGCACCAGAAACAGTCTGTCCTACAGAGAAATTACACGTCAAATGTACCTTTCACTCGGAGAGAAAAAATATGGTTGAATCACACCCTCAATCAAGATTTATAGATAATGAGTCCTTTTTGGCCCAATGGAGACCCTCAGCGTAGTCTTCTCCAGCCTTTGCGTCAGCGCTCTAGCCCAGCGCAGCCTCTGTGCAACGCACGCTGCCCCTGTGTCACTTTGGAAGGCTCTGTGCACCCTCTGCGTCATCCTCTGTGTGGCCTCTGCGTCAACGTGGCTGGACTACGTCCCTCCTGCTGGCCTCTACATTGCTCTGGTACGATGCTGCCTCTCTGCTCCTGTATTCTCGGCCTCAGATCAAATGATCCCTTGCCGATCTCTGCCCCTCACTGCACTGCAAACTCACTTCGAATTCCTCAGCAAACCCCATGCCAGAAATTCAACTTAGCTTCAGTGCTCTGCAATGTGTGTGTGTGTTCTCCAATTGACCCCAAGCCCTTCCTTTATAATTTTCTCGTTGGAAAACCAACGATTGAGATTAAAAGAAAGCTTGATCCACGTCAGTGGGAGCATTTCATCACGTGTAATTTAATTCACTTTAATTTTTCAATTTCCCTAAGTTAGACTTAGGGTCCCCATTAAAAAAATTATTTATTTGAATAACTATTACACCAGATGAAATTTCTCCAAACTCTTTTTGGGTCTTGTAGATCTCGTGTGTCTTAGTCCCTCCACAAAGTTTCAGAGCTACAAGTTACAACACACCCGATGCTACGCCAAAATCTCAACAATGACAAGATGACAAACCCCTAAAGACATCAAGAAGAAGTCTTTGACCTATAATAAAAACTCCTAGCTCATGAAACCCATGAAGCGAGTATTTACAAAATACATTTTATTATCTTTGTCTTTTTCATTACATAAATTCATAATTACAAGTCAATATGAAGATCGAACCTAGGGGTGCTTGACCTATAAAATAAATTCTCTTGAGCATGAAGGCCATGCCTCATGACTTACAATGATAAATTTATTTTTCTCTCTTTCATTAAATACATAAAATCATAATTACACATGTCATTATGAAGACCACACCTAGTTACATATTTCAACACTCTCAAGCAAGAAACTTAGACTTTCTGAGGAAAAAGATGTCGAATTTGAGGCAAAGAGGAAGTCGGATCTGAGGAAGAGAAGTCAAATCTAAGGCAAAAGAAGAAGACAAATCTTAGGCATATTTTTGATGAAGGACAAATTTCTGTGGTACTGTTCTGATGAGGAAAAGGATGAATCTCTGATGAAGAAGGACGAATTCGTGAGGAAAAGAAGGACGAAATTCTGAAACATAGTAAGGCCAAATTTCCGAGCATAACATAGCTACAGGACCAAAGTTATTGGGTGCAGAAAAAGGTTGAAATTCGGCCCTAGCAAACCTTAACCGGATCAAGTTCAGTGGGCAGACTTATGACTTGACTAGGAGGTAGTTGGACCAGGTTTGACCAAGTCTACATTGCTGGTCAGTTTGACCTTCTGGTTGATTAGATGATCTACGCGTGTCTATTGTTGAACTGAAGAATTTTATAAGGTTGCTAGGTTTTTCCCCCATGTGAGTTTTCCTGGGCTAAACGCTTGTGTTTCTTGTTTGGTTGTCTCTTTATGATTCTATTGTCTATTGTTGAAGATCTTTTGTGTAATTTCTTTATGACTAAGTCACCTGATACGGGGATACAGGATACGGGGATACGGGGATTCGAGGAATCGGATTCGGGTACGGTGACCCCTGGAATAGGATACTTCTGGGATACGATACGTTATATATTATTTTATTAAAACTATATATATATATATATATATATATATATATATATATATATATATATATATATATATTTTAAAAAAATATATATTAATATATTAAAAATTAGATATTTTTTGCACAAATTCATACAAAATTCATTGATTCAAACATAGATACTCATGAGTCATACATGATCATTGATCATTGATACATTGAGACACCATACATGATACAATTGTCAAATTTACTCAGAAAGACAAGATTGAAGATAGTAAGATACTATAGTTTTCTCATTAAGTCATCAGAATCAAAATGTGTTACATAAGTACACTGCCAATGGCAAATAGAAATAGAAAATACAAAAAAACTACAGTCTCCAAGACTACAAGCCTGAAGCCTCAATGAGTTAGAGTCAATGAGTCATCAATCCTCATCATCATAATCAGCATCACTGTCCTCATCCCGATCATCATGCTCACCACTGCTCTCCTCTGGCTCTGATGCATCCTCCTCCTCTGTCATCTCTGCATCTGCTGGTGTGGAAGATGACGCCTCTACTCCATCATCAAATGTGACAGGCTCTAGCACTGGCGCATTGAGATCCAAGTTGGCCAATGCCAACTCAACACTGTTGTCCAGACCCATATCATCAGGAAAGACATCCCACATCTTTGTCTTTCCCTTCAACCAATCCTCCCTCTTCCTGTAGATGAGACGAAGGTTGGTGTGCACATACACCATTGTCTCTACCCTAGACTGCTCAAGCCTGCTCTTCTTCACACTATACAAATTCCCATATGTGCTCCAATTCCTCTCGCAACAAGAGGATGAAGTCACCTGAGAGAGGAGCCTCATGGCTAACTGTTATAGAGGAGGGCTTGTTGCCCCATGAGTTGCCCACGAAGAATAGGGCTTCTTAGCCCCCCTGTCTCGAATCACATCATAGCCTCCAAATCGCCCAGTGCCAGTGGAAAAATCTGCAAAGGCATCCTCCACCTCATCAAGGGATGCCCTATCCTGAAAAATCCTCCTCAATGCATCTTTCCTCCCCTGTGAGATTTCAGCATCCATGTGAGGAGGGAATCTGCGGGAAGGTCCACCATTCAGCCACTCATGGTTGTAGTATTTTGGGTTCAAGGAGTGAGCCAAACAATGTAAAGGTGTGCAATTCTTGTCCCATTTGCTGACAAGAATATCCTGTATGACGGTGAAGAAGGCCTCAGGTGATGTCTCATACTTTGGGCACTGACTCTGTAAAACAATGGTCCTCACAGACTCAATCATGGAATCCCATCTCTCATAAACCTCTCCTAGGATGGGTTGGTCTGTATCTGCAAATCGGAGTAAGGAAATGATAGGCTCCATGATCTGAATAACTAGATCTACCTTCTCCCACTATATATCATCCAACACTGTGTCCTTCACCTTCTTTGAGGCTGCTTGATCCATCTTTCTCCAAAAAGACCAAAACTCTGAAATAACCATGGACCCAAGAGCGGTCTTGACCTCCCTCAACCTCTTCAACATGATGAATGAAGAGGCAAACCGTGTATCTGCAATCTTCAACAATGATAGATTGCTGTATTCCTTGTAGATAGTGAGGGCATTTGTATGGTTTTGTACAAAGTTGCAGATATGTCGTGCATCCTCAATAATGGCTCCAATCCAAAGCACATCAGAAGCAATAGATTTTAGTGCCAAGTTCAATGAATGGACAATGCAAGATGTCCAAAATACTTGTGGATATTTTGCTTCCTCAATCATGCCAGCGACCTTGCAAACAGGTGCATTATCTGTAATGATTTGCACACAACAATCCACACCTACATTTTCAATAACTTTAAGAAATAACTCACCCATATATTGTGCATCCTTGTACTGTCCAAGTGCATCCACTGATTTCAAGAAAACTGGACCATTCAAGGATGACACCATGAAGTTGATGAGTGGGTGGTGTGTTGGATCTGTCCATCCATCATAAACAATGCTAACCCCAGATGTTGGCCATGTTGATTTAATAGGCTCAATCATTTTGTCCACCTCTTTCTTTGCCTTTGTCAACAATGTGGTTTTGAGCTTCTCTGACCCAGGAGGCACATACCCTGATGGAGCCCCATGACTAAGAGCTCAACACATCTCAATAAATAGAGGTGACCGTGCAACATTAAAGGATATGAAGTTCTGATAGAAAAAAAATGCAATGGTGAGATCAAGCTCTTCCCTCTTCTCTTTTTGGAAAATCTTGTCCATTGGACCAACTGTAGTTGCCTTTCTCTTTGCTGATTCTCCCCTACTAAAAGTCTCAAAAGGGAACTTGTTGCTGCTTTTCCTTAAGAATGGAAGGGGGTCATCATTCTTGTTTTTTTTAATTTTGCTGCCACATTTGCCTCACCAATACCCTGCTCTTTCTCCAATTCCTTTATCTGTGCCGTTTTCATTATTGTACAACATTTAATGCCAAAACCTGGAATACCCAACAAATGAGCTTTCACACGGAAATATGTGCAAGTGAACTTGTCGTGGCAAAAATTGCATTTCCATGAACAATTTCCTCCTCCTCCCTTTTTTCCTGCCCCTCCCTCTCTTGTCACATATTTCCACAATGGGTATTTGGGGTCAACAATTTGTTTTCCCTGCACATTTGAAGCTGCTGTTGCAGCCCCACTTCCAATGGATGGAATACTTGCAGACCCTGATGAAAGAGGGATAGGAGGGGCATTTTCAATGGGGACATTCTTCCCCTTTCTTTGCCCCTGTCTTGCTGCCTTTGATTGAGCCATGAATACTGTAAAAAATAAACAAAAATAACCAAATATATAAAACATATGCACATGCAAACACTAACAACAAACTAAATGCAAAATATAGAGGGACAGTGCACTTATCGGATGCTCAAATCTCTTCTAAAGAACTCCCTTTCTCCTTGCTCACACTTGCTCCTTGCTCACCCTAACTCTCCTTCTCACTTCACAAAATGAAATGGGTGAGAAACAATGAGGAAAAACCTCACTTTATAGAAGAAACAACGCCTTTTTTTTTCTAACTGGCAGGTCTGGTCGTATCCGGTTCACTGGGTACGGCGTATCCGTACGGAGTACAGTCGTGATACACCGTACCTTGTACGGATATGTCATACCCAGTGAATTGGGGCCGAATCAGGTACGGATTCGTATCCGATACGGGGATTTGGGATTCATTGACCCTTTTGGATGAATCCGGTTACTTAGCTTTATGATTAATGTGTTGAGATTTTGTGTATTTGGGGTAGCATCGGTTGTGCTCTAGGTCCCAAATTTTGAGGAAGGACTAGAATTCACTTGATCTACAAGACCCATAAATGGATTTGGGAAATTTCATCTAGTTTAGGAGATATTAAATTAATTAATTATTTTAATGTATTTTTTAAGTTAAAACTTAGGAAAATAAAATAATTAAAGTGAATTGAATTAAACATGTGATGAAATTGTCTTAAGTCATACAGATCAAGCTTTCTTTTAATCTTAGCCATTGATTAAAGATTTAATCTTGGCCGTTGATTTGTTAATGAGAAAAGTATAAAGGAAAGGCTTAGGGTCATTTGTAAAATACACAGAGGTAGAGCACTGAAGCTAAGCTGAGATTCTAAGTTGGAGTTGCTAAGAATTCTCAAGTGTTTCAATTGCAGAGAGGGGAATTTAGACCAAGGGGATTATCTGATCCCGGGGTCTAGAATACACAAGAAGTAGAGAAGAGATCAGGAAAGACAGCAGCAGCAGACGGCAGCAGTAGCAACAGCGAGGACAACGTGATGTTCAGGAAACCTTTCAAGGGTTACGCAGAGACCCTTAGGGGTAGCGTAGTGACTGCATCACCTAGTCTGGGGTAACGCAGTCCCTTCTAGTGACAATGCTGAGCATTTGGAGGTCTTCAGAGGCTGACGCAGTGTCTTTCAGGGGAAGATCCGGGGTTTCTAGGCCTAGATCTGGTTAAGTTCTGTAAATCCCGTTTGAGAGTGTGGATCAGTCAGTATTGTTGGTCTTAGATCAGCCAGGTGCTGCAGATCTAGAGTTTTCTCTGTAGTGTTTTCCAGATCTGGAACCCAGAGTTGTGTATTCAGAAATATTCTTAATAATAGAGCCCTCCAGCAGCCAGAGACCGGTTTTCCCACATTGGGTTTTTCCGGGTACAATTTGTCCAGAAATAACTGTCACTTTGTCTATGTGTGCATGTGCTTATTCTAGATCTGAATTGGTAGAGATCTGTTATGTGTTTTGCTTTGATGTTATCTTGAATTTATTCAGTTGATAACTTGTATAAGTAGGAGAAGCTTAACCGGATTAACAAAAATAATTTCTACATAAGAATTAAGATTCAGAAAATTCTACATAATGTGAATATGAAAGAGTTTACAATGAATATCATTAGAAGTAATTACTATCTAGAAGACCTACAAAAAATCAACATGGAGACTGTAGTAGACATAGGCCATATCATTGGGGCGCTAATATTCTTACCGGTTAGTGGGTCATAAAAAATTTAATTAGCCTTGAGTGTCATAAAAAGTGTTAGAGGGTCATGCAAAGTGCATATCAAGTTTATTAGAGGGCCATGGATTATAATAAATTTAGTTCTAACTTGTTGCTCTTCTTTGTGCATTATTTTTTCAAATATATTGTAATTACGCTTGCAAACAAAGAGATAGAAATTTGTCTAAGCACCTGAATGGTAAATCTTTGTAAAATTGACTCTTTTCCACCATAATTTATCTTCCAAGCATCTACAACAAATAAGAGAGAAAGGGAAAGTCTTAAAATCATTTCTATCCAATAGCAAATAGGAAATAAAGAAAACAATAAATTAAAATAATGTATCAAAACTCATAACTAAAATTTATATTGTTTTCTAGAAATTAGTCTTGCTTTCCTAGAAAATCATGTCAAAACTATAAAGTCCAATGCCCAACCTATGCATCTTCATCTTTCTTGTAGTGATTTATATGTGGTTAGTCAATTTGGGTGCCATCCTTTGCAGATAGATAAAGAATGTTCGATAACTATTGAATTAAAACTGAGCAAGATAAAGTGGCTTTAGGAAGAGCCTTGTTGCATATATAGGACAATGGAGCATACTTTTTCATTATTCATCAACCAAATGCCAAATCATTCCCTGTTTTTCATATCCCAAATGACCATTGTCCTTGTAATAAGAACATATAGCTTCTTTGGCCCTATCCATGGCCTCATTTAGGTGACTCATGGTGGGATTTTCCTCATCAAGTAGGCAAATATCCTTTAACAAAAGTTCACTAATTGTACAATCCTCCTACATTCCTTCCTAGATGTAATCTTGGTACAGTAGTATAGCAATGCAATGTGTTTCTTGTTTCTTATTAAATACACTAGCATACCACTCATCTCAAATGAGAATCTTCACCTCCAACATACAACCAAGGAGTCATACGTGTGATGGAAGGACACACCAACTCCCTGCTTCCTTGTGAATTTTCTCACTAGGCAAGGAACATATGCACAATTATATATCACTTTTTTGATACTCTTAGCCGAATCAATCACATCTTTGATATATGTTGTGGTTACATCCTCAAGAATCAGATTGATGCAGTGGGTGACATATGGAGTCTAAACCAAGCCGGAGTTCCTCTGCATTAACATCCTACCAATGATGACATAATTAGTAGCGTTATCAACACAACTTGCACAACATGTTGCACACTTGTTTCTTAGAGTGAACTCATCCAATAATTCACATACTAGTGTGACATCTTTCACATGTGTAGTTGCATCAATAAAATTTAATAAACATTGTCCCCTTGGGATAATTCACTGAGAAATTAGGGAGGGTCCTATTGTTCCCATCCCATTCAACCATATCATTGATAACCATGCATCTAGTGGTTTCCCATGACTTTTTAAGGTCCTCCAATATAGTAGTGATATTGGCCTTTTTTGATGTAATCTTGGTACAATAGTATAACAATGCCATGTGTTTCTTGTTTCTTATTAAATACACTAGCATACCACTCATCTCAAATGAGAATCCTCTTCACCTCCAACATACAACCAAGGAGTCAAACGTGTGATGGAAGGACACACCAACTTCCTGCTTCCTGTGAATTTTCTCACTAGGCAAGGAACACATGCACAATTATATATCACTTTTTTGATATAGGTTGCGGTTACATCCTCAAGAATCAAATTGATGCAGTGGGTGACATATGGAGTCTAAACCAAGTTGGAGTGCCTCTGCATTAACATACCAATGACGACATAATTAGTAGTGTTATCAACATAACTTGCACAACATGTTGCACACTTGTTTCTTAAAGTGAACTCATCCAATAATTCACATACTAGTGTGACATCTTTCACATGTGTAGATGCATCAATAAAATTTAATAAACATTGTCCCCTTGGGATAATTAACTGAGAAATTAGGGAGGGTCCTATTGTTCCCATCCCATTCAACCATATCATAGATAACCATGCATCTAGTGGTTTCCCATGAATTTTTAAGGTCCTCCAATCTAGTAGTGATATTGGCCTTTTTTGATGTATTGGTCCTTTTAATTTGTCATACGTATGGGCCTTATGCTTTGGGTCAACAACAACAACAACATCAAACATTCACTAGTAACAATGATTGTTCTTGGCAATGTTAAATGTTATGTTGCTTCATAAAAGCACTTGCCCAAAACTTTATTTGTTTCTTCTCTCTCTTTTTTCAAACAACTCATTTGATGGAAGGTTGTGCCCAAGTCTCATTCTCAGGACAAAGAATAGTGAGGTCCTAGAGGTAAATGAAATTGTAGAGTTCCCCTCACTTTCCTTTGTGCCTAATGTGCCTGTGGTTTGACGTCTGGTTGTTCCTCTAGCCGCAATTTCAAGTTATATAGCTGCTTTTTTTTCTTATTGTTTTCATTAAAGATTGATAAGCACTTCACATGATTTCAGGGGTTAAATTGGTACAAATTTTAACCTCATGCCATTGGATTCTTGCAAGGTGGCCTTTCAAGCAGTCAATTCCTCTAGGCATCTCCTTTAAACAAAGATTACAATTTGACTTCTGTCTATTGTTTTATCACTGGCTTTGCCATGTTGCCAAAATGGGTCCCAAAGCCTTTTGGCATGTTGGCAGGGCAAAAAAAAAACATAAACCAACATAAAATAATGCTTTTTAAAAAATGTCAGATTTAGAAAATAGTTCATTCTCCCATTAAAATTTGAAATAAGAGGCAATCATTAATGCCTTTGCAAACCGTTGCATAAATCTTAAAAAAAAACTAAACACATGTTAGGAACTACACATACTTGGGAATTTGAAAACTACAGATGGAAATCATTCTCCACTCCCCAAAGCATTCATTAATGGTGATGAAAATGCTTTATTTCCATTCTAAAATCGATGAAAGACAATGACAAAGCTCCTTTTCTCAATATCCACAACCGCTTCTTTGAAAAATGACACAAAATCTTGATTTTGGGTTTTATAGGCAAAAATTCAGCAGCCTGACAATTTTTCAAGTCGTGGTGTGAATTTGAAAAATCATGATTTTTTGTTAAAAATTGCCGCTTCATGATTTTTTATTAGGGAGGAGGCATTGTGAGAAGTCACAGTTTTACTGAATCAGTGATGCTTGATACACTGATATGTTGTATGCATGGGATTCTGCCAAAATATGTATATGGGCAAGTGCTCATGGTTGGTTTTGTTATGATGTGCATATGCAATGCATATCTTGTCCATGAAACCTCATATCCAAGCTTTACGATCGACGCTGGAAGGACTTGTAATGCGACATAGGTAGTAGATATTTTGAACCAACAATTAATATATTTTTGTGTTTTTGAAAAAAAACCGTGTCTTCTTTTTCTTTCTTTCCACATCTTGTATTTGATCTACTATTAATTTGGTTGTTGGCCAACTTTGGTATTACTATGTGACTTGGGGTTTAGTCATATTTGAATTCTTTGCTTTGAGCCCAGATGAGTGGCTTCTCTGAATGCATTTAGAGGAAACAGGTCTTACAACTGCTTTATAGACAAACATACCAGGTATTCAACATATTGTCTTTAGTGCCCTAAATTTTACAATCAACCAGACAATTATCACAAACTCATGCCCAAATTGTACAATTAACCAGACAATCATATTAACCTAATTTTACCAATTTAATTGCAAATACTCATTTGGAAATTATGTTTAAAGTCTATTCCAACTGTCGTTACTCCCAATCTACTTCTGCTACCAAACCAACTTTTTCCTCCTAGCCTATCTGGGATCAACCTATTTGGTTCCTAGATCCAGAAGACTTCGAAATTGAGGTCTTCTAGCCCTCGTGCCCAAAGCCCTAAGAAGAATTGCTCAAACTTCCTCTTTGTCTGTGACTCTCTCCATATTTCCTCCTCTGTCTTCGCTTCACTGGAAAGACAAAAAAAACTGCCCGTCCTATGGTGTACTCGTCCTCCTTATATTCACCCCAAAACATCCACTGTCTCCCATATAATCATATCCTCACACTTGAGTCGGTCGCTTTCCATTACTCCCCGTCCCCCATTGTCCAAATGATAAGGGTCTGTTTTTATCATGCAAGCGGTGGGAGGCCAGATTGTTTCTGTACCCTGTTCTTATTTACGCTGCATATCTGGCTAGAATTTTTTGGCTTGGTTCCTTGGTTTCACTTTGATATAATTTAAGATATGCTACCTATTATTATATTTGCTGGTCTTATAGTATTTATAACATGTTCTATAGTGCATGTTACCATATGAGGTCAATATACCCTTTTTGTACCACTATACAATTATATTTATGTCAAGGTTAGGTTTATATTATATATAACTTATATGTTATAACCAAACACTTTTACATATATAAACGGATGTATAAGTAAATTCTATGCATTTGTGTAAATTTTAAATTTTGGGTTTTAATTATTGTAATGTTTCTATCATGCGTCCTTTTGAACATATATATCTAGTTCCTTTATAATATATATTTATATTATATTTCTTTTTGGTTAATGTAAAATATATATAATTTCATTCTAGTCAATATAACAAATAATATATATATTATAATATCCTTTTCTTTTGTATAATTCGTTGTATTTACTTTGTACGTCAATAATTAATTCATTACCGTATACTTGGACATATTTTTTTTTATTTTTATAATTAGTTAGTATGTATACTAGTGTAGTGCATGCCTCACATGCATGCTAATATTCCTAAACTCTGTGTAATTTGAGATGAGTCATTACATACACCGCTCTTTCAAAAAACTTCATCCAAAAGTTAGGGTTTATATATAGTATATTAGTAATTATTTTAATGATTAGTATAATCATGTAAGGTTTGTGTTCCGTGATTTAAATGTTGTTTAATGTGAGGGCACTTTAAGCTTTGCGTTTTGAAAATTTATAGGTTTACTATTTTAGTGGTCATGCCCTATTCCAGTCGGGCTCCCAAGCTATTCTAGAATTATCCTATCCTTCCTAATCTCTTCCACTCCCATCCTATCTGTCCTCTACCGGAATAAGCCATGGTGTCAGCTATAATGACCTAACCATTCATAAACCTCAAGGGTGACAATGTCGACTATATCGACCTAATTTCCTAATAGACATTCGACAGTCATCATCACATGTCTAGGGGAACGTGGCTCGTGCAGTTCTCCCATGACTCCAAGTTTTGGAGGATAAACGATGGGCAACACCTCCACCCCTCCTTATAGGACCAGGGTCAACACCCTATCATGGAATCTTATTGAGATTTAATTGTTCATAGAGTTTTGTCATCATGTGGTCGGTTTGTTAATAATACTATCTGCAATGTAAACACTTGTCCACACATTATAACATATGCATCAATATATTTAAAACTAATTGTATTCAGATAACAATTTCTGTGCATATGCTACCATCTATGGTATTGATTTTTGAGTTCATATAACATATTTGGCTATGTCTAGCCAATATATCTGTAAGTTAGCTTTCAAATTAAGTAGTTAAGTGTAGTCATTCTTTTATTTCCATTTCATCATTCATGTTGATATGTAATATAAAAATTGTAGACATCACATTCATAACATAATTCATATTAGTATCCATGTATTAGCAATGTTAAACATATAACCTACTTCATAATGGTATCCATGTACCAGCAATGTTAAGCATATAACATACTTCATATTGGTATCCATGTACCAACAACATTAAGCATAATAATTTGAAATATCATTTTTACATGTAACCTTTCATAGTTATAGAACAGTTCAAAATGATAGTCTCAAGTATCCAACCAAAATAAAGTAAAGAAATACAAAATAAGGTTTTAAGTGCTTCAAAATCAAAACAAGTTGGGGTATTTCTGGCATATGGTCTCTGTATCTTCCCAGGTAGCCAATCCAAGACTATACTTGTCCCATTGAACCTTAACTTGGCCTACCAGGCGGTTCCTGAGCTGTCGAACCCTATGTTCCAGTATATGTAATGGTTCCACTGAAATGGTTCCCTTGTCCGATATCTGTTGTTCCTTCCATTGAAGGTAATGAGAATTTTCAGCTATGTAATATCAGAGTACAGATACATGAAAAACATTATGAATTTTATGTAAGTGGGGTGGCAGTGCAAGATGATAGGCGATAAGTCCAACTTTTTCCAGAACTTTAAATGGTCCAATAAACTGGGGTGAAAACTTTGTTACTTTTCCAAACCGGATCGTGCTTTTGTTTGGTCTGATGTGGATAAAAACCTAATCCCCTACTTCATAATTCCCATTTGTCCTGTGAGCATCAACATAACTTTTCTGTCTATCTTGTGCTTCCTTTAATCGTTGCCTAATTTGTTTTACCTACTCTTCCATCTCTTTAATTAATTTTGATTCGACTATCACCCTATCCTCTAATCTGTCACAACTTAGCAGTGTTTTGCAAGGTTTGCCATATAATGTTTCAAATGGAGACATTTCGATTGAACTGTGTTAATTGTTATTGTATGCAAATTCAACCAAGGGCAAGTACTTTTCCCATTGTCTGTTGGTCCACAACATACATCCTTAGCATATCTTCCACTACTTGATTCACCCTTGTTGTTTGTCCATCAGTCTCAGGGTGATAAGTTGTACTTATATTTAGGTGAGTTCCTAAAGCATATTGCATACAAGTCCAAAACCTTGAAGTGAATCGTGAATCTCTATCTGATATGATCCTCTTAGGAACTCCATGAAATCTAATAATTTTATTTATAAATACTCGAGCTACGTCAACAAATTCATAAGTGTCTTTTACGGGAATAAAGTGAGCACTTTTCGTTAGTTTATCCACCATGACCAGAATGGCATTGTGCCTTTGTGGAGTAAGAGGAAGCCCGACGATAAAATCCATCGAAATCACCTCCCATTTGGTCATAGGAATGTTTGTTGGGTGACGATGGCTAGCCTTCACTTGCTGACATTCAAGACATTTTGCAACGAATTGGACAATATTGCGCTTCATGCCAGCCCAAAAGAAGAGTTCCCTTGTGTCACCATACATTTTCTTTACACCAGGATGCACACAATACATTACTCTGTGGGCTTCTTTGAAGATGGTGTTTCTGATATCCCCACTATTAGGGATACACATCCTTCTATGAAATCGTAATAGTACATCATCTTCTAGTTCATATCCCTCAAACTTAGGTTTTTTTGGATCTTTACTATCAAGCCCAAATCTTACTTTTAAATACCAAGTGTCTTCCAAGAGATGTTCTAGCACTCGCTCCCTCAAGTCTACCTTGATGGGTATAAGGGAAAAGATCCTTGGTCTTCTACTTAGAGCTTCTGCGACTACATCCTCCTTCCCTTTAATATATGAAATTCTAAAGTCATACTCGCTTAAGAATTCACTCCATTGTCTTTTCCTAGCATTCAAGTCCCTTTGCGTAAACAAGTATTGCAAACTTTGGTGGTCACTTTTGAGCATAAAGCTTCTCCCTACAAGGTAGGGTCTCCATATCATGCTAGTACTACCGCGACCAATTCTAAATCATGTGTGGTGTAGAGTTCCTTATGAGGCTTTAACTTCCTAGAAACATATGTTATTTTTTCGCCTATCTTGCATTAATAATGCACCTAATCCTTGCTTCGATGCATCAATACATAGAGTAAAGTCTTTGTACATGTCAGGTACTTGCAAGATTGGTGCACTTGTCAACAATATTTTAAGCTTAGAAAATGCAATGTGACATTCCTCGGTCCGCTTGTACCTAACTCTACGCTAGATGGTTGTGATAGGCTTTGCAATTTTTGAGAACCTTTATTCAAACCTTCGATAGTATGTGGCTAAACCCATAAAAATACACACTTCATATGCATTGTTTGGTATCGGCCAATCCATGATTTCTTTTACCTTCTCAGGATCTACTGAGATCCCTTCACCTGATATAATATGACCTAAGTAATGAATCTCCTTCTGAAAGGAGCACTTGGATAGCTTTCCATATAACTCATGTTCAATGAGGCAAGATAATACTGCTCGCAAATGTTCTTCATGCTCCTCATTTTTGGAGTAGATGAGAATATCATCTAAGAAGACTTGTACAAAGTGGTCAAGGTACTTGCGGGAAACATTATTCATAAGATTCATAAATACTATTGGTGCATTGGTCAACCCAAATGGTACCATTGTGAACTCTTAATGCCCAAAATGTGTTCGGAATGCAATATTAGAAATATCACTGTCCTTAATTCTTAATTGGTGATAACCCAACCATAGATCGATTTTTTAAAAGACTGAAGCCTCTTTCATTTGGTCGAAGAGGTCATCAATTTGAGGCATTGGATACTTGTTCTTTACTGTAGCTCGATTTAAGTCTCGTTAGTCAATGCATAGCCGCAAAGAACCATCCTCCTTGACAAAAATTACAGGAGCACCCCAAGGTGAAATACTAGGTTAGATGTGTCCTATGTTCAATAGTTCTTCCAGCTGAATTTGCAAATCTTAAAGTTCTGGAGCCGTCATTTTGTAGGGTGTTTTAGAGGTTGGTTTTGTACCAGGTTTTAGTTCTATTGTGAGGTCAAGCTCCCTTTCAGGAGGTAATCTTGGTAGTTCCTTTGGAAAAACATCCGAAAATTCGGATAACACCAGATATTGCTCTAGGAATGGCCCCTTTTCATTGCTTACTTTTTTTACTGCATATACATGATAACCTTTTCTTAGGCAACACTTCATTTTCATTGTTCAGATAAAGTGTAAATATACCTTCCTCTTAATACCATGGATTTGGATTGATTTACCTTCATCGTTTATGCAAAGAATTTGTTTTCCATAATGGTCCACCCAAGTTTGATGAGCTTCCAACCAATCCATCCCTATGATGAGATCATAAGTTCCTAGAGCTGTGACATATACCTTTAACTTAGTCGAACAGACCCCTAGATCAACTTTGCATTCCTCAACACTTGATTCTATGGTCTGAAGTTCTCTTGAAGGCATTTCTACCAGTCTAAAATCGTTTTGCTTGTGTGCTGCCAACCCACATTTATCTAATGCATATGAAGAAATGAAACTATAAGTAGCACCAATATCAAATAAGATTTTGAGTTTTATGCTATTAATAGTACTTGAGGACTCTACTATAGTGCACTGATGTTCTGCCTAGTTGTTGTTGACTATTGCATGGATTCTATGATTGCCTTTGGTATTTAATGATGGCTCTTTTCCTTCCCTATGCATCACACTTGACGAAGCCTCTGGGAAATCATGTTGAAAATGAGGTCCTCCACATCCCCAACAATTAACCTGGGGTGATTTCCTTGTGTCATACGATGAGTTTCTTGAAAAGGAGGTTCGTCCTCTTGTGCTACTTCCTCTCGTGCTTCTTCCTCTACCATTAGTTCCTTGAGAATTCCACTGAAGTAGGTTACTTCTTGATGTTACTGCAAATACAATAGTAGCTACCATGGAAGCCCTTGCTCTTACTCCTCTTGGAGTAAATTTATTACTATAAGGAGGTGGTCTCGAACTACTCCCCATGAAGAAGTTCTGGGGAGTCTTCCCTGGAAATCTTGGCTGTGGGGGTCTTGTTGGCCTGAAATCCCTTTTAATCCTTAGATGCTCCTCTACATAGCGGCCACATTCAACTGCCTCTGTTACTGATGATGGTCTCCACATTTTAACCATGGCTCTGATTCAAGGGTTTAATCCATACACGAAACACTCAGCTTGGTGTTCATCAATATCTAGATAGGGAACATATTTTACAAGTTCCATAAATCTCATTTCATATTCTTCCATTGTTTTGTTACCTCAGATTAATGTGTGGAAGGCTCCAATCTGCTGCTCTTGAAAGTAAGGTGGCAATTACTTTGCGCGTATTTTTTCTTTCAAAAACTCCCAGGAAATGTTGTCAGATGTGGAACGCAATTGTTTTTTTAGATTTCCCCACCAAATCAAAGCACTTTCTCTTAGTTGAAATATATCAATCTTTGTCTTGGAGGTAGAAAAATATTATCTTAGCACAAAACACCTTGTCATTCCTTCCAGCCATCCTTCAACACGCTCTTCGGTTCATCCTCTTGAAAATTTTGGAAGCTTAATCTTTTGTAGCTCCCTAGAAATATCCTCCTGCGGTTGTCTATAATCTAACCCTTTGGACCCCTTTGGATTTCCTCCCTCAAGGTGAGGTCGCTCTTCCTTGGTACTGGCTGTCGACGACCCTTTTAATATATCCAAGATGGCTTCCAATGAGCGCATTATAATGGTTAGTTAAGTACCGTAGCAGTTGCTGCTGATGACGTTGCTAGTGGTAGCAATGGTGCCAGTCTGTGTCGTCGTTGATATGTCTCTACCATCACGGCTTTTTCCTACTCATTGGTTATAAGTATCTGAGGTGCAATTTAGATTAGCAAATACAACTTCGTAAATTCAAGCTCACATGCGGGTATAGTTTTTCTGCTATTACTACTAGCAAACATGTGTTATTGATACTGAGGTCAATGAGGGTGGTATCATTACCTCTTTGTCCTAAATTGAAGGGAAATATGTTCTAATATGCAACAATGCATAACAATACTTATCTTGCTATGTTGATCTTTATAGTTCATGAAGGGGTTTTAATTATTTAGGCTCAATGTTTCCTGTATTTAACAAACATTGTTTAGCAATCTACAAATGCCACCTTGTTACAATCTATCCATACAACCCTTACATGGCTCTTTTTCTAATTATTTTATGGTTTGATATATATTAGTGTAGCACGACTCTTATAAGACTCGCAAGTACCTGCGTGCCTTCACGAGTTCTATAGCGAGATGGGTCGCTCGCATAGGCCCCGTGGTCTCTACCCGTACTCATCCAAACCCGCATAGAACACGTCTACTCGTATTGAAGTCGTGAAGACCCGCATGTGACCCACATAAGACCCATCGACCCACTCAAAATTCATTTTCTTTTAATTTTTTTTTTGGAGATCATATTTATTTTGAAGTTTTTTCTGTATTTTGTCGAGTCAAGTGTTAAGGAGACCATTATACTTGTCAATATACCTGAAATATATCATTTTCTTCCACACTGATCCATCTCTTTACTGGCTTGATAACAGTCCTGTATCTTCACACTTAATCTCAGATTTTTGACGTGGCAGATTGGACCTGAAACATAGGTAAGATATCCTTCCTTTCTTTCGTTGTTCTGGCTTCCTTTCAACACATCAACTGAACCCTGAACCCTGAACCCTTCATTATATTTCTTGGAACTTCCGCACTGTGATCCGCATATACTGTTGCAGATATGACCAAAATTCTTCTTGCAATCTTGTCCGAAAAACTCAGAGTAATGCAGAATTCTATATATACTTTTCTGTGCAGCGTAGGTAGGTATATATAGTTTTTCCAACCTGTGTTTGAGTTGACCTGTCCATGTGTACTGAGGCCGACTTGAATACTTGAATATAAGCTGACTTCTAGAGAGTATCTTCCTGCGTAATGAAGGTTGACTTGAAGGGTTTTCCAACACTGCTCTTGATCATCTTTTGAGTGCAATCTTCAAGGCTTATGTGACAGTCTGGAGGCATACAAATTAGACTTTGACTCTTCATAAACATGACACTTTAATTAATACAATTTATGACCAGAAGACATATCCCTAGAGGACATCAAGAAGAAGTCCTTTGACCTAAAACCTTGCTCATGAAACCCATGAGTCAAGCATATCAAAAATATATATTATAATCTTATCTTCTTATTTACATAAATACGTAATTACATAGTCAATATGAAGACCGATCCTAGTTACACTTTTCAACACTCCCTCTTAATTAGGGAGGTATTCATATAGGTACATGGTCACTTTTAAACTGAAGAATTTCATAAGAAGAATCGGATTGGTAATCGCATATGTATAGCATCATATCAACCATCATTGTCCTAGTGCAAGGCCTTGACTAACAACTCCATCTCTCAACGAGACAATGGGCTACAATGCTGGTGAGACACATGACTTATAGACACCAGTCATTGTCTCTCCAAGGTACATACTCCACCCATGTGTTCCCAAAGTATGAACTTCTTGGACTATTCTTCTCTTGGGTAGCTAGCCCTCAAAGAATATCGGTCCCCGACTACTCTTATCTTGAATGCCCTATCACATTCTCAAAGAGTATCGAATGCCAGATGATTACCCAATCCTCCATTCTGTTTTCCCAAGTGAAGACCAGAATGATGTGTCTATCCATTCTCTCCACATGGCCTCCACTGAGACTTACGTCTATTAGTCCTGGTCTAGTGCATAACACATGTATTAGAGAATCATATTCGTCACTCCCTCTTAACTTAGGAAGGACATACTTCAAGTTTCTTCCAAGCAAGAAACTGATCACCAAGCTCCCTCTCAACCAGGGACATGTAGCAACAATGGTGAGACACCCAACTGCTCATGAATAATTACTCCCCTCGATGTCATGGATTTCGATATTGAGGAATCTTCAACCTTTGGCTTCATAGGGCATAGATCATTCATCACTTTCATGCATGAGTCATGTCAGCGATCATAAAGTGATTCATTTGTCTTCCTTATTTGGTCCACCTTTTATGCCATGCTGCTTTATTTCGAATCATCTCCAAGGATCTTACATCCTTTCACATGATTGGCAGCCCTGCACAAATTCATCTAGATAAACATATACGTATGAACTTTAAAAACAAAAGTTACCTTGGTGATGATCTTTCACCATGACATCTTCCTATATGCATCGACATCCTCTATTCAGATTGACACATCTCCTAATGATATGTCTTGTCAATGGTCTTCTTCTTTACCAGACTTCTATCAGAGTCTACATATCCTCCCAGGAGATATTCTAGTCACATCTTCTTGGCCTTTGGATGATAACTGCCTCTTGACATGGTTGCACTTCATGATCTCTTCCATTCTGCACATCTTCATTCCCAGGAACTTTCAATTTCCAGTTCCTTGTTCATATACAACCACCTCATATTCCATATGATGATATATTATGTTGATTTCATTTGTCTGTGCACCGTGAGAGATCATACTTCTAAAGTTCATTACCTGCAACCATATGACATGACTACACAACATCTAGTGTCAACATATAAATACCTCGTACCTTTTTCCTTTGAGTCATCTTGTAGCAATTTTACTAGAATGAGGAACTTCATTCCATTGACTTGCTTCATCAATATGTCATCACATCCTAATCCCATAGTTCTGTAGCATAGAATTCTTGATGAAACCTTTCTGCTTCTTTCTAACTAGTGAATTCATAGAGAATTCCAATAGAGAGTGTGAGCACCTGTTTCCATGATGACCCTTGATCTTGATGTTTGCCTTCCATCAGTATTATTATCAACGAGGTTTTCCAGGAGTTGTTTCACCAAGAGCTCCTACCATGCTTCTATCATGATGCTATGGTTTCCTATCATACTATTTTACAACCAACAAAATGCTCTTAAAGAAGAAGATGATCTCAATCATAATAGAGATTTCTCGCTTCTTCTTTCTTAGACTTCTTAACATTAGGTTCTTCTCTTTTATCCGTGACATGGGCTTCTTCCTTTTTCCTCTTGTTTTTTCCAGATCAAGGACAATCTCTTTTATAATGCCCAAGTTCATTACATCCAAAGCATCGTACTTCGTCCATATTTCTTCTTTTATTCTAAGGACCAAATTTTTCGAATCTTCCTTTCTTCCTGGATATGGCTGCAAAGGCTTGATTCCCTTCACTTGATCCTGTGTCAGCGTTGGCTTTTAATCTTGTTTCCTTTATTTTACATAGAGACCATAAATCGTGGAATGGTGTTGCTTCTTTCTTCCCATATAAGCTTGAAGTTTCCCCATTCTTCTAGTAGAACATTCAACACCACTATAGTCATCTCAATATCATACATTACTTCTCCCAATTCCTGCAGTTGGTCTCTTATTTCAGAAATCCTCATAAAGTATGAAGTGATTCCTTCTTCTCTTGACAATTTCATTTTGTATAGTTCTTGTCTCAGAGAGATTGCTTCTCCTATAGTACTCACAGAGAATAGCTTCACCAGTTTCTGATATATTTCTTTTGCAGACTTCGGTTTTGATACATAGAGAATGAGTGAGTCCTTAATGGATTCTATGAGAATCCTCTGGGCTCTTTCTCCTTTCATGTACTTGGCATGAGCTGAAGCATCTTCTATTGAGGGTTGAATTGTAGATCCTTCGATGTAGCCCATAACTTCGTCTTCAATTAAATTCAAATTTGTCCTTCTTTTCCATGCACTAAAGTTTGATGACCCAACCAATGTGTTTCTCTCTTTATATTAAGTCATCTTGACAGATTTAAATAAGGTCATAGATACTTACTTGAGTAGAGTGACTTGCAACTTCCTTGATGATTATGAAGATGAAGTCAGGAGCTTCTTCTTAGATTGAATTCTCTAATTTAGATGTTCTTGGATCCTGGATGATAAAGGATGTCTTCAAAAGATGATGTCTCTTCCAACAATGTCTTGAATACAAAACTTTAAATGAGATTGAAGATCTTTCTTGAGACAACTTGAGAATCCTCCTTGCAAATTGGTTTGACTTTTCAACGTAAACTTTGACCTTTGCCTCCTAGAGTGTCTTCTTGTCAAGTAGCCCTTGTGTTCAACACCTTAGCTCTGATACCATGTTGAGAATTTGGAGGGTCGGAGATTAATTCAAATCCTCTACTTGATAATCACTTGTGAGGAAAACTGGTGCAACATATGAGGGTTTTATTATTATTCTTCAGCAACAAATCTGATTACAATAATTTGGATGCCAAAATGGCAATCTAATCTGAGGGAATCACTGGCAAAATTATTGTGAGGTTTTTTCCTCACACCACAACTGATTTTAGCTCTGGAAACTGGCCCTTCAACAATTCACACTTCCTTCTACGTTAGACTCTCTGCAGTGCTTGCGTTGGCCTTGCTGCTGCTGGCTCTAGAAAGTCCTGAAATCTACAACTTTGATTCTCTCTGGCTTTGGGGCTGATTTACTGGTCCTCCTAATCAAAATCCCGACCATTGGCAACTGAATCGACTGCTCCTCCAGCTAGATCAAATTGTTCTGCTGCTGCCTGCGCAGTCCTTGCGTAGTCCCTTTGGGAAAATTCACAATCCCTCAATCTGACTCTTCCGTCACTGGAAACCTCAACCAAAATGTTGCTAGTCTCCTTTGCCACTCGTTACTCAATATCTAGCTCGAATCCTTCTATTGAATCACTCTGCTTGTGAAAATCAATCTGCCTAGATCAATGAGTGTCTGCACTGGTGTGTTCTCCATCTACCCATCTACCTCCTCATATAATCTCCAGTTGAGACTCCAACGACCAAGGTTAAAACATAATCAATGGCTGAGATCATTCCTGGATCAATCCGTGTGAGTTTCTAGAGGATTTACACCTTATCTCAATTAATACTGATTAATTAACCCATTTTCCTAAGTTTATACTTAGGAAATATTGAAAAATAGACTAATAATCTAATTGAGACACTTCTAGGTGGAATTTCTAGAAACAATTTCTAGATTATGGAGAACTCATAAGAAGAGTCAGATTGGTAAGCCATCTCATAAGCTATCATTTCAGCATATCTCTTTGCATCATACCAACCAATATTGTCACATAGTAAGGCCTTGACTGACAACTCTATCTCTCCACAAGATCAAAGCACAATGTTGGCGAGACCAATCACTGATAGACACCATCATCATTGTCTCTCAAGGCACATACCCCACTCGGGTGTTCACAAGGTACATCCTTTTAGGTCAATTCCTATCTTGGAATAACACATCCTCAACGAATTTCCTCTTCGACTACGCTTATCTCTTGGATGCTGTAAATTTTCGTAGATGTTCTATGCTTGGAGCAACTTTACTTCTTTCACAGCAATCATACAAATAGTTAAGTAAAATGCAGATAGAACATATAAGCAGATCTTATAGAAGACAAATCAGAAATAGGAAAAATGTGATGGTGCGTTACGGCGGTCAACAGGATGCTTCAACCAGCAAAGTCTTCCTTGGTCAGCCAACCCTGAATGTGTCACAACAGTCCTCCAATCAGCAAATGAGTCAACCCAAGTCAACTCCACAAAAGTCAACGCTGTCCTGAAAAAGTCAACGCAGGGCAGCAAGCTAAAAGTCAATGCAGCAGCAGATTGGTCAACCCTTTGACCTCGATTTTTGTGCCAAATAGTACGGCCTTCCTAAATCGAACTTCCCACAAGTTTTCAGCCCAATTGGACCATGCGTTGACCAAAGTCAACGCTGGTCAAACTTTCTGCAAAACCCTAACTGCAGAAAATCGTCCTTCAACTCAGCCGTACTGTTTTTGTCCTTCTTCTCCTTCACACGTGTGGCTGAATTCGTCCTCCAAGGAGCTCGTACTATCTCAGATGAGAGAAGAAGATGTGAGTTGTGTTGTGATGAAATGTTCTCCAACTTTTCCTGTATTTATATCCATCATTGGGGCGTGTGACACATCTGCTGGGGGCGTGCAACCTTAAGGCCGACCTACACATATAATTTATTGTGAATAATAAATTCAAAATAAATGTTCTGCTCATCGGATTAAGACATATTATATATGGATTTTACACCTCTCCGAAAGAGGATTCCAACAAAAATAATAGCCTCTTAATCTGAGCATCATAACATGGAGTTTGGACCTAGTTGTCCAAATTTAACAGATGCCCTACCTCATCCTCAAAGAGCATCGAAAACCAGATGCTCACCCAATCCTCCATTCTTTCTTCACAAAGTGAAAACAAGAATGATGTGTCTATCTCTCCCTCTCAACTAGGGAGGATATATCAACCAATCCAAGCTTGTCTCTTAAATACACAATCTTCTTATTAGGAAGAGATTTTGTTAAAATGTCAGCTACCTTCTCATCAGAGGATATATACTGTAGCTGCAACACTCCATCTTGCACCAACTTTCATATGTAATGAGACTTGTTATTTATGTGCTTTGTCTTTCCATGGAACATTGGGTCTTCAAATAGCCTTATGCAACTGATGTTGTCACAATGTATCACCGTAGGGTCCATCGGTCCTTCAAACAAGTCGGACAACAACTTCATCAACTAGACAAATTCTCTGCTTACTTTACAGGATGCAATGTATTCAACCTCAACACTACTCAAAGCAATCAATTCTTGCTTTCTACTCATTCAGGATATCATGGAGTATCCCAAACTAAAACATCCTTTAGTAGTGCCTCTCCTATCCATCTCACTACCTCCCTAGTCAGAATCTGTATATCCAATCAAGTGGACATCATTCTTCTATCATACTTCAGGAAATAGTGGATTGTTCCTTGTAGATATCTTAGTATATGCTCAGCTACTATCCAATGGTCATGCTTGGGCTCTATTAGGAATATTCACTGCAAAACAAATGTTTGGTCGAGTATTTACTAAATACATCAGAGAGCCAACCAATTGTCTATACCTTGTCGTATCCACAGGGCTAGATTCAAATTTTCTTAGCCTCTTCAAATTTGTGATCATAGGGGTTGTCGGAGGTTTGCAATCCATCATGTCAAACCTTATCAACATCTATCACATATTTTCCTTGACCTAGGTATATGTCATCCGGTCCTTGCCAAAATTCTAACCCTAAATAATAGTGCACCAACCCTAGATCCTTCATATCGAATACTGCTGCCATTTTTTTTTTCACTCTTGAATACGACCTTCCACACCTATCATGAGAAGATCATCCACATATAGAAGAGTGATTACAGACTCATCCTTCACGACCTTGAGATAGAGACTCAGATAAGAAGAACTCTTCGAGAAGCCCAATCTTTGTAGATATGTGTCCATCCTTGCATACCAAGCCCTTGGTGCTTGCTTAAGGCCATATAGTTCCTTCTTCAGCCTGCAGAGATGAGTCTTTCTATCATTCACTTCAAATCCCAAGGGTTGTTCTATATTCCCTGAAATTCGAGATGGGTCATAATATTGTCTCCAGTTTTATTTATTTATTACAGGTCTAATTTCTGAATTGTTGTTGTCAGTTGTTCTATCACCAACAAAATGCAACCATGCAACTTTCCCTTCCCTTTGCATCCTTAGTGTTGGTGAAGCTACAATTTTCTTAAACTTCAACATTTTGTATAGGCATTTGCTAATGCATGCACCCTACAACGTTATAAGGCACATTTAAAAATAATGGAAAGTTTCTATCATTCTCAAAAAAGAACTGACATTCTTTGGTTCACCTCATTACAAAGTAAAGACTTGTTTGTTCCCACATGCATCTTCGTAGAGCTCTTGTTAGAATTACAGTCATCAATATTGTGTGTTTTTTCACAAATTAGACTTAGATTGATTAACCTTTGTTATCAATATATAGAAGCTGCATTGACAGCTAATCATGGCTTGTAATGTTCTTGGAAATATAGAATTAAGCTTGCATTCTAAATTTTGCTGTTTATGAAATATTATCTGGCTAAAACGAAAATTTGTAATGATGTTTCAATATATATATATATATATATATGTTGCTGTACTAACTATGGAGTACCTATAAAACAGTACACAGATGAGAATAATTTTTGGCAAAATTGCCCTTGAATATACAAGATATTTCTCAAACATTGTCTCATCATTTATGTGGATTATTTCATTCATGGCAGAAATCTAACTACTAATGTTTTTTTTCATGTTGTCTTAAATTTGCTATACACTTTTAAAATTATGGGGTTAAGTTCATTGATTACTGTTTCAATGCATGTTGAGAATTTTGCTACTACTGGTTGACATTCCTTGCTACTTGTTTGCAGCATTTGCTCCTATGGATTCTGGGAGAAGTTTTAACCCACGCCAGGGATTCTCCAAGGATGAACCGGGGAGAAGTTTTGACACACGCCAGGGATACTCCAGGGATGAACCTCGTAGAAATTTTAACCCACATCAAGGAAACTTCAGGGATGAACCTCTCAATCCCAAGAGGTTTTTTTCATGAGTGGAGCCAATGATGGCCTTAATTGTAATTTTGAATACTTATTTTGAATAGTTGTGCTCTGCGCTCTGGATGGAAATGAGGTCATTCTTTACAAAATATTAAATGATATAACAATGTGCTAACATTTTCACTGTCATAATGTTGAGCCTTTCCAAAGCTGAAGTGTTCTGCAAGTATATGCTGCCAGCTTATTAGATTAAATTTGCAATTCATGATTCTTGTACTTCATGGCATCTGTTACCTTTGTAGATTTTTAACAGAGGTTTATTGACGACACAATAATGAAAGTTTGCATAGATACAAGCCCTGTCCTATTGGTGGTATCCTTTCTCTTTATATGTTTAAGCAATTAGTGAAATTTTCTTAGGTCTTTGTCAATACGTTGAAATTTGCATTATGTCTTTTTTAGTGTTGGTTTTTATGAGTGCCCTGTTGCAATGAAAAGAACATGTCAATAGGTAACTGTAACTCTGTTGTTTATGCTGATATGTTTTGCATTTGAAAATTGGATATGGAGATTTATATTTATAATGTGCTTTTTAACAGATTCTGTTCTGACAAGTCTGCACTGTTGCAATGTCCGTTTTTAATTGCTTTATATTCCTAAGTCACCTGACACAATGAAATGGGACACACAGGACATGAAAATGAGTGTCTGGCGTGGAACATGACCCTGGAAACAGGACAGAGGGCATATAGTGAATTAAACATGCAAAGATGAAATATAGACAATTTTTTTTTTTTTTTTTAAGAATTTAGAACCTAAAACATTTAGACGATGACGATACAAATTCAATCATACAAGTAGTACTACATCAGTGATGATAAAATGTCAAACACATAGGAAACTAGAACAATAAAGTCATCAAAATCAAAATGCATTTTATATATATATATATATATATATATATATATATATATTGAGTCACTCCTACTATAGGTGGGAATGCCAATGGAAAATACAAAATAAGGTAGATATTAGAACCATAGAAAGAAGAATCTCATAGCTCATGACTGTTAGTAGCAATGTTGCGAACATCGGCATCGGGATAAAATCGGCAAGGGTCTGGAAAACCAAAACATCGTAAAAATCGGGAAAATATCGGTAAAAATCGGCAAACATCGTCAAAATTAAGATACCATAAAAATATTTTTAAATATCGGCAAACATCGGCTAGGCCAAAAAATCGTCATTTTGAGATAAAATCGGGATGTTATCGAGATGTTTGCAACACTGGTCAGTAGTCCTCCATGACATCATCATCAAAATCAACATCACTGCCATTGCTCTCTCCTGCATCCTCCTCTATATCCAATTCAATCTCTGCATCTGTTGGTGTGGACAAGTCCACTGACCCAGCACTTGGGAATCCCTTTGATCACTGCTTAATAACCCTTAGTTGCACTCCAAATTATCTTAGACCTCAAACCTGTGAACGAAATGAGGTTGAATGAGGGGGAACGTGTGGTTTTATGGGCTGCATGCCACTATTGTGCATGGCACATGTCTATATTTTGGGACACATTGAGGGAACTGTTACCCACCACAGTGGGTGACCCCATACGAGATTTTTTCTCCTAGATTTGGCTTCAGCAAGTACCCAACAACCCCTGGCAGCCACCAATGTAGCCGATTTATTGTGCCAGTTGATCTCTGTTCCCTGAGCCAGTCATATGTCCCCTCGCCCATCTGTCAAGAGCGTATGTTTGAAGGTGGGCCATCCGATCCTAAAAGTACGTCTTTCATTGTTCAATCAGGTGCTTTTGCTTGTTTTTCTTTGGGAACACTTGATAATGGATTATTGGGTGACTTGGAAGGAGGAAGGGTTTTGACTGTAGTCTTGGTCCCTCACGTTAAATGGAGGGTTAATTCTCAACCCTAGTCCCATGGGATCTCCCCTATTGGCTTATAGCTTCAGGATGGGCGCTACTTGGGAAACCCCGATATTGGTAGCGCGGCCCCATTTTCCCGTTTCATATTTTTTAGTACCCTCCACACATTACAGGCCCTATTTCATTATCTTCCCTCTCTGGGTCCACGTGACCATGTGAAAATTTCGCGTTACGAAATTATTTTGCAGTCGAGATAATATCGTGGAAAATTTTATTGCAGCGATTGTAATTTAATTATGCAGTTATTTCTTATGACAACAAAAAATTAATCTGTACTGCAAACTTCACAATTAAAACTAACGAAAATAATAGCACTGGAATTTGAGAAATGTCCCCGAAAAAATCGAATGTGGGAAAACTGGTGCAACATATGAGGGTTTATTACTATTTTTCAGCAACAAATCTGAGTACAATAATTTGCATGCCAAACTGGCAATCCAATTTGAGGGAAGCACCGGCCAAATTATTGTGAGGAATTTTCCTCTCACCACAGCGGATTTCAGCTCCAGAAACTAGCCCTTCAACAATTCACACTTCCTTTTGCGTTAGTCTCTACGCAATGCTTGTGTTGGCCTTGCTACTGTTGCCTCTAGAAACCCTTGAAATCTACAACTTTGCTTCTCTCTGGCTTTGGGGATGATTCACTGTCGTCCTAATCAAAATATCGACCACTAGCTATTGAATCGACTACTCCTCCAGCTAGATCAAGTTCTTCTGCAGCTGTTGCCTGCGTAGTCCCTTTGGGAAAATTCACACTCCCTTAATCTGAGTCTTCCGGCACTAGAAACCTCAACTAGAATGCTGTCAATCTCCCTTGCCACCTGCCACTCGATCTCTGTCTCGAATCCTCCTGTTGAATCACTCTGCTACTGGAAAATTGATCTCCCTAGGTCAATGAGTGTTTGCATTGGTGTGTTCTCCATCTACCCGTCGACCTCCTCTTATAATCTCCAGTTGAGACTCCAACGACAAGGATTAAAACATAAGCAATGGCTGAGATCATTCCTGGATGAATCTGTGTGAATTTCTAGAGGATTCACACCTTATTTCAATTAATACTGATTAATTAACCCCTTTTCCTAAGTTTATACTTAGGAAATATTTAAAAATAGACTAATAATCTAATTGAGAAACTTATAGGTGGAATTTCTAGAAACAATTTTTGGATTATGGAGAACTCTTGTGTTTTAGCCTCTCCATAAAGTTTCAAGACTAGAACACCCCCGATGCTACAAAAACTAATAGAGCAATGGGTCCACAAGGCTCTGGTACTCTTTCCCCTTGTCCACATGTATGGGTCTGGCTTGGAACAATGCCCTGAAGGTTGATGCAACTAAAAAAAAGAAGACAAAAGCATATCATTGCCACATACAAAAGAAAGTAATATCACAAAATGCATAAGATATTCAAGACAATATATTAGCACGTGGGCAAAAGCAAAACATGAGATCTACCCCTTCATTATGGCCATTACCTTGGTTCCTAGGGCCCCTTGAGTGTCCTTGCATCATTAAGGAATCCATGCATGGCCCGACCCCTAGTGGGCGATGAACTGCCCCATCTAAAGGGCGTAATCACTACTTACATCATACCGAACATGCTCTCATACCCTAGAGTCTGGAGTAGTATAATAAAAAAAAATCAAGGAAAGACGAAAGGAAAATGAAGGGGGGTGGAAAAAAAAGGTTAGGGTAACTCATGTATCGTGATTTCTCCCTCCTACATCTATACGCCCAAATATGTGGGCATCCCTCATCATTACCACACTTGAACCCACAACATTTGGCAGCTGGCCTTAAGACCCCTGGGTCCCAATCCATCTCATCATTATTCACATGACCCCTATCACTTAAAGGATGTACCTTGGACATGTCTTTCCCTTAAGGGGTTGGGAACACCTAATAGGGTTGTTTATTAACCACTCCTACCTAGGGAGATAATGCTATTACATGATCAAAGCCCCAACTTTGGAAGGGAAGCCCATTATGAAGTCCCATTTGTGCCTTTGACCAACAAGCTTAGCTCACTTAGATGCACTAATGAATTATTGTACTTGATGGTGAGGAGACGCATTGGATCTTATGCGTAATTGGCAGGTGGTTTTATCAATGGTTGGGCAACTTAACTAAGGCACACGCCCACCAGAGGATCATATTGGCACTTGTAGGGGATGCGTTGAGAGCCATGGGACTTCGTCATGCAATAGAGCATTATCTCATCTCATGGGCACCCTCAACACATTCAACAACATGTTCATTGCCCACATTATTTGCGAGATGATGCAGTTGGACAAACATTAACCATAGCCGAATATGCAGTCCGCAGGCTTATCTTTCACCAGGAGACCCATGAGACCAATACTTTTTCCCTAGAGCCACTTGGGGGCACCACATGATGATTTACATGGACATTAAGGGGCCACCCCCTTATGCATCATTTATGGAAGCCTCTCTCTCATCTTGGCACATAGAGGACTCAACTTGGCCTTCCAACGACCTCATTCCACCATGATGTCATCTTTTTCAGCCTACTATTGGATGGTTTACTAATAATTATGGAGCTACTTGGTGTGCTTGCCACCGTGGCCTATTATTTTTCATATTAAAATAATGTTAGGGGTATATTAGGCTAATTCGAATTGGATTGGACATATATAAATATAGATGACTCTAATTGTGAGAGATCATCATCATCACACTTGGATCTTTCTTGTAAAGAATTTCACACTTCTTCTTGGACGAATTGGATGCATTTCGATGTCTTTGGGAGCTAATTTCGATTTCTCTTGGAGCTGCCTCTCGATCTATGATTGGACATAGCTCTTGTTATCTTATAAGTGTTATTTGTAAAAAATAATTGTTGAATAATGTTTAATGTATGGAATCATTTCAACGAGCTAGATCTTTATTGCCCTAATTTTATCGATCATTGTAAAGATTGTTGGACTATAGATTGCACATGTTACTCGTTGAATAACAAGTAGTTGAATGTTCCTAGTGGTCTGAAATTTCTTTTCTTTCCATGAAAATCCATATATCTTGGGTGGGTAATTGTTAAAAGGTGGTTCCTAGGGCATCGTTATTTAGCCTCCTTGAAGACAAATCTAGTGAAGTTCGAATGATCATTGACTCCATAGCCAAGGGAAGTAGACACTGGTCCAAGGAAATTTGGTGTTCACCCTTCTTTCCTTCTCTTTTCTCTCAAATTTTCAACCCCTTTCCTAAACGATTTGGCTAGGACACCTTGCGAAATTCATTAGAGGGGAATTTTTTCAAATCTGCTTGGATAGGAATCTACGTTGGTGTCTCATCTAGTAAACCTTAAAGTTAGAAGGAATTCCCATGGTTGGTTTGCAAGAAAACTTGTGCCCTACCTGTGAGTTGAAAGCTTATCTTGAAATTCTTTGGTTGGGTGGTCTTCTTTGTGAAAATTTCTAAATGTTATTTATGCATAAATCTACTGTTAGATCTGGTTATGCTCCTCCTACTTAATTAAGTTATTAACTAAAAAATTCAGATCAATATCGAAGCAAAACACATAACAGACTCTCACCAATTCAGATCTAGAAAAAGTACATGCACACATAGACAAAGTGACAGTGATTTTTTGGACAGTAGTCCCCAGAAAAACCCAATGCAAGAAAATCGATCTCTGGTTGCTGGAGGGTTTTATTATTAAGAGTATTTTTGAATACAACAAATCTGGGTTCCAGACCTAGAAAACTTGACAGAGCAAATATAGATCTGCAACTCACCGATTGTTCTGAAGCCAAAATATTGACTGATCCACACCCTCAAACGGGATTTACAGGACTCAACCAAAATTAGGCCCTAGAAACCCCAGAGCTGCCCCTGAATCCCCTGCGTCAGCCACTGCATCCCTCAACGCTGGCCTAGAAAGGGCTGCGTAACCCCACACTGGGTGACGCAGTCCCTACGTTGCCCCTAAGGGTCTTTGCATAACCTCTGAGGGTTTCCAGCTACCTTACGTTGCCGTGGGAGTGACTATGCAACACCTGCGTAGCTAAAGCTACCTATGCGCCCCGTAGCTGCCGCCCTCTTGCTGCTGATGCTCTTGCTTCTCTGCACTACCTTTTTGAAGCTGCTCTCTGTCTCTTGCTGATTCTAGACACTAGGGTCAGACCATCCCCTTTGTCTAAACTCCCCTCTCTGCAGCTGAAACACTTCTGAGAATTCTTAGCAAACCCTACCCTGGAATCTCAACTTAGCTTCAATGCTCTGCTTCTGTGTGTCTTTACAAATGACCCCAAGCCTTTCCTTTATAATTTTCTCGTTCGGAAACCAACGACCATGATCAGATCTTGAATCAATGGCTAAGATTAAAATAAAGCTTGGTCCTGTGACTTAAGACAATTTCATCACATGTTTAATTTAATTAACTTTAATTATTTCATTTTCCTAAGTTTAGACTTAGGAAATACATTAAAATAAATAAATAATTTAATATCTCCCAAGCCATATGAAATTTTCCAAATCTCTTTCTGGGTCTTGTAGATCATGTGTACTCTAGTCCGTCCACAAATTTTGGGAGATAGAGCACATCTGATGCTACCCCCAATACACAAAATCTCAACACTCCCTCTTAGCACAAAGTTTGCTCTAGCAATACATACACCATGTACCACAAGATTTTGGGCACTAGTTTCTGTGCTGTTGATGCTTGGCCTGCTGCCACTCAACTCTGCACTGCTGCTGTCATTCTGTATTGTTGCCCATGAGACTGTCACCACCACTGCCACATCTGTACTGTAGCTCCCTCTCAACTGCTGCATCCGTGCTGCCCATAGCACTACCACTGCTAACTGTTGCACTGCAACTTCAGTTGTTGAGAGAAACAATTGAATCTTCTGCCCAATCTTTGACAGACAAGTCAGTTGGGCTGCATCCTCATCACTGAAGCTCCATCGCCTGCTGATCTATGTTGACATCGAAAGGATGATGCATAGCGACAGCTCTGCACTGCGTAAACAAACTCCCTCTGCACTGTTGAAGTCACACAAGCCCCTTGTGCTGAAATCTCTCACGCTGACGCTGCACTGCGTTGTCCTCTTGAAGCCTCCATGCTACTACAGCTTTGCCCTGCATAAGCAGCTCTGCTTTGCGCTGCTGAAGTCACATCAACCCCTACGTTGTTGTTGCCTCTATGCTGCTGTTGCATCTGCACTGCTGAAGTCACATCAACCCCTACGTTGCTGCTGCCTCTATGCTGCTGCTGCATTTGCACTGCGTTACTCCTTCCAGCCTTCAGATTTGCCTCTGCTTCATCCGTGATCTATGGAGCCACTGCTCCACTTGTCCCGCTACTGTCTTAAGGTTCTTGTAGCTTGGATGTGATCCAAGAGATGAGCTGCTCAAGGATCTCGTTGCTATTCTGTAGCTGCTCTACAGATCCATGTCGCCCCACTTTCATGGTTCATGAGCGCTCATGGCTACATCATCTTCTAACCCATCATCCGCAACAACAGCCTTGGGAGAAGAAGCTTCCTTGTCCTTTTTCTTCTAAAGAAAATTGCTGGCGAAATGTTCTAGTTCGACACACTGGAAGCACTTGATCTTTGATAGATTCTTCTTCTTCTTTCCTTGCTGCTTCTTTGATGCCAAAGCTGCATCTTCATCATCTTCCTTCTTCACCTTACTCGATCTGTGATGTACTGCTTCTTGGTGATTCTGCGGAGTTCTTCTTGCCGCATGATTGCCCACAAGCAGTCCGAGTCTGGGAGGTCCGCTCTGCCCAAGATACTTTGGACAAATGTTTCCCACTCATTAGTGACCGCATTGAGAGCAGTAATGACCATCACATCATCCTCCACCTTTGCACCCGTGGCAATCAACTGGTCTCTGATCGACTCTAATATGAAGAGAAAATGTTCCATGTCTTTTCCCTTGGTCATCATGAATGACCACATCTAAGCCTCAAGAAGCATCTTCCTCTGGACAGACTTTCCTTCATATAGGGACGCTAAGGCCTTCCACATTTCATTAGTTGTTTTCCTCTCAGTTATATGTGGGACAATATGGTCCTTAATTCCATCCATTATCAACCGCTTGGCATGTCTAGCAACTTCATTATGCTTTCTCAGGAGATCTGCATCGGTCGGCGTGGCCAAGACTTGTTTTGCATGGTCTCTTAGATGATATGCCTCTAGGATTACCAGGATTCTAGCCTTCCAAATTGAAAAGTTGGATAGGTCATCCAATCTGTCCTGATCACGCAGTCCATGAGGTGCCATCTGCTCAGAAATCTGTCGGAGCTCCTTTTCTCTGTGCTAAAGATCTGGATCTAAGGTTCTTGGTGAAACATGCACCCTCTACTCCCTCTGACAACTGATTTCCCTTCTTGGAAATCTGTCAAATCAAACAATTATTCAGCTCTTTGATCCTTTGATCGATCTGCAAGTTTCTTTAGCTAGAAACTCTCTGAGAAACTGATCTCCTCCCGCTCTTTGTCACTAGTGCTTAGGCTAAAAATCTGAAAGCTTCAGAAATTTAACCCCACTAGCCCCTTCTGAAGTTCTGCAGCTCTGCTTCAGGCACTTCTGGATCTGACAGCTTCAGATCTGCGTCACCCTAGCTGGCTTTAGACAATCCCAACACTGTCTCTGCACTGCCTCTGTGCAGTAAGTGCATGGGCCAACTGGGAGACAACGTAAGATTGCATCACCCTACCCTCTGCATAACTCTGCTTCTCTAAAAACTGTGTCGTCCCTTCAGATATGGCCTTCTGGTGCGGCTGCTGAACTCCCTGCTACTTTTTGCAACAAGATCCTTTAGTCTTTTGCTGGTGACCCTCCTAGATCTGCAATTTCTTTAATACCATGTGAAATTTTTTGAATGTTACTTATGCAAAAATCTACTGTTAGATCTGGTTATACTCCTCCTACTTAATTAAGTTATTAACTGAAAATTTCAGATTAATATTGACGCAAAACACATAACAAACTTTCACCAATTCAGATCTAGAAAAAGTACATGCACACATAGACAAAGTGACACAGTGATTTTCTGGACAATAATCCTTGGACAAACCCAATGTGGGAAAACTGGTTTCTGGCTGCTGGAGGGTTTTATTATTAAGAGTATTTCTGAATACAACAAATATGGGTTCTAGATCTGGAAAATCCGACAGAGAAAATATAGATCTACAACTCTCCGACTGTTTTGAAGCCAAAATATTAACTGATCCACACCCTAAAATGAGATTTACAGGACTTAGCCAAAATTAGGCCCTAGAAACCCCAGCACTGCCCCTGAAGCCCCTGCGTCTGCCTCTGCGTCCCTCAATGTTGGCTTGGAAAGGGTTGTGTAACCCCAGACTGGGTGACGCAGTCCCTACACTACCTCTAAGGGTCTCTGTGTAACCTCTGAGGGTTTCCAGCTGCCTTATGTTGCCCTGGGAGTGACTGCGCAACCCCTGCGTAACTAAAGCTGCCTCTGCGTTGTGCAGCTACCGCCCTCTTGCTGTTGATGCTCCTGCTTCTCCGCGCTGCCTATTTGAAGCAACTCTCTGTCTCTTGCTGATTCTAGATACTGGGAATAGACCATCCCCTTTGTCTAAACTCCCCTCTCTATAGCTGAAACAATTCTGAGAATTCTTAGCAAACTTTGCCCTAGAATCTTAACTTAGCTTCAGTGCTCTGCCTTTGTGTGTCTTTATAAATGACCCCAAGCCTTTCCTTTATACTTTTCTCGTTGGGAAATCAATGACCATAATTAGATCTTGAATCAATGGCTAAGATTAAAAGAAAGCTTGATCTGTGTGACTTAAGACAATTTCATCACATGTTTAATTTAATTAACTTTAATTATTTAATTTTCCCAAGTTTAGACTTTGGAAATACATTAAAATAATTAATTAATTAAATATCTCTCAAACCAGATGAAATTTCCCAAATCTCTTTCTGGGTCTTGTAGATCATGTGTACTCTAGTCCCTCCACAAATTTTGGGTGTTAGAGCACATCCGATGCTACCCCAAATACACAAAATCTCAACATTCTCGAGGGTCATTTGCACATAATATTCGAAGGAATTGATCATTCTTGACCCTCTCCCTATCCTATCTTGACCTATTGAGCACATTGGAGGAACTCCTCCCACGATTACTCATAAACCCTAGGTCTCATTTAGGCCCTTTCTAGGTCTCTCTAGTGAAGCGATGTAATGTTCCCAAATAGGAAAAATAGTGCTATGTAAGAAAATAATAATTTTTTCACCATAAGAATTTTAAACAATGCAGTAAATACCCAAAACAATCAAATTCATCGAAGCAGCTGAGCCATTTTATTATGGAAATGAGGAAGAGTACAAATATAAAGAAGAAATGCACCTGGGCTTGCCTTTTTGGCAAGCAGAGAAAAACCCAGGTAAGACAATGATGAACCATAAACTGGCCAACTAAGGTTATGTGTTGTCCCAACAATTCTGCACTAGCTGCCGCAAATGAATGACTGAAAACGCCACCTTCGATGCTGAGAAAATTCTGCAAAATTACTCCCCGGACTCCTCAAGCTATCCCGACCAAAACCCAGAAATGGTTTGGCTTGATCACGAACCTCCAAAATTGACCTCCAATAGGCCATACACTCCCCAGTGACTGCTGAGGCACGCAATATGAAAAATCACCATCAAAATACTCCATAATACTCCAAAAATGCAACAAACCACTCCTCCAGCGCTCCCTTATTTCTCCCGACAATCATCAACCCAAATGACTGAGACACTACCTCACGCGTGTGCCCAGTTTCTCTGCTTTGTGTTGGCCCCAGTGATTGCAAAATGGCTCCTAAAAATAGCTATCACTTCTAGCCTCCAAACTCTCCCAATAACTTAGCAAACTACTGAGCCTTCTCCTCCAAAATTCTCCCGACAATAGATCCCTTGAATAGAGCGACAATAGCCACACAAGGAACATTATTTCTTCCTTTAGAAATACACATTGTTGGGGCAAAGTGAATGCAAATGTTGAAGATAACTCAATGAAACTACCTCGGATGACAATGGATGAACCAATCTAGAGTGGCACTTGAAGTCCCCTGAAGAATGGGTGAGTTCTCCACTTGGAAAACTCGTGCTAAACAATAAGTGACTCGGCGAAGTAGCTCGAGCAACGAAGATAAAATCGATAAGCCAAGAATGCCAAATGAAGTGTGTTTCCTTCCTTTCATAACTTTCGTGGAACCTTTCTTCTCGACTTTTCTTCCCTCATGCATTTCTAATCGTTGGCTTAGGGAGTGCGTATTTCTTATGTGGGTGGTCCCCACATACCATTGACAACACAAAATAAAAGTAAAATTAACTTGCATCTAACTCCTAATTCTTCTATAAAAAATAAAATGGGCCCCGTCTTCACCAAAATTGGCCCACAAAATGTAGAAATAAATCCCATTCCAAAATAATTTAGGAAGGGACATTACAAGCGAAAGCCCTTTTCAAGTGACAAGGCACAATGCAAAGTTTTGAGAGGATCCTATATCGCATTAAAAGTCTTGAGCTTGGGTATATTGCTTATCATTGAACATATCTAATCCTAGGTCTAGATCTTCCTCCTAGGCCTTTCTTGGAGAGCCTTTAGCTTCTTTGGAAGCATTTGAGTCTCTCCTTGATTGGGTCGTAGGAATAACTTCCTACCTTATCATTGTTCCCTTCATGACAAGTGTTTTCATCTATACCGAGACTCCTCCCATTGGTGAAAGTCCATAAATAGTAGGGGACACTGACCGAGGTGACAATGGTTCTTTGTCCCATTGTTGTCATTTGGTCTACTAGTTGTCCCATAGGTTCCCCTCCTAGGACCCCTAGTAGATTGTGTGGCAACATTTTTGGTGCCGTTGTCGGGGAGGAAGTAGGTCTACCTCCTTGGTTAAGCATTTAAAGAGGCAATTCCTTTGATGACAATATAAATTGTCTTTTGGTGACTCCATTAAAAGAACGAAATCGTTGTTCTAAATTGAGCTTTAAAGCCAATGATTGTATGGCGAAACAAGAAGATCAACAGTACACAGGAACACAAGATGTAGGCTGGAAGCTAGGGCCAAAACCTCAACACTTGAGAGGGAAACCTGCAAATCTCTTCTCTTCATATAGGTTCTTCAAATGACGAATTCCAAGACCTCTAGACCAAAACCAATACCCTTCCAAGACCAAGCCAAACCTTCTTGATGATGTGCTCTTTCTATCCAAGTCAAAACCAGTGAAATCTCTTCCAACTGCACAACTTTGACCCCAACTACAAAATTTCAGCCGCCACTACAGGTCTAATTTTTTTGGCTCCTGCAACATCTACTGCTTCCACACATCTGAGCAATTATAGGTTGTTCAAATCTTCCTTTGACCTTTGCTTGGGTTGCTTGTCCTATTAGGGCTTGTAGGTTGTTAGGGTCCTATAATAATAGGATTCATAATTTTGAATTGACTATGATCAGTCTTGTAATATGTACATACTTTGCTTTCTGCAAAATGTTTTGCCATATTTAAAAAATGTAAAGAGGGTAAAAGTCCTAAAAGAAAAATCAAAAGACTGAAAGAAAACAGATAAAAAAGAATATAAAAAAATGAACCCCAACAATAAAAGAGATAAAATAGATCACGAATGCCACTACTTTTTACTTTATTTTGCAAAATAAAGATTGTGTGCAACTTGTCAAAAATGCCACAATTCATGAAGGTCAAAATGCTTAATTTTGATCTTTTATGCCTTAAATTTCATGCTGATAGATAGAGAATAAAGATCTATCCAAACTATTTAATCTTGGTAGATCAGTAGATAGGTAGAGAATAATAAATGAGCTCAACAATTTAATATGAGCCATTTGAAGTAATAAGGATAGGATTATATAGTTTGTTGTTAAAAGAAAAAATGAGTAAGGGTTTGCAAGCTCAAATGCACCCAAAGTAATCAAGAAAAAATGTTAGGGCAGCTGATGGGTAGTTAAAAAAAAATTCACAAGGCATGGATAGCAGAAATTGGTCATTTCATATTATTAACTTCCTTTCAAAATCATTTCCCTTGTAAAAATACCCCTTCCCATTCATTTTACTTTTTTTCCCTTTACTTCACGCATTTTCCTACAAAAAACCCCTTTTCCTAAGTTAAAATGCATATTTTCCTTTGGAAAAGTAAAACCCTTAATTAACTTCCCTTTTCATTCGAAAATACACCGAAAACCCCTAAAAACACCTTTATCTTAAGTCTAAAATGGTTAAATCTATACGTCGGGCCCCACTACGAAATATCTCTCCCCGATATAAGTTTTTACATTAAAACTTAATGATAAATCCCACACTTATTAACATTTAAATTTATTTATTAATTCTCGTATACACATTATCTCGTATTATATTAATTCCCTTTATATATATTTCCCCAACCCTTGTTTTATTTTATAACCTATGTTTTAAATTCTCCGCATTTGATTTATTTCGACCCCACTCATTATAACCCCGACCTTATATATTAAGCCATAGCTTATGTGTTATAACCCTATCGCATAACTTTAAACCCGGGTCCCACGCCTATCAAATCCCGATAGATCCATCGCATTCTCGCAATCGTCAAATCTATACCGATCAAATCTGATGGCCCATATCCCCTTTCACACATCCGATTGCCCGACCGTTAGCATCCCTCCGACCTCGCAAAATGAATGGTTTTCATGTCCCCGCTCCTGGCTATGTGGCATTATTCCATTTGATCGCATCCTCAAGAAAATTTACCGCCTACCACCTTTGGCCAATGCGAAAACCACAAATTGTATTTCTGCCCGTTATCAAACCACCCTGCCATTTGAAATGACCCGCGCATTCAATGTTAATGACTGTTGGTTAAAAAACCTATATAGTCGCCCTTTGCAACCTTTTTCACTACCTTTTGTTACAGTTTTCTGCATACAGAGCACTGCCGACCTATTTCCGAGCAACCAGATCACTTTGTTGACCTTATTTCAAGCCTTTTTCACCATAATTCAAGACCATTTGTTGCTACAAGACACTATAGAATCCATCCAAAGCACTATAAATACCACTGAAGCCTCAGAAAGCTTCTGCAACCTCAAAATCCTTTTGCAAACCAAAATCCTCATTTTCTCCAAGTATTCCTCAGTGCTTAAACATATTCCTAAAGCTAAAAGAAAGTAATTCAATAATTAAATCGTTTAGGAACCTCCGCAGACTAAAATAAACCCCTGTTGCTTCCTTATCCTTTTTCTGTAGACCCTAGGCATATTTTAACAGAATTTCCAAGGCCTAAGATTGTTTTTTTATCACAGACAATATTATTTGATCAATTAAACTAGTTTAAACCTTTGCAGACCAAAAGATAAGCCCCCGTTTCATCCTAAATCAGTCTGCAAACTGTAATTATCTTTCTGAGGTGCTCCTAAAAGCCTGAATCTATTTCTTAAGGCAAAAGATTAATCGAGTAAAATTAACAAAACAATGGCTTCTAAAAACATTGTATCTATCAATCCTCTGCAACCTCCAGTTGTAGATGTAGAACACACTCCTTTGGCAGATAGAGATTTTAAAATTAGTGACCCTGTCACTAAGTTTAACCTTCTTGAGCTCCACTGCTGGAGCCATGATAAGTCAATTGACCAGGCTGATGAGGCTTTCACTTGGGAGTTCGATTTTCCCAAGTACATTGTCCCACAGACCTTCTAGTGCCCAGAAGTGATCATACTTTGTCAATATTGTTATTTCCCTGATCAAACAACCATTATTACCCCTAGAAAAGAAATTATGTTCACCATCACCGCTGAGTCAATTAACCAAATGCTGCATATCCAACCTAGGCTAGATGAAACCCCTTTGTCCTTTGAGACCCTTACCCAATGTATTTGAATCTGGACTTCCCCAAGAGGTTCCAAATATTCCAAACTTTCATGCCTTCATTAGCAGAAACTCCCAAGACTAGCCCTCCTTATCCAACAACCATATTTTCTAAGAGAACCAGGCACATCATTATAATGCCGTCCTCTATTTTGGGTTATTTTACTGATGAGCATGTTGATGCTTCAGCCTTAGGTTTCTTGTCTACTTTCACACCTGGTTAGCCTCTTGCTACCATTTTCAATTTTGCCCAGTACCTTGCTGATACTATTCATGAAGAATTCGTCAAAATTCCTGAAGAAGGTGACTTCAAATATTCCTCAATTTTATTCCACATGTTTTTATACTTTCAACCTAATAGATTTTCTATCAACTTTTAGAAATTTGATGTTGAAGGTAACCCACAGTCAGTTATATTTTGGACTCCATTAATTAGAAAAGACTCCACACAGTCCACCTACACAAAATTCATTGACCCTTTCATCCATCCTATTGTTAACATGCTAAACAACAACACTCAACCAAGAGTCAATAGGAAATTATAAAAGGTCCTGCAATTATCAGAGCATAGTAGGACAGGAGATTGGTACCTTTATTAGAATCACACAGAAATTAGAGTATATGGATCTAATCTTCTTCCATATAAGCTACCCAAATACCTCTCAATGAGGTTATTTTCCCTAGAGTATATCAGGCAGATCCTTAATTCCAACGGAATCAATTTCTTGGTAGCTAAAAAGAAGACAGTTTAAAATTAAGAATCAGGTTGGACCTTTTATTTGTAACAGCAGAGATGCAGGTCCACAAGCAGAGAAATATTTGCAGGAGTTTAAGTTCAGTCAGAGTTTTCAGTGGTATTATGATCCTTTAGGAGTAATAAGCAAGTTAAGAGTCAAATGTAAATTAACTCCTTATGTAGATGACTCAAAGCTAGACATTGAAAAATACTCCAACCAGTATGAATGGTTGAAGAACACTTTGAAAGAGGCAGAGAAGCAAGGTGATACTAGTTCCATCTTGCAGACTCCAGCCCAAGAAGATAGGAATTCTAAAAGAGTCAGAGATGAAGGACCATACACAACACAAACTATAACTGAAACAAAATTCAAATTGATGTACAAGAAGAAGCCAAAATTAAATCATGTAGAAGAACAAATGGAAACAATTGAGATTAATGACACAGATGCAGTGGTGAAAGATAATGTACCTCCTACAGTTTCTGAAGAAACACACCAACCTTCAACTTCTAACACTCGGATGATTCAGAAACAACACAGTGTTGAAGTATCTTCATCCAGCAAACCAATAGAGAAAGAGATGGATATTATGCAAAAATATAAAGAGATCAAGATCAGAAATGAGGCCTTAAAAACTGATACATACACCCAGTATTGGAAACAGTCACCTAGTGACCAAAGTAGATTGTTTTTTTCATTTAATTACAAAACTAGGAAGATGCAGATGACCTTCCTACAACCAAAAGTCAAGCATCCAAAATCATTAGCTGATTATAAAAATACATCATATGAAGTTCAAGCAAAAGACCTTCATCCAATTGACCAAATAGAATTTCACAAGCAAGCTGGTGAAATGGTTTATTCAACCATTACAAACAAAGCCATGAGTGTACAGAAGCTGCAAAACACTCCACGGAACATCAGAGATCAGCTCAAATTAGAAAAGACATCTTCACAAGCTAAGGAAAATAGAATCAAATCACTGGAAGATTTGGTTATTGAAGTAGGATATGATCCTAATAATGTCAATATTGCAGATGAACTGATAAAGAAGAAAAATGCAGACATTGCTGCATTAAAGAAGCAACTAACACTACCTCCTACTGAACATCCTCAGGCAAAGGAAGTGTTACAGTATACAAGCCAAAAAGATGAGATGATGAATCTCATTCTTCAATTAACTTCCCAAATAAAATAAATGGAAAATGAAATGGACAAGTTAATGCAGGATATGTTAGAATAATTATATATTATAGAGCAATGCAACACATAAAATATGCGGAAAACACAAGCACACAAAACACATAAAACCAGAGAGACACATATATACGTGGTTCACCCAATTTGGGCTACGTCCACCCCAAACAACCAATCCTTCATTTCTATTATCCAACAAAATGAAGAGACACAACCTACAACAGATCCGCTGTAATCTCCTTTGTTCTCTCTCATAGTCTCCCTATCTGTTTCTCGCTCTGAGAATACACATCCAATCACAGCCACAATACAATGCCCTCATACAAAGCGAGGAGTTTCCTTCTAGGGAAAAAAACCCTAAACTAAACATAACTTCTATCGTCAGATCATCTGCCTAATGAACATACCAGATTGACTAGAAATTACTATACTTTTACAAGGCAATTTTACATCTGTTTTTAGCTTCAGGGGCGTTGCCCCCGAAACCCATGCCGAGGGACCGTTGGCCCCTGGACCCCCCAGCTGTTGTGTGGGAATCTAGGGATATGATCCCTACTCATTGGGGCATATCTTCGTTGTATCTTTGGAATCATGCTTGTAAATTAGAAAAGAGGTCACTGTGTCTATTCAACCAGTTCAGAGTCTTCTGCCAGTGGAGTCATTAGGTCTTTTGAGACTGTGGAGTCGCCAGGTGGAAGATTTTGAACTTCGCTTTCCACCAACAACATGATTGGGTTTGCTCAATTCATTCCTAGGAGAGTTTACAAGGACTAGTGAAATAATAGGCCTATTGGAGGCCAGTGGAGTCGCCAGGTTGAAAATTTTTAGCTTTTTGTGAAGGTAAAATTGTTTTATGGTTCCACCACCATGTTTATTATGAAGCCAATATGAAATATTTTTGTGTTTTTTCTAAGTTTCTATGGTTGTTTGAAAGACTAATGAGTCTATAAGAGCTTGCTAGGCAACTATGAACTCAGTAGTCCCACTGTGATCGCCACTATGTTGGTGATGAGGTGGGATAACAATTCCCAGGGTATTCTTTGTCAAATTAAGGGCCTAAAGAGTTTTAAGAGGTATTCAAGCAACTATATACTCAATAGGTCCCACCGTGATCGCCATTATGTTGGTGATGAGGTGGGATAACAATTCCCTGGGTATTCTTTGTGAAATTAAGGGCCTAAAGAGTTTAAAGAGGTATTCAAGCAACTAATTACTCAATAGGTCCCCCCCGTGATCGCCATCATGTTGGTGTGAACGGTGGGATAACAGATTCCAAGTGTTCAGATAGTATCAGTTTAAGGGCATGTGGATCTTCTAAGGGATGCCTATGTGTGTTTAAGTTTAGAAGGTCCCACCGTGATCACCATTATGTGGGGGTCCCTGAGTTTTGATAGATTGGCTAACCAAAAGACAAGGCAACATTAGAACCAATCTTTAGAGTTCCAAGATCTAGTCCTTTTGTTCTCAGAGAGGGATCTCTCAAATGTTTTGCAAAGAGATATCTTGTTTTCTTTTAAGTATTTATTTTAGACTAGTTATTAAGTGCAAGTGTTTGTTTGGTTTGTTTGTTTGGTTGAATTGGTATAGCAGAACATGAAAGGTCTGGGTAGTATAGATAGAAAGAAGAAGTGTTAGTTTCATTGGGCAATGGAGTCAAAAAGAGGTTTATGACAAGCTCATCAATGGATATGGGATATCAAAGGGAAAATATAACTTGGCCACAGGATCCTTTAGTTTTGTGAATGAGATGGACATTAATGATTAGGAAAGAGAAATTGAATTGTCAACAAAGGGAACTTGAAAACATAATCTGAACAGAAAGAGGCATTTGATAGATAGGGCTAACCATGAATTCTACAAACCACACTTTAAGCAAATAATGACTTCAAGACAACTTTTAAAATGAAATCTAAGATTCGGGGAACACCCTATTTCCTCAAAGACTTTATTTCAAAGGAATTTAGAAAACATGAAAGATTCACTGATAATTGCAGTCATAGAAGAGGGAGCACCTAACACATCTATGATCACAACTATAAAGACTTTTAAAACAATTGTTCAAGCAGGGACAAAGAGTATGATCGAAACAGACCTCCTTGGCTAGCTATAAACAATGGTACTTTAAAGAGAGACTTCAAAAACAGTTTTCAAGTGGCAGCAGACAAGCAAGGAAAACCATAAATCATGCTGGAACCAACTATTTGAACTATTTGAGAAATAAACAAGCATAAGGGTTCAAGAGAATGATTAAAGACTCTAGAATGCCTTAGCAGAAGAAAACATAAAACAGTGAAGGATAAAAAGGTCTAAGGTGCTTCCAGGAGTCATTTCTTACCCTAAACTTTTCATCCTACTGTAGTAAGAATTTATGAAACATAATGAAAACAGGAAAAACAACAGACAGTTCAGAATACATCACCAACAGCCAAGCTCAGGGATCCAATGATAGAGCCTTCTCAAGGACAAGCATGTCAAAACATCATCAAGCTTCCAAGACTTCAATTTCTTCTTCAACTTCAAACAGACTATGTATTATTTCAGAGAGTTTCAGTGTTACAACTAGTGACCAACCAACCCTTTACAATGTGCTCCTCAAGGAGATTCTATAATAAAATGAGGTGGAAGAGTTCCTAGGGTTGAAGTGTAATTAATTCTATACTAAATGCAACTCCTAGCCTTGAAAACCATGCAAGGCATAAGGCAGGAAAGCATTCAATTATAACTTTGTTTCTGATTTTTAGGCTTAGTGGGTAAAAAGATTGACTTTTAGGCATTTTCTTATTTTTTTAATAACTTTACTGACAGTTTGAAATATCTTCCTTTGTTTGTAATAACTGTCATTTTCCTTAGTCTTTAATGTTGCTGGCTGAGATTTGATCTGGGTATTCCTTTGAGGCAGAGAGGGTGCAAGTGGCAACTTTGGTAGTTGGGGATTCAATTTGCCCCTTTGATGTGTCATCCGAGTTTTCTTTTGGATCGGTCTTCATTTGTGGATTGGACCGTTGTTTCCATTAAACTTTGTTTAGAGCCTTTAATATTTAGATTATGCTTTGATCCTTCAATTGATTGAGGCTCGCTGTGTTCTGTTGCTTTGCAGGTGTGCAGAGGGTTTGTTGGAGTTTTTGTTCAGAAAACCGATAATCATGACTTATTGATTCCCTAAAAACGTGTAATTAGAACTCACGAACCCTTTGAAATTGCATCAAGGGCCATGAGGATCGTCATCCTCAGCCCATAACATTGTAATCATCTACGGGAGGGTTTTACCCTTTAATTTATAAAACCTGCATAAAATAAACAATCGTTATTTAAACCCTGTGAATTATGGGTTTGACTGCTTAGGACGGTTTGTGAAGGTGGTTCGGAGCTGTGAGGATGGAGGAATGCAGTAGTAGAAGGAGCAAAAACCATGGCGGAAAACGAAACAAGGTTTAAATTTGAATTAGGGCGCGAATTGAGGAAAGGTGGTTTTGGGAAAACCGGAAGTGGTTTTCGCGTAGCGTTTGGGGGGGTAGGCAGTATTACCTTTTGGAACGCGATGCCATACATCGATTGACATGTGGAAAATGAAAACCACCCATATCGCGTGAAAGTAGCGCACTAGGAAGGGAGGCCAAAAATTACGCGATATCGAGTTTAAGTCATTGGATGATCGTCGTGAGATCGAACGGCATGGATAAAACACGATGGGGGGTAAGATGCAGGGTAAAAGTATATGTGGGGTCCATGGTGACGAAATGGTTTGTCGCGTACTGGACGGGCATAATAGGATATCGGGTTCATCGGGTTAAGTCCCGATCGTCCGATCTCTGGTATGAACAGTCGAGATTGAAAGAAGGAGCAGGTATGTTTTGAAAAAAGGAAGAAGCCAAGGAAAAGGGTAAGGTAGAGATCGGTTAGCCCAATGGCCGTTGATCTGTGTAGATCAACGGTCCAGATTTGTTTAAATCATATCGTCGGGGAAATGAAAAAACAAAGGAAAAAAAGGTTTTGGCACGGAGGCTTTGTGTTTTGAGCGCCCGATTGCGGGGCTTCGGCCATATGGAGGAAAAAGGACTAATGGATATAAGCCCTCGGGGGCTTAAGACCTGTATAGTGCAAATAGATTGTTTTTTAGGCCAAAACAAGGATTTTTAAGCCAAAATGAAGGTTCTGATAGATGAAAGGAGGGGTTTTTAAAACCAAATAAGGGAAAATATAAGGTTTTCAAAGGGTTAGGATGATTTAGGAGTCAAATGAAGGTGTTTTTATGGACAAAATTAGAGAGTGAAATGGAGAGGTGAAATAAGGGAAAATGGAGTTTCTTAAGCAGTTTTTCTCTTGGTAATCAGCTGGTACTTTAGGGCTAATGGTGGAACAGTAGTGAAGATTAACTCAAAGGGTAATAATCATCATAAAAAATTCAAAAGATTATAAGTTTTCAAAGGGAACTATCTCTTGAAGGTCTAAAAGACAAATTTAGCCACCATTTGATATAGCAAATTTTATAGGTGGCTAACAGGGTGCACGATTTGTGAGAAGACACCACATGAATAAATTGGCCTTTGGAGGTGCCTTCAGCTTCCAGAGGTGTCTTCACCACCAATTTATCTCATGGGGTCCTTGAGCCGCAATGAGTGTAGTGTAGCCATATTTAGGGGTGTATAAAACATGCAAGGAAACAACCCATATCAGCACATCCTCCCTCTCTATTATTCTAACATGGTTCACCCTAAGAACAGTGACATATTTGTCCCATTCCCTCCTCTTATCCTTCGGGATGTTCAGTGCTTGTGGAGTTTTCCAAGTAGAATTTTCCCCATCCACAATTTGACACAGATGGTTGATCCTTGAGTCCATTAGGAATTGTCATAATTCCATAGATAGCAGGTGCTCCCTCCCACTACCTGACCAGGCATACATTCTAATCTGAACCTACATGTCCGATCCAATGCGCCATGCAAGTCCACGTTTGATTACAACAATTTATTTTGTTATTTCACGCCATACAATGGATGAGCTTGACTTGCTTCTAATGGGACATTTGATCCAATCAAGAGTGGACATAGGTGCAATGTATTTCATATATGTTATCTCTTGCCAGAGGCTGTTTGAAAGTAGTAGTTTCCATCCCAATTTTGAAGCCAATGCAGTGGCGAATATATTTAAATCTTTGAGTCCCCATCCTCCCCATTGTTTGGGTTTGGAAATTTTGTCCCAGCTTACCGAAGAAAAAGCGTTTCCCTGCTTCTTCCCCCTCCAAAGGAAACACCGACAGATTTTTTGTATTCTATTTGTAACTCCCTTTGGGATCCAAGCAAGTTCCATCCAGAAAAATTGACTTGATGAGGACTAAGCGCCCGACTCTAGAGAGCCATCTCTGTTGCCAGATATTGATTCTTCTCTCCACTTTTGCAATAAGCTAGTTCCAATCCATGATTCGGTAATCATTAGGTTTGATCTTGAACCCCATATATTTGAGCCCCTCCTCTATATTTTGATGGTGCATCTTGTCATCATGATCGTGGATTTGCTGATATTGGGAAACATGCCTGTAGCTTTACAAAAAATTGTTAAAATCATCTTGAAACAATTGTAATCACGTATGGATCCATAAAAAAATATGAGTACATCATCAACAAATAATAGATGAGTAAAATGTATATATTCAGTGATTTTGACCCCCATTAAATTCCCTTCAGCCCTAACCGAGGCTATGATCTTTGTTAGCCCCTCCATGGTCATAAGGAAGAGCAATGGAGATAAAGGACATCCTTGTCTGAGGCCTCGCCGCACATGGAAAAAATCAGATGTTGCACCATTAATGAGAATGTTGAAAGAGGCATTGGTAATGCAACACGTGATCCAGTTTATGAAAGAGTGGGGGAAGCTAGTATGAGTGAGGATAAGTTGTAAATAGGTCCAAAAAGTGTAGTCAAATGCTTTGGCCAGATCAATCTTAAGGATGGTGCTTTTGAGGATTTTGAGTTTGATAGAATTAAATTCTTCTTGAGTCGTCCCAATGGCCTCGTGAATTTTCCTTTTATGGAGAAAGTAAAATTGTTCCTTGGATATATGATGGGATAATATAGGCTTGATACGATTTTCTATGATTTTGGCAATGATTTTGTAAAGGAATTTGCATAAGGAGATGGGCCTGTAGTTGTTGAAGGATTTTGGCTTGTCAATTTTGGGGATGAGAGCACTGAATGTGGAGTTGAATCCCTCAGAAATTCTACCCAAGACTCTGCACTCCTCAATGGATATAAGAAGGTCCTTACCTATATGATCAAAGAATGATAGATAAAATTCAATGGGTCATCCATCTGAAGCAGGGCTCTTGTCTTTTTTGAACCATTTTAGGACAACTTCAATCTCTCCTAATGTCACTGCAGCATTGATATTATTAGTATCCTCATCCCCCACATACCTTGGCATATTCCTGGAAATACTGAGCACCTTTGATATATTAGCCACCCATGGGTCTTTGTATAAATGGGAGAAGTGTCTAATACCCATGTCTGAGAGTTGATGATGAGTTTTCGCCACCCTACCATCTTGATCCTTCAATTCCCAAATGGTGTTGATGCTCTTCCCGCCCTTCACACATTTCTGAAATAATTTGGTATTGTTATCACCAACCTCAAGCAAGATAACTCTGCTTTTGAGTCTCCAGGTTTCCTCTTTTTGTCTTAATAGTTTGATCTTTTCCATTTCTAGTTGGATAAGCTGATCCTTTGTCTCACTAGATGTGAACCCCAGGCATTTTGATCCAGTTAGTAATGCTATATCCCTTTCTACCCTCTGCAACTCTTCTTCTTCTCGAATCATTTTCTCCATTGCCCATTTGATAGTCATGTCTTTGATCCTGGACAAGTTGATGGTGACGACTCTTGTCAGCTGAATGGTATGATCCTATTGGAAATGGTTCCAGGACTCCATAACTATCTTGTGGAATTCAGGTTCGTCCAGCCATGTGGAATTGAACTTGAAGGGGGAGTGTGGCTTGTTTTTCTCTCCATGGATTTCAAAATGAATGGGCAAATGGTATGAGACGCCTCCAGTACCCACCCATTGCCTAGCCCTGTCCACCCTATCCGCTAACTTGGAATTGATTAGGAAACGATCCAGCCTACGAGCTAGTGCATCTTCCCCTATCCTTTTGTTGTGCTAAGTAAGAAGATTTTTGGGCATATCCAGGTCGAGCAGGTCAGAATTATCGATCAATTTCTCAAAAAAATATGACAGGGTATCTGGCATAGCATGGGGCCCCCAAGATTTAGCTTGTCCAATGGAGAAGTTTAGGTCTCCACCCATAATGATATGATCTTCCATCATGACTAAAGAGCCCATCAACTTATCCCAAAACGTTGGCCTGTTATGGCACGGGCCGTATATGTTTAATATCTTGAAAGGGATTTCAATATCCATTGTTTTAATGTCTGCTCCAAGTATCCCTTCCCTACCCCATATATTGTTAACATGGATGGTGTGATTGTTGAAACCTATGGAGCATCCCTTGGAACGCCCTCTCACATCCAAGGTCTGAAAACATCAATCCGGACATAGTTCGGATAGCATCTTGTGTACAACCTCCCTAGTCTGCAATGTTTCTTGAAGAAAAATAACATCCACCTTCTCTAACACAAGCAGATGCTTAAGAGCCATTTTCTTATGAGGGCTAGCTAACCCTCTAAAATTGAATGAAAGACAAATCATGGATCACCCATGGTAGGGGTATCCTTTGCTCTAAGAACCAGATCAATTGATATTTGTCTCCCCGATGCCACCTGAATCCCCGCTTGAAGGATGGATTTGGATAGTGAGGATGGTCTACCCTTGGAGGATTTCATAACTTTGAGGGAGGGATTGTCACCTAACCCATAAGAGTCACTTGGAAGGGTTTTGGCTGAGGACCTAAGATTATATCAGTGGGAGGAGCTAATTCCCAAATGGTTAGATAGAGCTAAGGGGTCAGAGCCATCAATATGAATGGTAGGGAAAGGTATGTAAGGTTGAGGGGGGGCAGATGCAACATGGAAACTAATGGGGACTAGATTTCTTTTATTAATTTGCGGACTAGATAAAAAATTCGATACAATAGGAGGTGTAGAATGCATAACACTAAAATTTATAGGGGAAGAGGGAGAGATTGAAATACCCGTAAGGGGCCCGAAATCCTCTTCTTGTAGTCGAGTGACCATTGTTGGAGTCGCTTGTGTAGTTGCTTGTGGAGTGGTCATGGGAGTCACCTTCTGGGATGCGCGCAATGGTCTCGATTCAGTGGAATGTGATTCCTGAGCTGTAACCATGCCAAATACCTCTATGGTTTGAGTCCCCACATGCACCAGAGTTTTAGGGTGTGTCGAATTTGCTACAATTATTAGTGGGCATTCCTTGTAGAGATGCCTAACCCCATGGAATCTCCTACATCTGAAGGGAACCCCTTCATAATCAAGAATTTTTCATCTGCTAATATCCCTATAATTCAAAACATAACTCCCTACCAACCCCTATCGGGTGTCCAAGTGCACCAGGATTCTCGCCATCGAGATGTTTTCGGTCTCCATGTAGGACCGGTCATGATCTAAGTAAATGCCCATGTCTTCTCCAATACACCTGAGGACGTCCTTCGTCCAGAATTGCAGTGACAGGCTAGGTAACCGCACCCATATGGGACCTGCTCCCATTTTTTCCTTGTCTGGGTCAAATAATGGTGTCCATATTTTTAGAAGGATCGGTGTCATCTCTATATGCTAGTATTTTGAAAGAACCTAGTTTTCCATGTCGGAGTGCAAGAAAATAAGGGAAAACCAACCCCTGTTCATTGTGAGGACAACAAGGAGTTGTTCCAGTATATTCCCCTAGATCTCTGAGGTCCATTTTTTGAGTTTGGCCGAGGAATAATTTCTTCCTCAAACCTTTCAACCAATATCGTTTGAGCAGTTTCCTTTTCTTATTGCATGTTGATTCCTTCCCTGAAAACTAGGACTAAAGTTTTTTCTCGACTCTTAGTGCACTTAGCCTTATTTTTACCGGTTTTGTGAGCTGGTATGTCTCGTGTGAGACCCTCTTCTTCTGGATTAGTGTCGTCAAAGTCAGACACTATTTTGTTTTCCGGCTGCGGACTCTGCAATGAAAACCCTTCAAAACTTCCCGAAGCTTTGACAGTAGGTGGGCACCACGGAATGTCCTTCGGGTTGAGAATTTCCTCAACAAGTATAATCCCAAGGTGTTCAAAACCAAAATCCCCTTCGTGGGCACCACAGAGACCCTCCATTCTCTCAGTGGCCACTACAAGTTCCGCCAAGATAGGCGGAGGTTGCTAGTTGTTCCATAGTCGGATAATCGATGGTGAGGGTATGGAGAAAGTGGGTGAGGCCGGTATATCATAACCCATATCAGTAAATTGATTTGTAATGATCATATTAGTAACCCTAATCCCTGTTTTCCCGAGTGATGACTCACCCTCCTCCATGCCCATTAACTAGGGTTCCAGTTGTTCCGTTGCGGCCAATGTCGCATCCATGTGAGCTCCAACTGTCTGTTGTGGTGGGTAGTTTGACCATTTCTGTGCTAGCTCCAGTGTATCGGAGGAGTAGTCAAGTTTTCGTTCCTCAATAATGACGTTTCCAACCGAAGAGGTATTTTCCATCAACAGCCCCCAAAACCTCTTACCTTTTGCGAATGGTTCTAAGAAAAAATCTTAGGGTCTGTAACTGTCAAGCGCACTCTACTGGGGTCCAAGAGTATGCAGGAAAAATTATTATTATTCTCATATGTCGAGTTTTCAGCACTCATGAATGTTGCGAAGTCCTCCAGGTAGTCAACCCCTTTAATTGGTGCCTGTGACGGTTATGCACTAGTTTGGTTTCATGCAGAGCTAGCCTCGCGCCAAAAACTCCAACACCAAAGCACTGCCAAGTTTAAACCCTGTGTGCCCCTCTCCTGGTATTCCGTTGTAGGTGCCGCCATAGCTAGAGTATACCTAAAATAATCCGCCATTGCTAGGGTTTCATCACTCCTCTCTTCCATGACAGGTTATGCTTTTTAGGATTATCATCTTGAATCCTTATTATCATAGATTATAGAACTTATATGTTATAACCAAACACTTTTACATATATAAGTGAATGTATAAGTAAATTCTATGAATTTGTGTACATTTTAAATTTTGGGTTTTAATTATTGAAATGTTTATGTCATGTGTCCTTTTGAACATATATATCTAGTTCATATATATATATATATATATATATTTATTTATTTTTAGTCAATGTAAAATATATGTAATTTCTTTCTACTTAATATATAATTTCCTTTTCTTTTGTAATCTGTTATATTTACTTTGTAATTCAATAATTAATTCATTACCCTATGACTTGGACACATTTTTTTATTAGAATTAGTTATTATGTATATTAGTGTTGTGCATGTGATGCATGCATATGTAGCTATCATATGCATGCCTCGTATGCATGCTAATATTCCTATACTCCCTTTAATTTGACATGGGTCATTATATTGTCTCCAATTTTTTTTATTATAGGTCTAATTTCTAAATTGTTGTTTTCAGTTGTTTCTATCACCAACAAAATGCAACCATGCAACTTTCCCTTTGCATCCTTAGTGTTGGTGAAGCTACGGTTTTCTTAAACTTCAACATTTTGTATAGGAATTTGCTAATGCATGCACTCTACAACCTTATAAGGCACATTTAAAAATAATGGATAATTTCTATCCTTCTCAAAAAAGAACTAACATTCTTTGGTTCACCTCATTACAAAGTAAAGACTTGTTTGTGCCCACATGCATCTTCGTAGAACCCTTGTTAGAATTATAGTCATCAATATTCTATGTTTTTTCACAAAGTAGATTTAGATTGATTAACCTTTGTTATCCATATATAGAAGCTGCATTGACTTCTAATCATGGCTTGCAATGTTCTTGGCAGTATAGAATTAAGCTTGCACTCTAAATTTTGTTGTTTATCAAATATTATCCAGCTAAAACAAAAATCTGTAATGATGTTTCAATATATATATATATATATATATATATATATATATAGTTGTACTAACTATGTAGTACATTTGAAACAATACACAAATTAGAATAATTTTTGGCCAAATTTCCATTGCATATACAAGATATTTGTCTTACCATTTATGTGGATTATATATATATATATATATATATATATATATATATATATATATATATATATATATATATATATATATATATCTTTCTCTAATAACTAGAGAGTACGCTTGAAACAATACACAGACGAGAATAATTTTTGGCAAAATTTCCCTTGAATATACAAGATATTTCTCAAACATTGTCTCACCATTTATGTGGATTATTTCATTCATGGCATAAATCTAACTACTAATGTTTTTTTCTCATGTTGTCTTAAATTTGTTATATGCTTTTGAAATAATGGGGTTAAGTTCATTAATTATTGTTTTAATGAATGTTGAGAATTTTTCTACTACTGGTTGACATTCCTTGCTACTTGTTTCAAGCATTTTCTCCTATGGATTATGGGAGAAGTTTTAACCCACGCCAGAGATTCTCCAAGGATGAACTGGGGAGAATTTTTAACATACGCCCAAGATACTCCAGGGATGAGCTGGGTAGAAATTTTAACCCACGTCAAGGATACTTCAAGGATGAACCTCTTAGTCCCAAGATTTTTTTTTCATGAATGGAGCTAGTGGTGGCCTTAATGGTCTATTTGAATACTTATTTTGAATACCTCCGCTCTGCGCTCTGGATGGAAATGAGGTCATTCTTTAAAAAAATATTAAATGATATAGAAATGTGCTAACATTTCCACTGCCATAATGTTGAACCTTTCCAAAGCTGAAGTGTTCTGTAAGTATATGTTGCCGACTTATTAGATTAAATTTGCAATTCATGATTCTTGTACTTCATGGCATCTATTTCTTGTGTATATTTTTAACAGAGAGGTTTACTGACGACGCAATAATGAAAGTTTGCATAGATACAAGCCATGTCCTTTTGGTGGTATCCTTTACCTTTTATATGTTTAAGCAATTAGTGAAATTTTCTTGGGCCTTTGTCAATATGTTGAAATTTGCATTATGTATTTTTTAGTGTTGGTTTTTATGAGTGCCCTATTGCAATGAAAAGAACATGTCAATAGGTAATTGTAACTTTGTTGTTTATGTTGATCTGTTTTTCATTTGAAAATTGGAAATGGAGATTCATATTTATAATGTGCTTTTTAACAGATTATGTTCTGACAAGTCTGCATTGTTGCAACCTCTGTTTTTAATGGTTTCATTTTTGCAGGATACCTCATTCCCTCCTAAGTCATCTGACAAAATGAAATGGGACACATAGGACATGGAAATATGAGTGTCTGACGTGGAACAAGACCCTAGAAATAAGACACAGAGGGCATATAGTGAATTAAACATGCAAAGATGAAATATAGATAAAAATTTGAATTTTTTAAGAATTTAGAAACTAAAACATTTAGATGATGATGATACAAATTCAATCATACAAGTAGTACTACATCAGTGATGAAAAAATGACAAACACTTAGGAAACTAGAACAATAAATTCATCAAAATCAAAATGCATTATATATATATATATATATATATATATATATATATATATATATATATATATATATATATATATATATATATCGAGTCACTACTACTATAGGTGGGAATGCCAATGGAAAATACAAAATAAGGTAGATGCTAGAACCATCGATAGAAAAATCTCATAGCTCATGGTTGTCATCATCATCAAAATCAGCATCACTGCCACTGCTCTCTCTTCCATCCTCCTCTATATCCAATTCAATCTATGCATCTGCTGGTGTGGACGTGTCCACTAACCGAACACTTGGGAATCCATTTTATCACTGCTTAATAACTCTTAGTTGCACTCTAAAATCTCTTAGACCTCCAACTTGTGAATGAAATGAGGTTGAATGAGGGGGAAGTGTGGTTTTATAAGTTGCAGGCCACTTTTGTGCATGACACGTGTCTATATTTTGGGACACATTGAGGGAACTGTTACCCACCACAGTGGGTGACCCCATAGGAGAATGTTTCTCCTAGATTTGTCTTCAGCCAGTAGCAAACATCCCCTGACAACCACCAGTGTAGCCAATATATTGTGCCAGTTGATCTCCGCTCCCTGAGCTAATCATATGTCCCCTCGCCCATCTGTCGAGAACATATGTTCGAAGGTGGGTCATCCATTCCTAAAAGTATGTATTTCATTGTTCAATCATGTACTTATTCTTGTATTTCCTTGGGATCACTTGATTATGGATTATTGGGTGACTTGGAAGGAGGAAGGGTTTTGACTGTAGTCTTGTTCCATCACCTTAAATGGAGGGTTAATCCTTAACCCTAATCCCATGGGATCTCCTCTATTGGCTTATAGCTTCAGGATGGGCACTACTTGGGAAACCTCGATTTTGGTAGTGTGGTCTCGTTTTCCCGTTTCATATTTTTCACTCCCCTCCACACATTACATGCCTTACTTCGACATCTTCCCTTGCCGGGTCCACGTGACCATGTGAAAATTTCGTGTTACTAAATAATTATGCAGCTGAGAAAATATCGTTGAAAATTTTATTACAGCAACTATAATTAATTCTTCTAGCTGTAATTTAATTATGCAGTTTATTTCTTTCGACAACAACAAATTAATCTATACTGCAAACTTCACAAATAAAACTGAGGAAAATAATAACATGAGAAATTGAGAAATATACTAGCCATAGATAAAAAGCAACACAATTATTTTTGGACAAATGTCCCCAAAAAAACCAATGTGGGAAAATTGGTGCAACATATGAGGGTTTTATTATTATTCTTTAGCAACAAATCTGAGTACAATAATTTGGATGCGAAACTGGCAATCCAATTTGAGGGAACCATTAGAAAAATTATTGTGAGGATTTTTCTTCACACCAAAGATGATTTCAGCCCCAGACTGGACCGTCAACAATTCACACTTCCTTCTGCGTCAGAATCTAGCAGTGCTTGTGCTATCCTTGTTGTTGGTTCCTCTAGAAAATCCTAAAATCTAAACATTTTTTTCTCTTTGAATCTGGGGCTGATTCACTAGTCCTCCTAATCAAGATCCAGACCACTATCTACTGAATCGATTGCTCCTCCAGCTATATCAATTTGTTCTGTTATTGTTGCATGTGCAGTCCTTGCGTAGTCCCTATGGGAAAATTCACACTCCCTCAATCTAACTCTTGTGGCACTGGAAGCCTCAAACATAATGCTTCCAGTCTCTTTTGCCACCTGCTACTCGATATGTTGCTTGAATCATCCTATTGAATCACTCTGCTACTGGAAAATAAATCTGCCTAGATCAATGAGTGTATGCAATGGTGTGTTCTCCATCTACCCATCTACCTCCTCTTATAATCTCCATTTGAGACTCCAATGATCGATATTAAAACATAACAAATGGCTTATATCCTTACTAGATCAATCCATGTGAGTTTCTAGAGGATTCACACCTTATCTCAATTAATATTGATTAATTAACCCCTTTTCTTAAGTTTATACTTATGAAACATTTAAAAATAGACTAATAATCTAATTGAGACACTTATAGGTGGAATTTCTAGAAATGATTTCTAGATTATAGAGAACTCCTATGTTCTAGCCTCTCCATAAATTTTCAAGACTAGAATACCTCCGATGCTGGAAAAACTAACGGAGCAATGGGTCCACAAGGCTCTTGTACTCCCCCTCCCCTTGTCCACATGTATGTGTTGGGCTTGGAACAATGCCCTGAAGGTTGATCCAACTAAAAAAAAATACAAAAGCGTATCATGGCCACATTCAAAAGAAATTACTATCACAAAATGCACAAGATATTCAGGGAAATATATTAGCATGTAGGCAAAAGCCAAACATGAGATCTAACCCTTCATTATGGCCATTGCCCTAGTTCCTAAGGCCCCTTGAGTGTCCCCACATCATTAAGGAACCCATGCATGTCCCAACCCCTGGTGGGCGATGAATTGCCCCACCTTAAGGGGGTAATCGCTACTTACATCATACACAATATGCTCTCATCCCCTGGAGTCTCAAGCAGTATATTAAAAGAAAATTCAAGAAAAGAAAAAAGGAAAATGAAGAAGGGTGGAAAAACAAAGGTTGGGGTAACTCATGTACCATGATTGCTCCCTCCTACATATATACACCCAAATATGTGGGAATTCCTCATTATTACCATACTTGAACCCACAACATTTGGTGGTTGGCCTTAAGAATTTTGTGTCCCAATCCATCTCATCATTATTCACATGACCCCTATCACTTAAAGGATGTACCCTGGACATGTATTTCCATTAAGGGGTTGGGAACACCTAATAGGGTTGTTTATTAACCACTCCTACCTAGGGAGGTAATGCTATTACAAGCTCAAAGCCCCAAATTTGGAAGGGAAGCCCATTATGAAGTCTCATTTGTGCCCTTGACCAACAAGCTTAGTTCACTTACATGCACTAATGAATTAATGTAACTGATAGTGAGGAGACACATTGGATCTTATGCATAATTGGAAAGTGGTTTTATCATGGGTTGGGCAACTTAACTAAGGCACAAGCCCACCAGAGGATCATATTGGAACTTGTAGGGGATGCATTGAGAGCCATGGGTCTCTGTCATGAAATAGAGAATTATCTCATCTCATGGGCACCCTCAACAAAATCAACAACTTGTTCATTTCCCACATTATTTGTGACATGATCCACTTGGACCAACATTACCCATAGCCAACTCAACATTTTGCAGGCTTATCTTTCACCAAGAGACCCATTAGACCAGTACTTGTGCCCTAGAGCCATTTGGGGGTACCACATGATGATTTACATTGAAATTAAGGGGTCACCCCCTTATGCATAATTTATGGAACCCTCTCTCTCATCTTGGCATATAGAGGACTCAACTTGGCCTTCCAACGACCTCATTCCACCATGATGTCATCATTTTCAGCCTACTATTGGATGGTTTACTAATAATTATGGAGCTACTTTCCACCATGGCCTATTATTTTTCACATTAAAATAATGTTAGGGGCATATTAAGCTAATTCTAATTGGATTGGACATATATAAATATATATGCCTCTCATTATGAGAGATCATCATCATCACACTTGGATATTTCTTGTAAATAATTTCACACTTATTCTTCTTGGACGAATTGGATGCCTTTGATGCATTTCCATGTATTTGGGAGTTGATTTCGATTTCTCTTGGAGTTTTTTCTTGATCTATGATTGGATATATCTCTTGTTATCTTAGAAGTGATATTTGTTGATAATTTTTCTTGAATAATGTTTAATGTAAGGAATCATTGCAACTAGCTAGATCTTTATTACCCTAATTTGATTGAATATCATTGTAAAGATTGTTGGATTATAGATTTCACATGTTACTCATTGAATAACAAGTAGATGAATGTTCTTAGTGGCCTAAAATTTATTTTCTTTCCATGAAAGTCCAAAGATATTGGGTAGGTAATTGTTAAAAGGTGGTTGCTAGGGCATCGTTATTTAGCCTCCTTGAAGACTAATGTAGCCAAGTTTGAATCATCATTGACTCCATAGCCAAGGGAAGTAAACACTGGTCCAAGGAATTTTGGTGTTCACCCTTCTTTCCTCCTCTTTTCTCTCCTCAAATTTTTGGCCCTTTCCGAAATGACTTGTCTATGATACCTTGCGAAATTCATTAGAAAGGAAAACTTTCAAATCCGCTTGGATAGGAATCTGCGTTGGTGTCTCCTCTAGTGAAATTTAAATTTTGAAGGAATTCTTGTGGTTTCTTTGCAAGAAAACTTGTGCCCTAGCTGTGACTTTGAAAGCCTATCTTGAAAGTATTTGGTTGGGTGGTCTTCTCTAGGGTCATTTGCACATAATATTCAAAGGAATTGATCATTCTTGACCCCCTCCCTATCCTATCTTGACCTAGTGAGCACGTTGGAGGAACTCCTCCCATGATTACTCATAAACCCTAGGTCTCGTTTAGGCCCTTTCTAGGTCTCTCTAGTGAAGTGATGTAATGTTCCAAAATAGAAAAAATAGTGCTATGGAAGAAAATAATAAATTTTTCACCATAATAAGTTTAAACAATGTAGTAAATACCTAGAACAATCAAATTCATGGAAGCAGTTGAGTCATTTTATTATGGAAATGAGAAATAGTACAAATATAAAGAAGAAATGCCCCTGGGCTTGACTAATTGGCAAGTAGGGAAAAATCCAGGTAAAACAATGATAAAGCAGAAACTTCCCAGCTAAGGCTCTGTGTTGTCCCAACAATTCTGCACTAGCTGTTGCAAGGGAATGACTGAAAACCCCACCTTCGGTGCTCAGGAAATTTTACAAAATTACTCCCAGATTCCTTGTTGGAATCACATTTGTCTTTAGACCAAAACCTACAGGCATTAGTCTCCACTACAATCGCCAGAGTTAGGATCCACGAGAGGTGGTTAGTCCATGTCGCAAAACACACAGTGAGCATTGAACCCAATGTCCAACAATCTCCCCCCCAATGCGAGTTGGGTGAGTTTCGAACTCGAGTCATGTCGCTCTGATACCACTTGTTGGAATCACTATTTCTGTTAGACCAAAACCCGCAGGCATTAGTTTCTGCTACAATCATTAGAGTTAGGATCCACGAGAGGCAGTTAGTCCATGTCGTGAAACACACGGGGAGTGTTGAACCCAATGTCCAACATTCCTCAAACTATCCCGACCAAAACCTAGAAATGGTTTGGCATGATCACAAACCTCCAAAATTGACCTCCAACCGGCCCTACACTCCCCAGTAATTGCTGAGGCACATAGCCTGCAAAATCACCATCAAAATAATCCACAATACTCTAAAAATGCAGCAAACCAATCCTCCAACACTTCCCTTATTTCTCTCTCCAATCATCAACCAAAATGACTAAGACAATACTTCCCACGTGTGCCTAGCTTCTATGCTTTGCGCTAGCTCGAGTGACTAAAAAATGGCTCCTGAAAATAGCTATCACTTCCAACCTCCAAAATCTCCCAATAACTTAGAAAACTACTGAGCGTTCTCCTCCAAAATTCTCCCGGCAATAGATCCCTGGAATAGAGCTGCAATGGCCACACAAGAAACATTATTTCGTCCTCCAGAAATACGCATTGCTGGGGAAAACAAAATTCAAATGTTGAAGATAACTCGATGAAACTCCCTCGGATGACAATGGATGAACCAATATAGGATGGCTCTCAAAGTCCCCTGAAGAATGGCTTAGTTCTCTGCTTGGAAAACTCATGCTAAACAACAAGTGACCCAACTAAGCAGATCGAGCAACGCAGATAAAATCGATAAGCCAAGAATGCCAAATGAAGTGTGTTTCCTTCCTTTTATAACTTTTGTGGAGCCTTTCTTCCCACCTTTTCTTCCCTCTTATGAATTTCTAATCGTTGGCTTAGGGAGTGTGTATTTCTTATGCGGGTGGTCCCCACATACCATTAACAAAACAAAATAAAAGTAAAATTAACTTGCCTCTAACTCCGAAGTCTTCTGTCAAAAATAAAATTGGCCCATTTTTACCAAAATTGGCCCCCAAAATGTAGAAATAAATATTTTTTCAAAATAATTTAGGAAGCGACATGTTGTGGTAAAACACAACCCCCCCATTTTTAACTTATGTACTTCAAATAATGGGGACCCTTTCTACAAAATTTTGGTTAAACACCTTTTAGGATTTTGATTAAGTTACTTATTTTGTAATTTTGTAATTTTTTATTTTTATCAGATTTCTATTTTGATTTTTTCATTGAATCTGGTTTTTTATAAGATTTCCAACGATACGTGCTTCACTTCATTTGGTCAAACAATTTTTAAATGACACTTCTTTGAAGTTTTGATCATTTTCTCGCTTGGGTTAAAAAACATGTATAAAGTGTACCAATATTTTAATTCTTGTAGTTAAAATAGTCATTTATTGTAAATATTGACCTCACTTCATTTTTATTATTTTTCACCTTTTTCCCAATATCCAAACACTTCATAAGTTACTATATTTAAAACCCACAGTTTAACGCTTTAAATCCCATTTAATCCTCAAAACCCATTTAATTTAAACTTCTAAAATTTCAATGTTATAGCTCCGCCCACCCACCGAACAGCCGTGTTATATAACATTAACCTTATCACATTACACATTACAAATCACCGTTTAAAACCTATTGGTAGGACCCTTTACCTTTTCGCATATCGGCCATCACAGAAATATTCACCACATTCATATGCTATCCTTTCGAAAATCCAACGTGATATTATGTGGGACCCGCCACATCACTCACATCGCATATCACATATCATATTGTTTTATTTCGAAAAAATTTATTGCTAACCATCTCCAACTGCGATTTGCGATAAACCTTTAACTTTACGATTTGCGATTTGGTACTTGCCTACTGCCAGTCCCTCCGCGATCTTCCGTCTCATCCCTTTACTCCTCTCTCTCTCACATGGTGTGCATTTTTTTATTTTGTGAATTATTAATTAAAATAAAATTTATTATATAATATTATAAATTAATATTATATTTTAATTATAATATTTTTTATAATTTTAATATAATTTGAATTATAATATTAATATAATATTTTAATTAATCAATAAATCATTTTTTTAATTAGTTTAATTTTATTTTTCAATTAATTTTTATTAAAATTAATAATGTAATTATTAATTAATTAATAGATAATTATAACTTAATTTAGAATTAGATTATAAATAAATTAGATGAATAATATAATTTCAATTAATTAGTATTAATTAATTAAATATTATAATCTAATTTAGGATTAGAATTTAATTTAAATTTTGATATTTTTTAACCCAAGCAACAAAATTCCAGATTTTTGGCAATTTTAATATACCAACTTTAGAGGCTCATAAATGGAGTTTTACTTGGTCAAATGAGACCTATGATAGCTTATTGGAAAGATAAAATGATGGAGATTATTCCTGAAGAGTTTTCATTTTCAGATTTGATCATTTATTGGGTCTAAAATTCAGCAAAAGTTCAAACTCCGAATTTTTAAACAAAACTAATTTTCTGAGTTATATTTTTTGCATTTTAATTTGCCACAACTTATTATGAATGCAAATCCATTCGTATATGTTCTCTTTGGCCTATTAGATCAACACAAACATCAAAATAAAGCTTATATTTCCTTTTCAATTATTTATTTAATTAAGTTTTGATTTGATTTATTTTAATTTTTTGATTTGGCATTTTGATTTTATTTTTACATTTTAATTTTGTTTTGATTTTTTTTTTAGGAAAACAGTTGAAGAGATGAGAAAAAGAAGCTTTTAATCAATAATAAGGCTCCAACAATTGAATAATATTTTTTGAACCAATGAAAATTGATTGAACAAAACCACTCTTTAAACAAACTTTCTTATGAAGAAATCCTTTTGTAAATATTATAAATAGCATATTGCAAAATGTAATAGGGGCTTCTCTCCTCTGCAATTCTGGAATTCTTGATGGCACTATTGTCTAGAGGATTTAGAGGTGTAGGTTGAGAGGAGAGGAATCTTAGATATGAAGATTATTGAGGTTTTTATTTTACATTCCGAGTTATGTATAATGAACAGAGTCTTGCACTATTGTAGCTCTGATTTTGAAAGCAGAAGTTCAGATATTGTAAAAGACTGTTAGAGACCGGAGCTGGAGAAATGGACTTAATAAATTGGTATTTTTATTTTGAATGCTAGTTTCATTTTATGATAATAGGAATGTGTCAATTTACTCTCATACTCGCGCACTTCTGTCGGTATGAGTAATTTGCTTCAATTTATGTTATTATTTATCTCTACTTTTATGGGTTGAATTATGATTTCTGAGTAACTATTTACTCAGAAATTTGTCTTACAAAACTGATTTATTGAATAGTGATATGTTGTGAACTATTTACGCATGTTATTTTTTAATTATTCAAGTTACTAATTAAATGATCAATATCATTTCGAGAACTACTTCCTTAGTGTTGATTGATTATTTCAGTTAAGAGGTCTCTAGATAGAATGTGTTTGGTATTCACAATATCAGTTAATTGAATTACTTCATTAGCTTGATATTCATTTAAAACAAGCATATTTAAATCTCAAATATTTAAAACATCTTGCTCTCAGTTGGGATATATCTATATCTGCCTAATTGAGATAGGATTAAAATAGTTTCTTTTGTTTGCATTTTAGAATAATATTGCATATAGATTAAATTCTACATCCCTAAAAAGTCCCCTTCCTAAAGAGACAAAACTTTAATTGTGTCTTGGCTAAGCCATAATTACCTTAAAGATCACTTTCTTGCCCGATCAGCAAGAGAAATGATCTGATGTCTCTTTTCCATTGGTAAATAAAAGTCATATTTTAAGTCAATGGAGATTGAGAGAAGGTAACTGGACCTAGTTAAACTCGTTGGAGCCACCATTCCAAACGGAAAAGGAACTGCTTTAAGGTCCGGACCAGGTGGTCATCCCCCACGTTGTTGTAGCAAATTTCAAGGCCTCAACATTTTGGCGCTAGAAGGAAGGCCTGAGACTTATTTTTCTTTGGAGTCTTTATATTCTAATATTTTATTTTTATTATAATGGCTCCTTTAAAAATTCCAGTTTGGAGTTGTATTTCTGGACGAGCATCTTCCAATACTCCACCAGAAGTAGTAAGACACTTGTCTCAGGTAAACTTTAATGGTAAGATGAATACTTCTACATTTGATCATACTTTACAATTCATTCAAAAAATTTCAAATTCTACTTTTCATGAAATTGATGAAGGTATTTTATGCAAGATTTTTACTCTTATATTGTTGGCAAAAGCCAGAAACTGGTGTAAATCACTTCCAATTGCCTCAATCCACACTTGGGAACAATTTATTACAACATTCCTTTGTAAATTTGATGGATATATCTACGAACAGGTATGTGATGATTTTGAAGATCTACGAAGGTATGAAGGTGAGTCATTAATTAATTTTACCGTCAGGTTTCATTTAAATTGTTTAAAATTCAAAACTGAAGATAAACCTTCGAAAATAAAGTTACTAGATTGGTTTGAACATATTTGCAACCTTCCTTCCATTCATAATTCATGTGAAATTATTTCAAACTTTGATCAATCTCCTTATAATTTCATTGACATAAGTAAGAATTTCAAAATGGAGATACAAACAAATGATGATAAAACAACCTCTATTGTGTATAATCAATTCCTTCAATTACTATACACTTCCTACAGTATTGATAAAGATCAAGGTGCACCTTCACATGCTAATGAATTTCAATCACAAAGCTTGAAAAATTTCACTAATCAACTGCAAGAAGATATTAACATCACTCTTGAAGAAAATACCGCTTTAAAATCTGAAAAAAAAAAGTATGAGTTAGAATCAGAAAATCAGATCATAGTTCGTCAGCAGTGATTAAAGTTTCCAATGAAACGCAATCTGCTGTACAAATTTCTGAATTCTTTCATGATGAGCAAATTCCAAATTCATATCAACAAAGCAACATTCTTCAAGAAAACATAAGTAGCTAAGAAGATGATCTCAAATCTGAAAATTGCAATGAAGAAAATGCACCAGAATTTTCAAATAGATATATTTTCAAATGCATTATTTCAGATTCATATTTTTCTTTGTACCCTGATAATTTTTCTAATAATAATTTAACCTCTCTTCACATTAAAGATATTTCAGAAAACAGAGAGGCTAATCTAAATGAATTGTCAATTATTTTTTATCAGGATAGAGAATTAATTAATGATCATTTTTCTGGAATTAATGAACATGAAATTAATATTCCTTCTTGTTTTGATACATTGAATAATATCTAAGGGAATTCTAATGAATGTCTTGAAGTCATTTATGATAGTTACTTTGATATTGAGGATATTGATTTGTCTTATTTACAATTGAAACCTCATGATCAAAGTCTAATCACATGTGAAAATGAAGAACAATCTAGTTTAGAAATTGTTCCAAATAGTTCTCATTTTCAAGCAAATAATCATACTTATAATTTCAGTATTCAAGAAACCATTCCAATCTATGATTTATATTATCAAGCTCACATTCCTATTCAAAGTCATATCCTTCTCTCTAATTCACAAATGGGTATCAACAATAATTCTAATTGCATTATTCTGCCCAATTCTTGTGAAGAGGAAATTACTTTAAGTCACTCCCAATTGTGTTGTAACAATAATTGTAACACTAGTGTAAACTATGATTCAATTTTGTTATTTTTTCAACATTTAATTTTAACTTTACATTTATTTTCTGTTTTTAATCCTAGATTTTTAGATACTTTGTGCTGGCATATTGAGCAGCTCAATATTGAACACTTAATTGATGCATTATCTCAAGGGAAAAATGAAGATTTAAATTATAATTGTGAACATCACAAGTTATTAAAATTTCAATTTCAATTGATGTGCATTCCTTGTTAATCACTTCTTACTTCTCAAGAGCAGTGCCAAAAAAATAGTGTATTTTCATTTTATGACCAACAATCTAATTCAATTAATAATCTTTTGTTGGATTTATCGAACTTCCATCCATTTTTCATTGATCAATTTGAAAGACATTTGGAAAGTTCTCCTTTACGGAAGATTGTTAATGATTTAACACTTAAACATAACACTAACAAAATCACACAGGCCATTGTTTCTAAAAGATCATTTCTACAACCTGCCATGTCATCTTCTCTTTCAAACCTCTCCCACTCAATAATGGAAATCCATTCAGATTTCTATGACCCAATTGAAATTCAGTTGGAAAGGACATTCAAGATAAGGTAATGGTGAATAATCTACTAATAATAAAGATACATTCTGCTTTCAGATTTAGTTTTTGTAGTTTAATTATATTTGCATTTTTACTAATGTTTGACATGTACATACATGCATGATTTAAAATGATTACATGGTTACACTGGAAGTATGACTATACCTAGTCATGTTTCCTTCATTGAGCTAGAAACAAGAATAGATTAATTTTCTTTTCTATTCGCATTTATTTCATTATTTTAGATTTTCAATAAAACAAGTAATGAATCCAATTTATTTTGGGCATCCTATTTCAATTATAGAAAAGCAGCCTAGAGAATTTTAGAAGATCTTGAATTATCTGATCATACTTATCTATCAAGCCTTCAACTTTCTCATTTTTCAAAATTCATAACATTGATCATACATGAAGAAATTCCAAGAATTTTCTACCACTTGACAATTTTTTATTCAAAAGTAATTCTAAAAACTCATTTTTACTACTCTTGTCTTCTGATGTAATTTTGGAAAGGATGCAATTTGAAAAAGTTCATTACTTAGCATTTTAGATTAAAATAAGAAGGTGATGTTGAACTTATGAAAATTTTGAGAAAATTTGGGAGAACTTAAAGATTTATGACGTAAACTTACAATCAAAATTCTTCTAGGTATGTGTTTACAGGGTCATCATCATCTATTTTTTATTTTACTTTCAAAGGTTGTTTCTTTCTTCTATTTTTTATTTTATTTTTGCAGATTTTCATTAATTTGATTATGTAGATCAGAGATAAGAAAGCAACCAGATCTTTTCAAATATGCAACATGTTCAGAGAAGTATCTCTAATTTCATCTGAAATTTGAAGGATATCTAAATTTTGCTTATATTTATTGAAATCCTGATAAGACTTAATGAATTGTCGGAGGAAACATATCATATCATTATATTTCACAAAATCTCTTCATAAGAAATTTCTGATAAAATTAAGTTCCAATCGAAATTTCCGACAGTTAATTAAATTATTAAAGGGTTATTTATTTTAAACAAAGTTAAATAAATCACTTTGTTTTTGAATTGAATACGATAAGAAATCATCGGCTCAGTATATGGCTCATTATATATTGCAAATCGCATATCCGAGGCTTTGAAATGAACATACGCTAAATATATCTGATCTCTTGATATTCTCATTCCCTCCAATCTCCGATGATATCTCTGTCTGATATCACATTATTTGTATCACAACATTTAATCAAAGACAACTCTTAACAATTCCCGATATGAAACCTTTAATGTATATCTTCTGACATTCATTCTCGCTCATATTCTGATAAAATTACTTTGCCAAAATTGCGATGTTCATATAACCTAGACCCGATATGAAATTTAAATCCTCTTTATATACAGATATCACGTCCATTTATAAATCGCAAATTTAGTAGGGTCATATATTTAAAATTTCTGATATCCTGGATCCGATATGAAATTAAAATTCATATAATAAAAATATCGGGTCCATTCTTCATCGCACATCGGCGCATCAACGAAATTATATTTCGCATATCGAAAATTTTAGTGGTTATTGTTAAAACCTCACCCGGTAAGTTATATTAGTTGCGATGCGATAAAAGACAAGGTAAGGATATTCCGATGCGATGCTATGCATATCGCATATCACATATCGGACGAGATAAGTAATATGCTAAACGATAAAATTTGCAACGAGCGATGTGGAGTTCGCTGCGAATTGCGAAATCACAAAATCACAAAATTGCAAAAGTGTTAAGTTGTGAAATCTGCGGGAAGGTAAATTTTGAAAGATGAAAAGTGCAATCATGTGTGATTGGTCACCATTTTTGTGGGCCGCAAAACTTTGGTTTTGCGCATATATTTTTATATTTGCAGTCACATTGCATCAGTTATTTACCACATTTCTATTATCACAAGAATAATATTGACGTTTCAGTTCATTCACAAGCTTTAATTTTTTCGATATGACTATTCTCCGATATCGCATTCATCCCTTTGCAATTTCCCATTGCACATGCTCATCTCGTGAAATTTTCATCACAATAATTATATCGCATTGCTAACTCAAATGAAGCTTTGACTTCAATATCTTTTGATACGATAAATTTCGATATTCAGCTTTCCACCATTATCTTTTAAATTATTATGGAAAGAGCTCAATCGCATATCCACAAAAGTGTAAGTTGCAGATTTTAAGTTATGCATGGAAAGAATTTCGTGATGTGAAAAATTTCACAAGTAATGTACTAATGATTAATTCATATTTTTAATTTTCTTTTATTCTGATTTTTTCTCCATACTTATCATATAGAGATTTAAATATTTTTTATATAATGTTACATTATTTGGGATTTTGAATCAATTTGAATACTTTGTGGCTAATATAAATTCAGAATGAAAGAAGCAAAAAGAACATTCATCTCTACAATTCATAAAGAAGCATAACTTCATCCTCATTTCTAATGGATTCGATTTATTTCTGATTCTTTGAACATGAAACATTTCGTTCTTTTAGTTTACTGCTTGTTTTACTTTAGATTTAATAAATAATGATTTTGGGTCAATAAAACTTCTTCATGCTATTAATTCTAATTAAATAAAGAAGTTAACTTGCATTGGAGAAAATCATCTTTCTCAGGTAAGTTTAAATGCAGTTCTCCAATAGTAAGTTTCATGTGCCCACTCTCATTCATTCACATTTCTTCATTTTTGTTGTAGTCTTTGCTGATCTTGAACTCTGTTTCTACAAGCATTCATGAACCATTCACACCTCTACCAAATCAGTTTTCAAAATTTCTTTTTTTCTCTTTGAGATTCTTGAGAGAAGCAATAATGATCCTCATCGAATCAACTAGACTAGGGAGTTTTTGAACCTTTAGTCTGTTTCTTTAAAGCATTAATTTTATTAGAAAACAGTTAAGATGCTCTTATGCAGGTTTTGTCTTGAAGAAGAAAAATTGCAATAGACGGAAACTTCTCATTCAACATATTACCTATCATAACTGCTATCTACCTTCTACATTTTGAGAGCCTCATTTTTATATAACTTTGCAAGATAAAAAATTAAAAATATCAACATAGGAATGAACGTACATATGCTTATTTTATTTTATAATCCTTTGTTGAGAAATTCATATAAGCGATCTTGTTAGAGTTTAGCTTTTAAGTTTTGTTTTTCTTTATTTATTTTTGTTTTGCTGATTTCTTTTCTTACTTTAGTTTAATAATTAATTTCCTTTTGTTTTCAGTTTTGATTTGATTTTGGTGACTTTGTCATGGTTTATGTGAAACGAATTTTTCTTACCTTATAGTTGTTTACATACATGAGAAATATTTTACTCTATCCATTTAAGTGAATTCCATTTATCATTAAAGGCATACCTTTATGGAACCAAAAAACCATCTTGATTTAAATATTTTTCATGGAGGAACACACATATTTTCTAAGTGATTGAGTTTAATTTTTCAAGGAAATAACTAATTTGAGTTTAATTCAATGAATGCCTCCCACCCCTTCACATAAAAATCCTCTGATTGATAGTTGTAGAGAAAGAATTTGGAGCAAACATTATGAAAGTACTATATCCATTAAACATAAATCTCTATTTTCCATCTCACCTCTCACTCAAATACATCATAAACTAAAAGCTTGAAAATGCGCTTATCAAAAGAGTAAAAAAGAGGAAGCATGGGAAATACAAGTAAACCCATCGGGGCTATGGACGCTCGCTAGCAACGAGATTAATCTTGTATGGCATAAAAGACAACTTCGCCGGGATACTATTCAGGCTCGCTGGCAGCGAAGCGATGTCAGAGACAATAACAAAATGGATATATGCTTTATCAAAACTCCTATCTCTACCTTCTTTTATTTTTCACATGAGGACAATTTAAAAAACAAATTTCCCCAAATTTGGATTCGTCACTTTTACTCAAGTCTATTTTAAAGTACTTGTCTTTACAAACTCACATGTCTTAATCTATTTATGTGGGCTCTATGGAAACGTTTCATTGTTAGACGATTTCGTGATTTCCATTATTTTTAACCTTTGGGTAAATTTAAGTATCTTTAATCAGAGATAACTGGTTCTTCTCCCACATGTCGCCATTGTTGTGGTAAAACACAACCCCCCCATTTTTAATTTATGTACTTCAAATAATGGGGACTCTTTCTACAAAATTTAGGCTAACCACCTTTTAGAATTTTGATTAAGTTAATTATTTTGTAATTTTGTCATTTTGTCATTTTTATCGGATTTCTATTTTGATTGTTTCATTGAATCTGGTTTTTTATAAGCTTTCCAACAATATGTGTTTCACTTCATTTGGTCAAACGGTTTGTAAATGACACTCCTTTGAAGTTTTGATCATTTTCTCACTTGGGTTAAAAAACATGTATAAAGTGTACCAATATTTTAATTCTTGTAGTTAAAATAGTCATTTATTGTAAATATTGACCTAACTTCATTTTTATTATTTTTCACCTTTTTTCCCAATATCCAAACACTTCATAAGTTACTATATTTAAAACCAATAGTTTAACGCTTTAAATCCCATTTAATCATCAAAACCCAGTTACTTTAAACTTCCGAAATTTCAATGTTATAGCTCCGCCCACCCAATGAACAACTGTGTTATATAACATTAACCTTACCATATTATACATTACAAATTGCCGCTTAAAACCTATTGGTAGGACCCCTTACTTTTTCGCATATCGGCCATCGCAGATATCTTCACCACATTCATATGCTATCCTTCCGAAAAGTCGACGCGATATTATGTGGGACCCGCCACATCACTCACATCGCACATCGCATATTTTATTGTTTTATTTCGAAAACATTTATCGCTAACCATCTCCAACTGCGATTTGCGATTTGGTACCTGCCTACCGCTAGCCCCTCCGTGATCTTCCCTCTCATCCCTCTACTCCTCCTCTCTCTTTCACGTGGTGTGCATTTTTATATTTTGTGAATTATTAATTAAAATAAAATTTATTATATAATATTATATTTTAATTATAATATTTTTTATAATTTTAATATAATTTGAATTATAATATTAATATAATATTTTAATATTTTAATTAATCAATAAATCATTTTTTTAATTAGTTTAGTTTTATTTTTCAATTAGTTTTTATTAAAATTAATAATGTAATTATTAATTAATTAATAGATATTTATAACTTAATTTAGAATTATATTATAAATAAATTAGATGAATAATATAATTGCAGTTAATTAGTATTAATTAATTAAATATTATAATCTAATTTAGGATTATAATTTATTTTAAAATTTTGATTTTTTTTAGCCCAAGCAACAAAATTCCAGATTTTTGGCAATTTTAATAAACCAACTTTAGAGGCTCATAAATGGAGTTTTATTTGGCCAAATGAGGTCCAGGATAGCTCATTGGAAAGATAAAATGATGAAGATTATTATTGAAGAGGTTTCATTTCTAGATTTGATCATTTATTGGGTCTAAAATTCAACAAAATATCAAGCTCCGAATTTTTAAACAAAACTAATTTTCTGAGTTTTATTTTTTGCATTTTAATTTGCCACAACTTATTATGAATGAAAATCCATTCGTATATGTTCTCCTTGGCCTATTAAATCAGCACAAACATCAAAAGAAAACTTATATTTCTTTTTCAATTATTTATTTAATTAAGTTTTGATTTGATTTATTTTAATTTCTAGATTTGACATTTTGATTTTATTTTTACATTTTAATTTTGTTTTGATTTGTTTTTGTTGGAAAACAGTTGAAGAGATGAGAAGAAGAAGCTCTCAATCAATGAGAAGGCTTCAACAATTGAATAATATTTTTTGAACCAATGAAAATTGATTGAGAAAAACCACTCTTCAAACAAACTTTCTTATGAAGAAATCCTTTTGTAAATATTATAAATAACAGATTGCAAAATGTAATAGGGGCTTCTCTCCTCTGCAATTCTGAAATTCTTGATGGCACTATTGTCTAGAGGATTTAGAGGTGTAGGGTGAGAGGAGAGGAATCTCAGATCTAGAGATTATTGAGGTTTTTATTTTACATTCTGAGTTATGTATAATGAACAGAGTCTTGCACTACTGTAGCTCTGGTTTTGAAAGCAGAAGTTCAGGCATTGTAAAACACTGTTAGAGACCGAAGCTGGAGAAATGGACTTAACAAATTGGTATTTTTATTTTGAATGTTGGTTTCATTTTATGATAATAGGAATGTGTCAATTTACACTCATACTCGTGCACTTCTGTCAGTATGAGTAATTTGCCTCAATTTATGTTATTATTTATCTCTACTCTTATGGGTTGAATTCTGATTTCTGAGTAACTATTTACTCAGAAATTTGTCTTATAAAACTGATTTATTGAATATTGATATGTTGTGAACTATTTCCGCATATTATTGTTTAATTATTCAAGTGACTGATTAAATGATCAATATCATTTTGAGAACTACTTCCTTAGTGTTGTTGATTGATTGTTTCAGTTAAGAGGTATCTAGATAGAATGTGTTTGGTATTCACAATATCAGTTAATTGAACTATCTCGTTAGCTTGATATTCATTTAAAACAAACATATTTAAATCTCAAATATTTAAAACATCTTGCTCTTAGTTGGTATAGATCTATATCTGCCTAATTGAGATAGGATTAAAATAGTTTCTTTTGTTTGCATCTTAGAATAATATTGCATATAGATTAAATTCTACATCCCTAAAAATTCATCTTCTCAAAGAGGAAAAACTTTAATTGTGGCTTGGCTAAGCCCAAATTAGCTTAAAGATCAATTTATTGCCTGATCAGCAAGAGAAATGATCTGATTTCTCTTTCCCATTGGTAAATAAAAGTCATATTTTAAGTCAATGGAGATTGAGAGAAGGTAACTGGACCTACTTAAACCAGTCGGAGCCACTATTCCAAACGGAAAAGGAACTCCATTAAGGTCCAGACCGGGTGGTCATCTCCCATGTTGTTGCAACAAATTTCGAGGCCTCAATAGGACATTACAAGCGAAATCCCTTTTCAAGTGACAAATCACATTGCAAAGCTTCTAGAGATTTCCTATATCACATTAAAAGTCTTGAGCTTAGATATATTCCTCATCATTGAACATATCTAACCCTAGGTCTAGATCTTACTCCTATGTCTTTCTTGGAGAGCCTTTAGCTTCTTTTGAAGTATTGAACCCTGATTGAGTCTCTCCTTGATTGGGCCTTGGGAATAACTTCATACCTTATCATTGATCTCTTCATTACAAGTGTTTTCCTCTATAACGAGACTCCTCCCATTGGTGAAAGTCCATAAAGAGTAGGGGACATTGAACAAGGTGAAAATGGTTCTTTGTCCCATTGTTGTCATTTGGTCTAGTATTTGTCCCATAGGTTCCCCTCCTAGGACCCCTGCTAGATTGTGTGGCAACATTTTTGGTGTTGTCGTCGGGGAGGAAGGAGGGCTACCTCCTTGGTCAAGAATTTGAAGAGGTAATTCATTTGATGACAATATGGATCGTCTTTTGGCGACTCCATTGGAAGAAAGAAACCATTGTTTTAAATTGAGCTTTAAATCCAATGCTAGTAGGGTGAAACAAGAAGATAAAAAATACACAAGAACATAGGATGTAGGCTACAAGCTAGGGCCAAAACCTCTCCACTTGAGAGGAAAACCCACAAATCTCTTCTCTTCTTATATATTCTTCAAATGATGAATTGCAAGACCTCTACACCAAAACCAATACCCTTCCAAGACAAGTCCAAACCTTATTGATGATTTGCTCCTTCTATCCAAGTCAAACCCAGTCAAATCTCTTCTAGTTGCACAACTTCAACCCCCAACTACAAAATCTCATCCTCCACTGTAGGTATAATTTTTCCCCCCCTGCAACAGCTACTACATCCACATGTGTGAGCAATTATAGGGTTTCCAAAGCTTCCTTTGACCTTTGCTTGGGTTTCTTCTCCTTTTAGGTCTTGTAGGTGACCTAATAGTCCTTTCTTCAACCTTCTTTATGCAATTCCTTAGCTTTGACCTTGCAACATAAAAACCCTAGCCTTCCTTCTACGCACGTGTGAGAGTGAAAGAGAAATAACCCAAACCTTCCTCCTTTGTCCTTCTTCCTTCTTCGCCAGCCTTCTTCTGCTTCTTCGCTTAGATGATGAGAAGTGTGTGAGTATCCATAGGAGGCTGAGTTCCCTTCTATATATAGGCTTCCAAGGAGGAATACATGCCCTAATAAGGTTTACTTCTTAGCTGCTAGGTTGACTTAGTCTTCGAGGGTATTTCGACACTTTTAAATACAAAAATAATTCTTTTGATATGTTACAATGTGCCTAATGGGGTCTTCTTCATATGAAAATGACTCTATTTACTTCTTCACCCTAGGAAAAACGCTAGAAGCACTAAATGGGTTTTTTCCCTCTAAATAAAATCACCTTGAGCATAAAACCCGTGCAAAAAAATAACAATAATAATTTTCTTTAATTTACAATATACAAGAATCAAAAGTACATTCCATATCTTATGAAAACAGAACTTAGTTACACATTTCAACACTCCCTCTTAAGTAGGGAGGTATTCAAAATGGTACATGGAAATTCTCAAACTGAAGAGATCTCATAAGAAGAGTCAGATTGGTAAGTCATCTCATAAGCTATCATTTCAGCATATCTCATTGCATCATACCAACCAACGTTGTCACATAGTAAGGCCTTGACTAACAACTCTATCTCTCCACAAGATCAAAGAACAATGTTGGTGAGACCAATGATTGATAGACACCATCATCATTGTCTCTCAAGGCACATACCCCACCTGGGGGGTCACAGGGTATGTCCTTTTAGGTCAATTCCTATCTTGGAATAACACATTCTCAATCAATTTCCTCTTTGACTACTCTTACCTCTTGGATGCCCTACCTCATCCTCGAAGAGTATAGAAAACCAGATGCTTACCCAATCCTCCATTATTTCTTCACAAAGTGAAGACAAGAATGATGTGTCAATCTCTCCCTCTCAACTAGGGAGGATATATCAACCAATCCAAGCGTGTCTCTTAAATACACAAGTTTCTTATTAGGAAGAGATCTTGTTAAAATGTCAGCTTCCTGCTCATCGGTGAATATATATTGTAGTTGCAACACTCCATCTTGCACCAAATTTCCTATGTAATCATGCTTGTTATTTATGTGCTTTATCTTTCCATGGAACATTGGGTCTTCAAATAACCTTGTGTATTTGGTGATGTCACAATGTATCAATGTAGGGTTCATCGGTCCTTCAAACAAGTTGGAAAACAACTTCCTCAACTAGACAATTTCTCTACTTACTTTACAGGTTGCAATGTATTCAACCTCAACACTACTCAAAGGAATCAATTCTTGCTTTCTACTCGTTCAGGATATCATGGAGAATCCCAAACTAAAACATCCTTCATCAGTGCTTCTCCCATCCATCTCACTGCCTCCCAGTCATAATATGTATGTCCAATCAAGTGGACATCATTCTTTCTATCATACTTCAGGCAGTAGTGGATTGTTCCTTGCAGATATATCAGTATATGCTTGGCTACTATCCAATGGTCATGCTTGGGCTCTGTTGGGAATATTCACTGCAAAACAAATTTTTGGTCAAGTATTTACTAAATACATCAGAGAGCCAACCAATTGTCTATGCCTTGTCGAATCCACAAGGCTTGAATCGAAATTTCTTAGCGTCTTCAAATTTGTGATTATAGGGGTTGTCATAGGTTTGCAATCCATCATGTCAAACCTTATCAACATCTCAATCACATATTTTCCTTGACCTAGGTATATGTCATCAGGTCCTTTCCAAAATTCTAACCCCAAATAATAGTGCATCAACCCTAGATCCTTCATATTGAATTCTGCTGCCAATTTTTTTTTCACTCTTGAATACAACCTTCCACACCTATGATGAGAATATCATCCACATATAGAAGAATTATTACGAGCTCATCCTTCACGACCTTGATATAGAGATTCAGATTAGAAGAACTCTTCGAGAAGCCCAATATTTTTAGATATGTGTCCATCCTTGCATACCAAGCCCTTGGTGCTTGCGTAAGGACATAAAGTTCCTTCTTCGACCTGCAAAGATGAGTCTCTATATCATTCACTTCAAATCCCAAGGGTTTTTCTATATATACTTCTTCATCGATAGTACCATTCAGGAATGTTGTCTTGACATCTATTTGATGTATTTTCCATCCCATCGATGTTGCCAAAGAGACCAAAGATTGTATGGTTGTATACGTCCTTGTTGTAGATGAAAATGTGTCTTCATAATTGATGCCTTCTTGTTGTGAGAAACCCCTAGCCACAAATATTGCCTTATATTTATCAATACTTCCATATGCTACATGTTTAGTCTTGTAGAGCGACTTTGAAGTTACCACATATTTGTCTTCAGGCCTAGGAATGATTTCCCAAACTCCATTCTTCATTATTGAGTGATATTCTTCATTCATAACATCTTTCCATTCTTGATGTTTAACAAAATCTTCAAAGGTGGATTGTTTTGCTTTGATTAAATTTTTCATATAGGTTGCATACCCTAAATATATTTTGGGCTTCTTACTTTCCTTGAATGTACCTTTGGTTGCTCCATGTCCTTCCGCATATAGAAGAGTAGAATTCAACCAATTAGGTGTCTTCCTGCTTTCGCAGATGATAACTTGTTGCACAGGTTCACTGATACCTTCTTCTTAATGATTTGAATCCTCTTCCTCCCTAGTGCATTCTTAAAATACTAGAAGTTCTTCATCATCGGAGTTAATCGCGAGGTCCTTTGATTTATTGAATGCAATACTTTCATCAAATATCACATCTCGGCTTACTTCTATTTGGTTCCCTTCCTTTATGTAGATCCTATATGCCTTTGAAGTGTTACTATAGCCAAAAAATATTCCCTTCATGTTTGTTAGATCCAACTTCTTTCTCTTATCTTTTAGAATGTTTATATAGACAGGATAGCCAAATATTCGAATATGGTATATGCTTGGTTTCTTCCTAATTAATGCTTCCTTAGGAATCATGTTGTTTAGTGATTTATGAGGACTTCAATTTTGAATATACACAACAATTTTTGTTTCTTCACCCCGCATAAATTTAGGCAAGTCTTGATCATGTAACACACTCCTAACATTTTCCCCAGTCGATTGATTCTTTTGTTCAACAACTCCATTTTTCTCTGGATTATCTATCAACTCCCTCTTAATCTTAGCCTCCTTACAAAAATCTATGAGTTCCTTTGATGTGTATTCTCTTCCATTGTCAGATCTTAGTACCTTTATCCTCCATTAGTGGAATTTTGAGTTCTAAAATGTGCCTCGTAAGGAAATTATAAAATAATAATGTAAATAATAAAATAATATTAGTTTACATCATCAAATTTTAGATGGAAAAAAGAAAAAACTAATTTTCTGCTCATAATTTAAACTTATCTCCCTATGGGTTTACTCCAATTTCGAGCAGGAACACTCTTTGGATGCAGAATTTTATTCCTCATCTAGGGAGTACCCATGTTGCATACTTTCAATGGACCATGCTATACAAAAAATGAGAAATACATGAAAAACGTTATTGCAATCACGCTTTTTCATGTATTTCTCATTTCTGGTGTAGCATGGTCCATCGAAAGTCTTCAACATGGGTACTCCTTGGATGAGGAATTAAATTTTTCATCCTACGAGTACTCCCGCTCAAAATTTGAGTAAAACATTTGAGACATAAGTTGAAAATATAAGTTGAAAAATAAGTTTTATTATTTTATCTTTTTTTAATCTTTTTACTTTTTTAACCAAAAAATGGTGTCTCATCCCCCATGATTGACATCATCATCCTAAATCCTATTGGTTCTTATATAGTTTATTTTGGTTGTACATTTTTCTTAGGAGGCCCATGTAGACCTCAAAAGTTCTCTAATGCCTTTTTGTAAGATTCTCTACTTCAGGTTTGAATTCTTGAAATTTGTTGAATACTTCATCCTTGGACTTCAACAAATAGATCCAAGTTTTCCTTGAGTGGTCATCGATGAGCGTTACATAATATATATGACCTCCAAGATACTTTGTAGACATATGACCACAAAAATTAGAGTGAATGAGATACACGATTTCATTTTACCTTGAAGCAATCCTTCCAAATGGTTTCTTAACATTTTTACCTAATGCACATCCCTTGCAAACTCCTTCTTGATCCTCCTTAAGTTCAGGGATGTCATTCACTAGTGAATTTAGAGTTAGTGATAATTTTTAGTGAAGGTGTCCAAAACTTCTATGCCAAAGTTCACATTGACTTAATTCAATGTGAACCAAAGCTTGAGAGAGAGGTGTCAACAACTTGTAGAGTCTTCCTTCATGAATTTCAATGATTTTTGCATTGACGATGCTAGAGAATTTTTCCCATACCAAAAAATTTCCATCTATAAAAGCGACTCTATCTCCCTTATCTTCTAGAAATGAAATATAAATTAAGTTCTTTTGCAAAACTGGTACGAACATACTGTAAATGAGATGAATGTTTTCTCCATTCTTCAGCTCCAACGAAGTTGATCCAATTCCTCTTATAAGATAACTCTTCTTTTCACCGAGTTCAACAGAGTAGGAAGATTTTCCTTTTGATAAGGTCTTTAGTCATTTGTGCTCACCTGTCATATGTCTTGATTCTCCATTATCTATTAGCCAAATATTTTCATCTTCAAACTTACCTGTAAGTGCCAAGAATAACCCTTTGTCCTTTGTAGAAGTCTTGGTCATGCTATCCTTGATGGATAATAGGATATTAAACAATGCCTTGATACCTTGCATGAGATGAGCTGCTACCATAGAATATTATCTCAATATTTCTTCAAGGATGTAGTGATATTCATCGTTCCCTTAGCCAACCTTTGCTCTGATACCGTGTTGAGAAATCTATATGGTTGCAATTAGGATGATTTCTCTTAAACTTGATAACAGCTTGTGATATATTTTTACTTTTCTTAATTATTATCTTCTTCTCTTATTATAATGTTGTTATTATCATAAAAAAACTACCAAAACAAGAAGATCATTAATACATAAGAACACATGATGTAGACTGCAAGCCAGTGTCAAAACCTCTCCACTTGAGAGGAAAACCCACAAATCTCTTCTCTACTTATAGATTCTTCAAATGAAGAATTCCAATACCCTTCCAAGACCAAGCTAAACCTCCTTGATGATGTGCTCCTTATATCCAAGTCAAACCCAGTCAAATCTCTTCCAATTGCACAACTTCGATCCCTAGCTATAGAATTCCGGCCTCCATGGTAGGTTTGAAATTTTCGGCCCCTGCAACAGCTACTGGTTTCACACGTGTGAGAAAATCTAGGGCTTCCAAAGCATCCTTTGATCTTCACTTGGGTTGCTTCTCCTTCTAGGGCTTGTAGGTGACCTAATAGTGCTTTCTTCGACCTTCGTTATGTAATTTCCTCAACTTCAACCTTGCAACATCAAAACCCTAGCCTTCCTTCTTCGACCGAGAGAGAGAGAGAGAGAACCCAAACTTTCATCCTTCGTCTTTCTTCCTTCTTCACTAGCCTTCTTTTTCTTCTTCGCTTAGATGATGAGAATTTTGTGAGTGTCCATAGGAGGTCAAGTTCCCTCCTATATATAGGCTTCCAAGGAGGACGACATTCCCTAATGAGGCTGTCTTCTTAGCTTCTAGGCCAACTTGGTCTTGGAGGGTATTTAGACACTTTTAAATACAAAATAATTCTTTTGACATGGTACAATGTGACCAATGGGGTCTTATTCATATGAAAATGACTTTACTGACTTCTTTCCCCTAGGAAAAACCCTAGAAGCACTCAATGGGTGCTTCACCTCTAAATAAAATGACCTTGAGCATGAAACCCGTGCTACAAAAATAACAATAATAATTTTCATTTATTTTACAATATACAAGAATCAAAACTTTACATTTCACATCTTATGAAGACCGAACCTAGTTACACATTTCAACAAATAAGAGCTCGGTGCATGGGGTAGAGCCTGTGTAAGAAACAATGTAATTAACCTAAGATTTTACACTTTGAGGGAAGCTATTGTGATTTTTAAACTGGTCCAAATAAGATTTCAGTAAGACTCCAAATGAAGAATTTTTTTAAGAAATAGCCTGGCCTAAATTCTTTGGCACTTAAAAAAAACTTACAGAACCTCCTGGCAGCTTTTGAAGCTTTTCTTAAGCCTCTGAAACCAAGCAATGTATACCTAACATCAAGCGCTTATATGCTCAAATTTTAGAGGCCACATCAACCAGCTTAATTTGGATCATTTGAAATGCGAAAAAAAAATGGAAAAAAGTTGCTTTGAATGTGGAGGATTCAGATTTTGTGCATTGAATCCACAATTTCCACCGTTATGAATGAATATGAAGGGTTTTAGAGCTTGCCTTTTAATATCCCATGAACCTTGAAGAACCAGAGACAAAAAATGGAAATTGACTAAATACCAAAAGCAAGAATAGTGCAGAGCATGGAATTAAATAAAAGTATTGTGAAAAATCCTAAGGATTCCGATGTATGTAGGGCCTATAAGGTCCCGAAGGGTTTGACATAGCTATGATACCAAAATTTAGTGCCCTTAATTTTACAATTAACCAGACAATTATCACAACTTAATGCCCAGATTCTACAATTAACCAGACAGATTCAATAATTAACCAGACAACCAATTTTATCCTAATTTTACCAATTTAATTGTAAATACTTGGAAATTTTGTTTGAATTTGATTCCATCTGTTGTTTCTCCCAATATACTCCTGCTACCAAATTGACCTTTTCCTCCCAACCTATTTTGGATCAACCTATCTGGTTCCTAGATCCAGAAGACTTATAAAATGAGGTCTTCTAGCCCCCTTTCCCAAAGCTCCAAGAAAAATTGCTCAAACTTCCTCTTTGTCTATGACTCTTTGTATTTCCTCCTTTTTCTTCACTTCACTAGAAAGACCAAAAAAACTCCCCCTCCCCTGCCCTACTTGTCCTCCTTATATTCCCCCAAAAACATCCACCGTCTCCCATAGAATCATATCCTCGCACCTGAGGTGGTTTCTTGCCATTACTCCCTGTCCCCCTCTGTTATAACTATAAGGGCATGTTTTTATTATGAAAATAGTGGGAGGCCATGTCATTTCTGTACGTTGTTCTTATTTACACTGCACACCTGGCTAGAATTTTATGCCTTGGTTCCTTGGTTTCACTTTGATATAATTTAATATATGTTACTTATCATTATATTTGTTGGTATTATAGTATTTATGACATGTTCTATAGTGCACGTTACCATATGAGGTCAATATACACTTTTTGTACCACTATACATTTATATTCATGTCAAGGTTAGATATATATTATATATAAATTATATGTTATAACCAAACACTTTTACATATATAAATGAATGTATAACTAAGTTCTATTCATTTGTGTACATTTTAAATTTTGGGTTTTAATTATTGAAATGTTTATGTCATGTGTCCTTTTGAACATATATATCTAGTTCCTTTATAATATATATTTATATTATATTTCTTTTTAATTAATGTAAAATATATATAATTTCCTTTTCTTTTGTATAATCTGTTGTATTTACTTTGTACTTCAATAATTGATTCATTACCCTGTGACTTGGACACATTTTTTTATAATTAGTTAGTATGTATATTAGTGTTGTGCATTTGATGCATGCATATGTAGCTATCATATGCATGTCTTGTATGCATGCTAATATTCCTATACTACCTGTAATTTGAGATGGGTCATTATATTGTCTCAATTTTTTTTTATTATAGGTCTAATTTTTGAATTGTTGTTGTCAATTGTTTCTATCACCAAAAAAATTCAATCATGAAGCATTCCCTTTGCATCCTTAGTGTTGGCGAAGCTACAGGTTTCTTAAACTTCAAAACTTTGTATAGGAATTTGCTAATCCATGCACCCTACAACCTAATAAGGCACATTTAAAAATAATGGATAATTTCTATCCTTCTCAAAAAAGAACTTAATTTCTTTGGTTAACCTCATTACAAAGTAAATACTTGTTTGTGCCCACATGCATCTTCGTAAAACACTTGTTAGAATTACAGTCATCAATATTATGTGTTTTTTGACAAATTAGATTTAGATTGATTAACCTTTGTTATCCATATATAGAAGCTACATTGACTTCTAATGATGGCTTGCAATGTTCTTGGAAATATAGAATTAAGCTTGCATTATAAATTTGGTTGTTTATCAAATATTTTATGGCTAAAACGAAAATTTGTAAGACCAAGTTTGCATGCTTCCTTTTCCATAGAAGACCAAGTTTTCAAACCATGAAAGAAGCATGTCAAGCTTTGGATGTAGCATTTGAGGAAGCCTTAAATGAACATGAGTAGCATCCTGGGGGAGAAAGAGAATCCTATAGACACCCTTCTCCTAAAAATTTCTTACCATAACTATGTAGTAAACACTTTGTGTGATATTGTTCAAGAAAAAAAATGAGGAAGTGAAGCCTTTTCGACTTAGTCAACATGAAATAAATAATGAAGAGTGTGATGATCCTAATGAGGCTACAAATGTTAAAGATTATGATTCTTTTAGTAATCAAGCTAATGAGAAATATATGTATGAATTTTGGACTGTACATTTGGGAATTAGATATGACAATAACAAAGATGAAAGCCCGATGGAAGCCCAGGTCCACGATGATGAACATAATAAAGTTGGGCCTCTCATTCAAGAGGGTATATTGGGTGATGTAATAGAGAATAAGGACATCTGTGACCTCTTGTATGGAAAATAGGGGACATGGGATAGAAGCAACCATCATTTTATGGATGATCCAATTTATGAAACTGACGATGAAAATGGATATGTGAGACATGAAGTTAAGGTTGTCCCTACTGTTATCAAGGATATTATCACTAATAATGTACCTCTTGAAAACCTTGAAAATGGCATCCGTGTCGACCCTTTGAACATCGACGTTGATGATTATTTGCAAATCGAAGAAGGAAAGTGGGAGATAAATGGCCATCATTTGGATAAGTTCCCTATCTATGATATTAATGAGGATACTAATAGGGACTTCACCTCGCCTTTTCCTCCTCACACTCATGGATTTGTATTCGATTCATCCTTGGATCCTTTTTTCATTTCCCATTTCATGAGAATTCAAGGTTATAAACCTAGTATGTTTCCTTGTTTTGAATAAATCCTTGTAGTAAAAATCCTGTTTTTTGTGATCCTCCATGCCAATCGCCCCCTTTTCCTTCTATTAATTTTGTGAAACTAGGTCCAAAATCCATGTTGTGATGCTCAAATGATGATGCCAATATTTTTATTGGATTCCTCTTTCGGAGAGGTGCAAGATCGATCTAAGGGTCATCTTGATCGGATGAGAAGAACATGTATTTTGAATTTATTCCACATGTGCAAGGTCGGCCTGATTTATCCCACATGCATAAGAGATGTGTCACACACCCCCACATATGCCTATATATTGGAGAGACTTGGAGTTCATTTGATACAAACATTTTGTGGAGGCATTTTCTTCTTTCTTGGATGGTGATGGAGCAACATTCTTGATTCTGCGTTTAGGGCTTCTTGGTGCAGCGTCTTGGTGGAGCATTCTTGATGAGACGTCTTGGGGTTGTGTGACACATGTAGGAGGATGACCTTATGAATTCTTTACTAGTTGAAGCATCCTACTGATCGCCGTAATGCCACCATTCTTCATCTCTATTTTTATTGGCTTGTCTTCCATCGATCTATCGATATGTTCTATCAGCTTCTTACTTTCATGTGATTGTTATTTTGGGCCCTAGAAGATTAAAGTGAATTTGCATCTAGCATAGAACATCTTTAGATTTTAACATGGTATTAGAGCTAAGGTGAAGACAAAGCCCAACTTGTGTTGAGAGAAATCAGTGATCTATTGGGAAAGATCCATTGTGTGCAACACTTGCTTCACAAGAGCTAGGTGGAGAGAGGTATTTTCTGTTCTAGGCCGCAACAAGGATTTCTGGACCAGTGTGGATGAGAGGGCCTATTTTGAAGTCATTTCAAGAGCACCAAATTGCTGAAGGACATCCGCAGTACCTTGTTGGAGAGCCGCAGGAGGTGAGGTTTGTTTGAGGGCTCGTTTGAGGTGAGACAACCCTGAAAATAGGTTGCTGCAGGTTGTTTGAAGGGCTGAAAGGGAGTTGCTATCATAACTGGAATAATAGTCCATGTTTAGGGCTAGAAATTGCCCATACATTGCAGCGTGGAGGGATATCCCTTCCCTAAAGGATAGCCGCAGTCTTTAGGGGAAATTCTGGGTAGAAATAAGTGCTGAGAAGGGGAGTGTCATGATGCCCTTGTTTCCAGCGGTGGAGCATATTTCAATCAGTGGAAAAAGGTATGTGTTTTAATGAATGTTTGCAAGTGTTGGATCCTAGTTTAGAGCATTTGTTTTGGATCGGTTTGGGTAGATCTACCTTGGGTGGATCTTTGGGTGACAGTGAGATGGAGAGTGGTCAAAGTATGGTTTCATGGGGATAAAAACTAGATGATGTCAAAGCAGAAGGTGTGGGCTATCAAAGAAGGATGGTTTCAGAAAATTGGATTCCACCACTTAGGCATGACTCACTATTTTCTCAAGTTTTCAACCTGTGGGGGAAGTGCAAAAATTTTGTGGTTCATTAACAAATAGTATCCTGGAAGATGGCCAACAGCCAACGATTTCAAGAAAATAGTTTTAGGACCAAGAGGGTAAAATTGTGGATGCATGAGGACTATGGTCAATGGGTTTTCCAAATAGCTTACAAATGTGTGAGTAAAATAGGAAGATGTTTGTGACCTCTAATACCCAATCCCACAAGCAGAGTGGAAATGTAATATGGGCTGGCTTGAATGGCTACCCACAATTTTTAAACATTGGAATGGAAGCATCAGTGGGAAACTAGCATATGCATATGATATCACCATGTCAATCAGAGGTTTCAGGAGAACATGGTGGTGTAGATTTTAACAGGATGACAGTAAGAGTGTTTACTTTGCAGAATTTTGAATGTGTGTCAGTTTCATTAGCACCTTCTTTATAATTATTTCCCACAAAACAAAAGTATAGTGACACTCCTTTCCACAAGAAAGAAGATTTCAGTTGTTGTATTGAATGGCATCAAAGGTATTGATTCAGAATTAACTCCAACGTCCCATTATTCTGGCAGGCTGCAGTAGGTATATATGTAGTAGTTATCAACAAGGATGGTTTTACAGTTTCACCTTTAGAAGTATTCATAAATACTTGTCATAGCACCTCCTTGCAGCATGATAAAGTCTCATCTTAAAGATGAAGTGCAGAATGGAAAAGGCTTAATGATCTCCTAAAGCAAGGATTCAAAGGGAGATGTAATGTTTTGATGATGTTTGTCCATCAGATGATGATCCTCCCATTTACCAATGAAAGAGGTGATTTTTCAAATGTAAGATATAGCTTTATTCCTAAGCATTAAAAGTCTGGTAAAATGGAGCATTTGTTGATCCTGATATAGACTACGCACGTGGACACTGGGGTATATCTTGATACAAAGAATCTAAGTCGATTTATGGTCAAGCTGCATATATTGTTTAACTGCTCATTAAGATTATCTAAAGTACATTGTTGATATAACAGTACAATAAATGGAATCATCACATCTAAGTGCTATATATCTTGAGGACCTCCTTTATCTAGAATTTGCTAGAGATATAAGTATAGTCACTCGGGATTATTGATAGTATGTACTATGTATATATACATTCCTGTGATAATAAAATTAATCCGACCTATGCAATTCTTCAAATTGGCTTGTCCTAATTTTATTAAGAAAGACTAAGCTAAATTTGATCCCTGCGTTCATAATTTCGTGCTACAGAGGTATTGGCAGATTCATGTGGGGCCATCTCAACTGTATTCATTATTAGATTGGAATCCAAATCTGAAGACTTGTCAACTTTGTTGGAGCTAAATTTTTGGCATTCTGAAGTTAAGCTCCCAAGAGACAAGAAGTGAGTTATATTGTTGCCATTGTGTATGTGTATAAGCCACTGTTAATGGGTTGTTGCTGAGCAGATTATGTTGTTGATGCCCGCGTGATGTGTTGTGAGCAAAGAATTTATCACTAGGATATGCCAAGGAATTATTGGGCATTATTTATGAGTTGAACACAGGCTGCATTAATAAATTTCAGTGGTCTTATGGTGAGTGTCACTCCAACTGATTGATTAAATTCTGGGTTTAAACTATGGTATTTTATTTGTGCTGTTGTATTTGAAAATTCAAACCCAAATCAAATGAACTTACACACACAATAGTTTGCACATGAAATTTTTTACCAAACTCAAAAGGGGCCAAATTGGTTTCATAAGCATCATACCTTTGATTTTTGAACAATGGGATATTTGAAACCTCTCACAACACTTATAAATGAATTGAGAAGATTGAATAATACAACAAGGCTGTGTGGTAGGCCGCAGGCCATACCACCACAGCAAGTGATAGCGTGGGAAAATTTATGGTTGTTTTTTGCCCTAATCTACAACGTGGAGAGGTCTGTGTTGGAGGCTGAGGAGCTATAAGCGACAGAGAATATGTTGAAGGACTGGTTTAGGATCAAAACAGATATGTGAAGGTTGTTTCAAGTGACCGAGGTGTTGGGAAGACTTGCTGATTTAATACTTACAGTGCTTTGGAAATCTACTGTAAGAAGGTAGAGAAAATAAGAGAGGAGCTAGCATTAAGAGGGAGACCTCAACCTTATATGCTCCTAAGAAAATTCCGTTGTTGTAAGAATGGAGAGAAGACCCTCATGGCTTCTGGATTATATCAAGAATGTTAAGAGACATATGGCCCCAAAAGGGGGACATTCCATGTAAATAAAGAAGCCGAATAGATACCAAGGGTATCTAGCAGCCATGAGTACAATACGAGCCTGGATCATTTGAAGAAGTCGTAAAGCATCAAGTCTAGAAATATGCTATACACAAAGAGTACGAGTCCATTATGAAGGATGATTTCTGGGATATGGTCCCATGATCGGAGGACAAAGCTGTTGTCACCTTGAAATGGCTCTATAAGATCAAGCATGGATCTGATGGGAGTGGTGATAATTACAATGCAAGATTTGTTGCCCGAAGCTTCTCTCTAAAGTAAGGAATAGACTATGATGATATACTTGCACCTGTGGTCCGATATACCACCATCTGATCTATTATTGGCCTTGTTGCTACATAAAGATGGAGTCTACATCAGATGGATGTGAAGACCACTTTTTCTACATGGTTCGATATGGGAAGAGGTGCATGAGGAGAAACCTCTAGGGTTCGAAGTCCAGGATAGAGAATTTCATGCATGCAGGTTGAATAAAGCCCTCTATGGGTTGAAGCAAGCCCCCAGGGCTTGGTATGAGAGGATAGATAGCTACTTGATGAAGCTGGGATTCACTCGAAGTAATTCTGACCCTCTCATTCATTAGTGTAAGAGGGAGATCGCTTCAGAGTTCGAGATGAAGGACCTAGGACTAATGCATTACTTCCTATGCCTGGAGGTCTCGTAGAGACCTGGAAATATTTTCCTCTCAAGGAAAATATATTGTGAAGCTGTTGGAAAGTTTTTTTATGATGAAATATAATTCTGTGTCGACACTGATGAAACTCAGCTGGGCCTGTGCTAGAAAATCCTACCGAGTATCGACAACTTTTAGGGGCCCTAATGTTCTTAGGGAACATATGTTTGGACGTATGTTGTGCAGTGAACACTTTGAGTCAAAACATGGTTTATTCTCATAACATTCACTAGGTTGGTGTTAAGAAACTCTTGAGATATCTCTGGGGCATGGTAGACCATGGGCTGAGATACACTGCCGAGAGTTTGAGATTCCGTGGATATACTGATGCCGATTGGGCTAGAAATGTGGTGGATCCCAAGAGCACATTTGGATTCTGCTTCACACTTGGGTCTGCTTTGAGCAGGAAGCAGAAGTCGGTAGCTTTGAGCACCGCTGAGGCCAAACACATTACAACGTGTATGGCTTGTCGTGAAGCCACTTGGTTGTGAAAGCTCTTTAGTGAGTTGTTCGAGCATGTGCTAGATGCCACCGTTATCCTTTGTGATAACTAGAGGGGGATTCATTTGTCAGAGAATCCCGCGTTCCACGATCAATCCAAGAATGTTGATGTCTGGTACCATTTTATCTGGGACATGGTACAGCGAGGCACCGTAAGGCTCGATCATATAGGAACTGATGAGCAGGTAGCAGATATTCTCACAGAGCCCTTGGGGAAGGTAATGTTCCTAACCTTCCATGAGAATCTTGGAATCGTGGAACGACCCTATTTGGAGGGTCATGTTGGATAATGAGCTCTGGGAGCTCCGAGGGGGCTTTGGGGATAGCTTCTTGGTGCTATAATCAACCATAAGGCTAGGCTTGTTTAACCTTGTTGGTATGCTTCCACCCCACCGTGATGATATTGATTTGGTTTACCTCTTTCTGATCTGTGCCTTGTATGCATCCTACCCAAGGAGTTTCAGACTCATGGGAAGTACCTCTCATTTGGCCAATGAGGTGGGAAATGTGAATAGAGACCATAGCAAGACTGATGGAAGTATCAGAGATTGTTGTACTCTCCATGTCTAGGATGACATGTCTCCAACCACTTGATCTTGGATCAAGTCTAGTGAGGTTTCAGACCTCCAACTGACTTTGGGTCAGTTAAACCAACTTCAGGTTGGTATGTGACTCATTTGAGTCCTATAGAGGTTTTGGACCTCTGAGCTGACTTCGAGTTAGCCGAGAGTGATGTATTTGTGACTCACCTTTTTTTTTTAAATAAAGAAGCCAGTGAAGCAAATTACAATGGGATGACGCACGATGTTTGGATGGCACTGGTGGATGGAGTTTTCCCTAGTTGAGAGGGAGTGTTAGTTTTGGGAAACTAGGTCAAAATTCCATGTTGTGATGCTCAGATGACAATGCAAATATTTTTATTGGATTCCTCTTTTAGAGAGGTGCAAGATCGATATAAATATCATCTTGATCAGATGAGCAGAACATGTATTTTGAATTTATTCCACATGTGCATGGTTGGCCTGATTTATCCCACATGCATAAAAGATGTGTCACACACCCCCACAGATGCCTATATATTGGAGAGACTTGGAGTTCATTTGATATACACATTTTGTGGAGGCATTTTATTCTTTCTTGGATGGTGATAAAGCAACATTCTCGATTATGTGTTTAGGGCTTCTTGGTGCAGTGTCTTGGTGGAGCATTCTTGATGAGACGTCTTGGGGTTGTGTGACACATGTGGGAGGCTGACCTTATGAAATATTTGATGGTTGAAGCATCCTGCTGATCATCGTAACGTCACCATTCTTCATCTATGTTTTTATTGGCTTGTCTTCCATCAATCTATCGATATGTTCTATTAGCATCTTACGTTCATGTGATTGTTATTTGGGCCCTAGAAGATTAAATTAAATTTGCATCTAGCATAGAAAATATTCAGATTTTAACACCTTCCCATCATGACCTTAAGGAAACCATGAAGCATGACATCACTAAGAAGGATCTTGATTGGGAGTTCATGAACTCGATTATCCAATAATCCATTCTCTGTTTATAGGAAAGGATTTGATTCTGCAAACTGGTGTCCTTCCCTTCATCTATTACTCCTTTATATGATGTACGAGTCTCATATTTTCCTGCCTCCCACCCTTGTGATTTTCCATATGATTGTTCTTATCTTTTCTCTTGGATTTATCACATGAGTGACGGTAAGGGCAAGTGTCTTTATATTGATCTAATAATATGTTGGTTTCATTGGTTCTATGATTACACTTAACATGCATGTAAGAGTAGCATGCATCACATATTGATTTTTACATAGATAACATCATCATATCATGTTTTCATGCTAGAATAGACGTATTTAGATTAAACTTGCATCTTAGAATAGATTTTATATTACTGAATGGTTTTTATTATTTGATGAAAACATGGGCGATAAAGCACACTCAGGACAAATGCTTCCAATATTGTTTATGATGTGCACGAATACAGGTATACGGTCCCAGAGGATTGTTTGTGTTCTCATGACCTCCTCGTTCTAGTACATAGTTCGTGCACTCCACCAAGAGCACATATCCCAATTGGACCCAGATGTTACCCACCACTAGTGGGTGACCCCATAGGAGAATTTTTCTCCTATATTTGTCTTCAACCGATAGCCAACAACCCTTGATAGCCACCAATGTAACCGATATATTGTGCTATTTTATCTTCTTCATTGAGCCAGTCATATGTCCCCTCACCCATATTTCGAGAGTGTATGTTTGAAGGTGGGCCATCTTATCCTAAAAGTATAACTTTCTTTGTGCAATCGAGTGCTTATGATTGTTTTTCCTTGGACACACTCGACTATAGATTATTGGGTGACTCAAAAGGAGGAAGGGTTTTGACTGTAGTCTTGTTCCCTCACCTTAAATGGGGGGTTAATCCTCAACCCTAGGCCCGTGGGATATCCCTATTTTCTTATAGCTTCAGGATGGGCACTACTCGGGAAACCCAAATTTTGGTAGTGTGGCCTCGTTTCGTTGTTTCATATTTTTCACTCCCCTCCGCACACTACATGCCCTATTTCATCACCTTCCCTCTTCAGTCCCACATGACCATTGGGTCCACAAGACTCTGGTATTCCACCTCCCCTTGTATACATGTCTTATTCGGACCTAAAGAGATGCCCTAGAGGTTGATGTAGCTAAAAACAAAAAAAGACAAAACCATATCACGACCACATACAAAAGAAAATAATATCACAAAATGATCAATATGTCCGAGACAATATATTAGCACGTGGGAAAAAGCCTAACATGAGATCTACCCTTTCATTATGGCCATCACCCTGGTTCCTAAGGCCCCTTGAGTGTCCTCGCATCATTAAGGAACCCATGCATGTCCCAACCCTTGGTGGTCGATGAACTACCCCAACTTATGGGGATAATCACTACTTATATCATACACAACATGCTCTAATCCCTTGGGGCCTCAAGCAATATAATAAAATAAAATCAAGTAAATAAAAAAGGCAAATGAGAAGGGTGGAAAAAAAGTTTGGGGTAACTCATGTACCATGATTGCGCCCTTCTACATCTATACACCCAAATATGTGGGCATCCCTCATCATTGCCACTCTTGAACCCATGACATTTGGCCTTGAGACCCTTGTGTCCCAATCCTTCTCATCATTATTCACATGACCCCTATCAATTGAAGGATGTACGCTAGACATGTCTTTCCCTTCAGGGGATGGAAACACCTAATAGGGTTGTTTATTAACCACACCTACCTAGGGAGGTAAAACTATTACATGCTAAAAGCCAAAAATTTGGAAGGGAAACCCATTATGAATTTGCATTTTTGCGCTTGAATAATAAGCCTGGTTCACTTAGATGCATTAAATAATTATTGCACATTATGGTGAGGAGACACATTGGATATTATGTGTAATTTGCAGGTCGTTTCATCATGGACTGGGAAACTTAACTCCGGCCCAATCCCACCAGAGAATCATATTTACACTTGTATCGATGTGTTGAGAGCAATGGGATTTCGTCATGTGATAGATCATTATCTCATTTGATGTAAACCCTCAAAATGTTCAACAAATTGTTATTTTCCCACATTATTTGTGAGATGACGCACATGGACCAGCATTTCCCCTAGTCAGATTAACACTCTACATGATTTTCTTTCATGAGGAGATCCATGAGACCAGTACCTGTGCCCTAGAGTTGTTAGTTTTTTGTAGCATCAAATGTGTTATAGTCATGAAGCTTGGTGTAGAGGCTAGAATACATGAGATCTCCATAACCCAGAAATCGTTTATGGAAATTCCACCTAGAGATGACTTAATTAGATTATTAACCTATTTTTTAATGTTTTCATTGAGAATGTTGTACCTACCAAAGTTCAAAGGGGTCTCCCTGATATGTCTTCCCAAGTAGACCACACACCATTTGGGATAGCAGCCCCATCGAGAATACATCTTGGTTACCGCTTTCTTAAAGTTTTACCTTGGCTCTAACTGTCAGCAAGAGAGAGGAATGCATATGTGCCTTTGAAAAGTAAGTGAGTATGCCTGGTGAGTGTTCAGTTGTAAGTGTGTCAAGGTTCTTCTATTGTGGAGGGGAAGAGAAATGAGCCCCTAAGAGAGAGGTAATAGTACCACCCTAGTAGAGACACACTTAAACAATAAGGATCTATCTAAAATCTAGTGGAATAGTTGACAAAGATGCAATGATTATCACAACCAACACAAACACGAAAGATACATCTAACATCCAACGTAATACTCCAAAAATATGTGACAATCATTGCAACCATCACAACACATTTTCAATATCATAAGCACTAAAATAATCAAAATATTTCAACAACTTTAGTACAGGTGGAAAACAAACATGAATTACAAAAATTCACAAAACAATCTTACAAATATTCATAATCCATGCATGAAGAACGTGTTGGTAATCATGCTTCAGATATTAAGTAAAAGTACCAAGATATATGTATACAATGAACACCACTATCTCTAACAGTGGAGCGTTGGAGCCACTACTTGCTCCCCAAAAGAACTAGCTTGTCTCTCTAATGCCTTGCGGGAGGAGCCAAGGCGAAAATTCCTTTGCTCATACAATAAGGGCATATATATAATCAATGGGGTGATGCTTCACCTCCCTTGTGACTCTTTGACTACCCTCATTACTGCTTGACTTCTTATGAATTTTCGACTTTACATGAGTCTTTATATTCTGTACATGTCCTTTGGAATTTCACTTTACAACACATTTTCGAATAGGAATTTACATAATCCACAAAAATGATGTGGCATATGATGACTTATGACATGAAATGACATGAAATTTATTACATGGACTTCATGATGACATGGTGATGCCAAGTATTTATTGTTTCTTATGTTGTGTCTTCTTGAGAATGTTATTTTATCCACCTCCATATGGCTTAGAGATAAAGATTCTTCAGTGATATCAGGTCTTGAGTTGCGATCGCAAAATGGTGTCCCTTTGCTTTCTCTTGATTGATCAACTTGCATCTTCAGCTACAATGGTATCTTTTAGCATGTTCCCCTTCTCCATATCCTTCTTCATAATCCTGTCATGGTATGCTAGAGTACCTGCATCTGCAATTCACTAATGACAAGATGACATCAGTTCGATAAACCTCTAGTCTAAGTTGTTGCATAATGATTGTTATCACTGGAAAATCGGACAAGTAAATATGAAATTATTAAATGTTAGGTAGAAGGATTTACAGGGCTGAGGTGCATTATAGAATATGAAGAATTTAAAAAATATCTAAGGTCCAGAAGAAAAATCAAATTGCGCATTCAAGAAACTAGTAGAATGTGCCTTCACGCGCATTTTTCTTCGATAGGCGTGCCTTTGTGCGGCTTTCCCTCAAAATGCCGCGCGACCTGAGAGTGGAAAAATTCACTTTCCGAGACCATAAGGTACACTCCAGAAAATTGATCCCACACTTGAGGCCACCTAAGGACAGCTGTCTAAGCCTCCTTGGGACCTCAAGGGAGCACATAATGGAATCATCCCCCTTTCTTGGGTCACCATCCAAAAATGTACCAAGAGAGGTAAGGAGAGTTTGAATTCATATATAAAAGGCCACCAAGAGATGAACAAAGGGATAGCACATTGTTATATTGGCCAAAATTGCTTCCAAGAAATCTAGCAGTATGTGATTCGGAGCAGAAGTAGAGAGGGGATTCAGTTGTTGGCCATCCAACAAATCCAATCCCTTGGAGTAGAGAGAGGGACCTTGCAACAAGACAAATCGGAGGTAAAAACGTCCTTGCATCGGGTCTTAGAACTCCCTAGTTCTAAGGGCCCCTTGGCAAGTGTGTAAACGTTCTATCTTTTATTCCTAATAGCACACAATAAGAGGGGACATAGATGCCACCATTAGTATTATTGTGTTGTTTGACTCTATATGATCTTTCATGTTATTTGTTTAGTTTAGGCTTGTTTTCTATCTACATATGCATACTATATCATTGTATAATGTGTTTTTTTTTTATATGGCATGTTCACTAACCTGCTAACTCTTTTGTGTATCTACCTGTGACCAGAAACTTAAGAGGAAACAACCACTCCTCTTAAGCAAGTGTGGATTGGTACGCTCATGCACCAAACCCACCAACACAATGATCCACTGGCTGAGTCAGAACCAGGTGACAAGATGAGGGAGAGACTCAGTGACTGCACAATTCTGTAACTCAGGAAATAAAGGGTTGAGCTTGAGCCTTGAGACTACGCAATGTGCATTTTAGGCTTGGACTAGGAAAAAATATTGCACAGTTGGGGAGCTTAGGGAACCAGGTTGAGGGCTTGAGCATTGATTTTTCCCACTGTGCAGTTCTGGAAGGAAGAGGAGACTAGTTTATTGTGAAATTGCGCATCTCAAGAGCTCAGGGCTGAGGCTTGAGCCTTGTGATTGCGCAATACACAATACTGACTGGGAATGATAGAGAAATTATGCAGATTTTGGGGTCAGAGGTTGAACTTGAGCGATATGATTGCGCAATGCACAGTCTTGGGAAGTAGGAACTACACATTGCACAGTGCCAAGAGGCAGGGTTGAAACTTGATTGTTGAGACTGTAAAATGCGCAGTTCAGGAGGGATATATGAGGCTAAGTTGCTTGGTTGGGAAGTTTTTCAAATTTGGCAAAGTGTGGGATTGATGAAGCTGATGTGAACAGTGATAATACTTGAATGTGATCGCACACTTAAAACACTTGAAGTCTCAACATAGATCATCTAGAACACATGAACAAAACATTTCCCTCAGTGCGACAAATTTGCGACAACCTACGACAAGTGCGACACCAAAGATACACTTTGCGATCACTGTGACAATACTTGTGCGACGGTTTTTAAAATTTTGGAAATGAGTGTGACAGATTTTTACATGGTAAGAAAAACTCATTTATGCAAAGATAACCCATTGAAACTATCAAAACAAGCTTATGTATATCGTGCGACACTTAACATGTGAAAAGACAATATTTTGATTTTCTTTCAAATGAGACCAAAAAACTTAGATAAAACACATGTGATAAGCCTTAATGTTTACGACACCAGTATACAAGATTAAAGTAGGCTCCGAAATTTGGTGTAGGCCAAAATTTTGGAGGGTGTTGTAGCAACGACTACACTTGGAAACACACTGGTAGAATTCCAACTTATCTACATATGTTGATTCCTTTTGTGCAAGGTCTAGTTCCTCATGGAGTATTGATTCATCGTGCATATCACTTTGGTTTCCCCACCGTTATCCCGTGGGTAAACATATTCCCCCCTGTCCATTATCGATTTAACACAGACATAATATCAATAATATCGTAATGTTTATAATTAGGAAATGGTAGTATAGTTTGCGAGCTTAGGTATTTCATCAATTCAATTATCAAAACACAAAAGACACGAGATTTTGGCTCTTCAAGACAGGGCCAAAACCTCTCCCTCTTAGAGAGGAAAACCAACAATTAATTCTTCTTATAGACTTTCAGTTGACAAGTACCATGACCATAACACACACCCTTGACACTTGTATGCCTTGAAGACCTTGTCTCTGGTATTTATGGGCTTCTTATGCTGATCTCCCTTTTCCTGCACCATTTGGCATCGTCCTGCATTGACACTAGGGATACTTGGTCCCTAGTCTAATAACTCTAAATAAGGTGCTTCCTTTCCTTGATCCAAACTTCATATTCTATAGATGACTTCTATAGATGACCTAGACTAAGTTCTCTATTTGTTGTAGTGGCCTTTCTTCATTCATAGTATAACTTAGACCTTCTTCTCAAGACAAAGCTTGACCTCTTTCTACACACTTCATTTCAACACTTAATCATATTCTTTTTTTGTGGTATGCCTTTCCTTTTTCCACACACTACAATCACACCTTTTATTACAGTTGTTAACTCGAGATCATATTCCTGCGTTATACTTTCTTTGTTCTTTGTTGAGATGTCTCTTGTATAGGCTCTAAACCTCAGATATTCACTTTTCACTTTTTCTTGTAGCTAATCTTAATATCCTTCCTGCAATTTAGTCCAAATATCTCAAACCAATAAAAAATATTTCCATTTATTTTCTGTGCAGTCTAGTGGGGTATTTATTGTAGTCAACCCCTGTAATTATCCGACCTGATAGTGGATATTTATGTCAATTTTGAGCTGACCTTCCAAGGGGTTTTCTCCAGCATATTTAAGCCTACTTCTTCCAACATGATGACAAGGTATTTGAGGCATAATTTTACATCAATATTTTTCCTTTCACAAGTGTACCATGATGACTCTATTTTATACATTTATGGCAAGATGAAAAATCCCTAAAAGACATCAAGAAGAAGCCTTTGACCTATAACAAAAATTCTTTCTCATGAAACCCTTGAACAAAGTATATACAAAATACATTTTATTATCTTTGTCTTCTTCATTCATAAATTCATAATTACATAGTCATTATGAAGATTGATCCTACTTACACTTCTCAACAGTACCCGAACATCATACTACAAGAACGCAAACATTTTTCCCCTTCTAGTGAGCCTGGTCAATACCCCAGTGGGGTTGCTTGCTTCACCTCTCTGTAATTAGGGGAATTTTTAGGTATAAAATGGACCTCCTAAGGAAATTATAAAGTAATAGTGGAAATAATAAAATAATATTAGATTACATCATCAAATTTTAGAGGGAAAAAAAGAAAAAAACTATTTTTTTCAACTTAACTCCCTATGGGTTTAATCAAATTTTGAGATGGAACACCCTTCGGATGCATAATTTAATGTGACTCATCCAAGGATTACCCATGTTGCATACTTTCTATGGACTCTGCTACACAAAAAATGAAAAATACATGAAACAATCACATTTTTCCATGTATTTCTCATTTTTCGTGTAGTAGGGTCCATCGAAAGTATGCAACATGGGTACTCCTTGGGTGAGGAATCAAATTTTGCATCCAATGAGTAATATCTCAAAATTTGAGTAAAATCTTAGGGAGATAAGTTGACAATGCAAGTTGAAAAAATAGTTTTATTATTTTTTAATATTTTTATTTTTTTACCCCAAAAATGATGAATTATCCCCCTTGGTTGAAATCATCATCTTGAATCACATTGGTTCTTATAAAGTTTATTTTGGTTGTAAATTTTTCTTAGGAGGCCCATTTTAGACCTCAAAAGTTCTATAATGGCGGGAACCATTTTTCTTCTTCCGCCTTTATTTTTTATTTTAACAGGATTGTTTATAGGCACTTATTCATTTCATGGGCAGAAGAGGGATCCCAACTTATTGAGATCAAGAGAGGTTGTTCCTCCAGAGAAACATATAAAGACATATTATTTAGGTTTGCTTGTTTGGATTTTTCCCCTTTTCCTCTTCTACTTGATTGGATACGCATGAAAACACTGAAACATAAAAAATAAAGTACGGGTGTAAGGTTTCCAGAATAGACATAGGACTCATGGTTCAACACAAAACTCTACTTACGGTCGGATCATATTTTATGTCAGAAAATTATTGACCAAAAGATGTAACCAACACAAATAAGGAGTACCAAAGGTTAGCCAAATGTTTATAGTGTCACACGACTCTTTTCAATTCAGCCACACACCAAGAATCCAAAAACACGTTCACACACGATGTTTATTTACATGAACGAAAAACAAAATGCAAGATAATAAAAAAAATAAAATAAGAAAAGAAACTATGTACATAGGGCAGAGCACAACCCCAAGTCATCAGTGAAAATATTGTTTTAAATCTTGGCCATTAATAGGAAGAGAGAAAATTCTCTCGTCTAGAGGTTGAAGACAATATGTGTGTTGGACAAGCTTTTCGTGCACAGTGAATGATCTAATCCATAGGGGTTAAAAATTTGTAGGTTTTCCTTTCTCCTCGTGGGATTTGTCCCACTTCAAGACTAGGTCAACCACATCAAATTCATTTTTCCCTACAGAATTATTGTTAAACCACCTCTTGGTATGACTTTGGTGGATAGAGAATTTTTATTTTTCTTTTTGTCTTTCTTCCTACAACTTGCAGAGGGTGTCTGTGCTACTCTGAACCAATAAGCATGGCTTGCCCTGGGATTCCTGCGAAAGTTGAAGGGCAGGAAGATAGATGTTAGGAGGTAGGATGTATTCTTTTCCATACACCGGGAAGTAAGGAGACGTATTTAGAGAAGTTTTTGGTGTGACTCGGTCAGCCCATAAGGCATTCACCAAAGCGGAGTACCAATAATTTTGTTCAATAAAATGATCTTATTAATAATGCATATAAGGTTCTTATTAGTAGACTCAACAAGACAATTTCCATGTGGATAATAGTTAGTAGAATTTTTCAAAATAATTCCATTTTCCAATGCAAAATCATATAATATTAACGTTGAAAAGTGATTTTCATTGTGAAATACAAGTGAAGTAGGAGCAAAGAACTTGGAGATGATATTCTATTTGAGGAAGTTGATGACTTGAAATGTTCTTGGTAATATAGAATTAATCTTGCATTCTAAATTTTTTTGTTTATCAAATATTTTCTGGCTAAAACGAAAATTTGTAAAACCAAGTTTGCATGCTTCCTTTTCCATAGAAGACCAAGTTTTCAAACCATGGAAGAAGCATATCAAGATTTGGACATAGCATTTGAGGAAGCCTTCAATGAACATGAGGAGCATCCCGGGGGAGAAAGGGATCTCCTTCTAGCTCATCAAGATGAGGACCTCAACGAATATTCTCAAGAAGAATGTTATGAGTTAGAAAATGTTTCTTCCTAGGATGATGATGAGGTTCTAGATCTCGAGAACCTCCAAATGGTCCAAGAAAGGGTGGATGGATATAAGAAATCTCGTGGGCAGCTAATAAAAGAATGTGAGGGCAAGGATATCAAATTCCATTTTTGCGAACATGGAGGAAATATCTATGATATGCAATGTGAATATAAAGAGAATCCTATAGACACCCTTCTCCTAGAACTTTGTTACCAAAACTATGTAGTAAGCACTCTGTGATATTTTTCAAGAAAAAAAAGGAGGAAGAGAAGCCTTTTCGACCTAGTCAACATGAAATAAATAAAAAAGAGTGTGATGATCCTGAGGAGGCTACAAATGGTAAAGATGATGTTTCTTTGAGTAATCAATCTGATGATAAATATATGTATGAATTTTGGCTGCATATTTTGGAATTATATATGACAATATCAAATATGAAAGCCTGTTGGAAGCTCAGGTCCATGATGATGAACCTAATAAAGTTGGGCCTCTCATTCAAGAGGGTATATTGGGTGATGTACTCTATATGGACACCATTTATTCCCCCGAGGTTGACATTTGTGACTTCTTGTATAGAAACGAGGGGACATGGGATAGAATAAACCATTATTTTATGGATGATCCGATTTATGACATTGACGATGCAAATGGATATGTGAGACATGAAGTTAAGGTTGACCCTATTGTTATCAAGGATATTATCACTCATAATGTACCTCTTGAAAACCTTGAAAATTCCATCCGCATTGACCCTTTGAACATCGACGTTGATTATTATTTGAAAATTGAAGAAGGAAAGTGGGAGATCAATGGCCATCATTTGGATAAGTTCCATATCTATGATATTTATGAGGATACTAATAGGGACTTCACCTCGCCTTTTCCTCCTCACACTCATGGAGTTGTATTCGATTCATCCTTGGATCCTTTTGTCATTTCCCATTTCATGAGAAATGAAGGTGATAAATCTAGTATGTTTCCTTGTTTTGAATATAATCCTTGTAGTGGAAATCATGTTTATTGTGATCCTCCATGCCAGCCGCCCCCTTTTCCTTCCCATAACGACGTTAAAGAAACCAAGAAGCACGACATGAATAAGAAGGATCTTGATTGGGAGTTCATGAGCTCGATTATCCAATAATCCATTCTCTTTTTACAGGAAAGGATATGATTATGCAAATTGGTGTCCTTCTCTTCATCCATTACTCCTTTCTATGATGTATAAGTCTCATATTCTCCCCCCTCCCACCCTTGTGATTTTCCATATGATTGTTCCTATCTTTTCTCTTGGATTTATCACATGACTAACCATAAGGGCAAGCGCCTTTATATTGATCTAATAATATGTTGGTTGCATTGTCTCTATGATTACACTTAACATTTCCATAATGTAACATGCATGTTAGAGTAGCATGCATTGCATATTGATTTTTGCATAGCTAACATCATCATATCATGTTTTCATGCTACAATAGATGCATCTAGATTAAACTTGCATATTAGAATATATTTTATATTATTGTATGGTTTTTAATATTTGATGAAAACATGGGTGATAAAGCACGCTCAAGACAAATGCTTCCTATATTGTTTTTGATGTGCATGAATACAGGGCTACAATCCCAGAGGATTTTTGGTGTTCTCATGATCTCCTCGTTCGAGTACATAGTTCATGCACGCCACCGAGAGCACATGTCCCAGTTGGACCCAAATGTTACCCACCACCAGTGGGTGACCCCATAGGAGAATTTTTCTCCTAGATTTGTCTTCAACCGATAGCCAAATAGCCCTGATAGCCACCAATGTAATCGATATATTGTGCTAGTTTATCTTCATTCCCTAAGCTAGTCATATGTCCCTTCACCCATATTTCGATAATGTATGTTTGAAGGTGGGCCATCCTATCCTAAAGGTATAAATTTATTTGTGAAATCAAGTGCTTATGCTTGTTTTTCCTTGGGCACACCCGACTATGGATTATTGGGTGACTCGAAAGGAGGAAGGGTTTGACTGTAGTATTTTTCCCTCACCTTAAATGGGGGGTTATTCCTTAACCCTAGTCTTGTTAGATCTTCCCTATAGGTTTATAGCTTTAGGATGGGCACTACTCGGGAAACCCCAATTTTGGTAGTGCGGTCTCATTTCATTGTTTCATATTTTTCACTCCCCTCCACATACTACATGCCCTATTTCATCACCTTCCCTAATCATGCCCACATGACCACTGGGTCTAGATGACTATGGTACTCCCCCTCCCCTTGTCTGCAAGTCTTAGTCAGGCCTAGAGCGATTCCCTAGAGGTTGATGCAGCTAAAAACAAAAAAACAAAAAACCATATCATGGCCACATACAAAATAAAATAATATCACAAAATGCACAAGATGTCTGAGACAACATATTAGCATGCGAGAAAAATCCAAACATGAGCTCTACCCTTTCATTATGGCCATCACCCTAGTTTCTAAGGCCCCTTGAGTGTCCCCACATCATTAAGGAACCCATGCATGTCCCAACCCCTAGTAGGTGATGAACTGCCCCACCTTAAGGGGGTAATCACTACTTATATCATACACAACATTCTCTAATCCCTTGGGGTCCCGAGCTATATAATATTATTATATCAAGTAAATGCAAAAGGAAAATGAAGAAGGGTGGAAAACAAGGTTGGGGTAACTCATGTACCATGATTGCACCCTCCTACATCTATACACCCAAATATGTGGGAATCCCTCATCATTACCACTCTTGAACCCATGACATTAGGCCTTGAGACCCTCATGTCCCAATCCATCTCATAAGTATTAACATGACCCCTATCACTTGAAGGACGTACACTTGCATGTCTTTCCCTAAACACCTAATAGGGTTGTTTATTAACCACACCTACCTAGGGAGGTAAAAATATTACATGCTCAAAGCCCCAAATTTGGAAGGGAAGCCCATTATGAATTCAAATTTGTGCCCTTGAATAATAAGCTTGGTTCACTTAGATGCATTAAATGATTATTGTACATGATGGTGAGGAGACATATTGGATCTTATGTATAATTGGCAGGTGGTTTCATCATGGATTGGGAAACTTAATTTGGGCCCAATCCCACCAGAGGATCATATTGACACTTGTATGGATGTGTTGAGAGCTATTGGACTTCGTCATGTGATAGATAATTATCTCATCTCATGTAAACCCTCAGAACATTCAACAACTTGTTCTTTTCCCACATTATTTGTGATATGACGCACTTGGACCAGCATTTCCCCTAGTTATATTAACACTCTACATGCCGCTTCTCTCATGAGGAGATCCATGAGACCAATACCTGTGCCCTAGGGTTGTTAGTTTTTTGTAGCATCAGATGTGTTCTAGTAATGAAGCTTGGTGTAGAGACTAGAATGCATGAGATCTCCATAATCGGGAAAGCGATTCTAGAAATTCCACCTAGATATGACTTAATTAGATTTTTAACCTCTTTTTTAATGTTTTCATTGAGAGCACTGGAACTATAAACATTCAAAGGTCTCTCCCTGATATGTGTTCCCAATTAGACCACACACTGTTTGGGATATGATCCCCATCCATAATACATCCCGGTTTCCGTTTTCTTAAAGGTTTGCCTTGGCTCTAACTGTTAGCAAGAGAGAGGAATGCATATGTTCCTTTGAAAAGTAAGTGAGTATGCCTGGTGAGTGTTCGGTATGAAGTGTGTCAAGGTTCTTCTATTGTGGAGGGGAAGAGAAATGGGCCCCTAAGAGAGAGGTAATAGTACCACCCTAGTAGAGACACACTTAAACAAGAAGGATCTGTCTAACATCAAGTGGAATAGTCCACAAAGATACAATGATTATCGCAACCAACAAAAACAACAAAGATACGTCTAACATCCAACGAAATACTCCACAAAGATGTGGCGGTCATTGCAACCATCACAATAAATTTTCAATATTATAAGCACTAAAATGATTGAAATAGTTCAACAACTTAGGATAGATGGAAAACAAACATGAATTAAAAAAAGTCACAAAACAGTCTTACAAATATTCATAATCCATGCATGAAGAATGTGTTGGCCATTAGGCTTCAGATATTAAGTAAAAGTCCCAAGATAGATGTATACAACGAACACCACTAGCTCTAATAGTGGAGTGTTGGAGCCACTACTTGCTCCTGAAAAGAACTAGCTTGTCTCTCTAATGCCTTGCAGGAGGAGCCAAGGTGAAAAGTCCTTTGCTCATACAATAAGGGTGCATATATAACCAATGGGGTGATGCTACACCTCCTTTGTGACTCTTTGAATACCCTCATTACTGCTTGACTTCTTATGAATTTTCGACTTTACATGAGTCTTTATATTCTATACATATCCTTTGGACTTCCACTTTACAACACATTTTCGAATAGGAATTTACATAATCCACAAAAATGATGTGGCATATGGTGACTCATGACATGAAATTTATTACATGGACTGCATGATGACATAGCGATGCCAATTCATTATTGTTGCTTTCACTATGTCTTCTTGAGAATTTTATTTTTTCCACCTCCATATGGCTTAGAGATCAAGATTCTTCAGTGATATCAGCTCTTGAGTTGCGATCGCAAAATGGTGTCCCTTTGCTTTCTCTTGATTGATCAACTTGCATGTTTAGCTACAAAGGTATATTTTAGCATGCTCCCCTTCTCTATATACTTCTTCATCATCCTAACATGGTATGATAGAGTACCTACATCTGCAATTCACTCATGAAAAGATGACATCAGTCCGATAAACCTCTAGTCTAAGGTGTTGCATAATGATCCATTGGCTGAGTTGGAACCAGGTGACAGGCCGAGGGAGAGGCTCAGTGACTACACAATTGCGTGACTCGGGAAATCAAGGGTTGAGCTTGAGCCTTGAGACTGAGCAATGTGTAGTTCAAGCTTGGACTAAGAAAAAATATTGTGTAGTTGGGGAGCTCAGGGAGCCAAGCCGAGGGCTTGAGCATTGATTTTTCCCACTGCACAGTTCTGGAAGGCAAAGGAGGCTAGGTTATTGTGGAATTGTGCAACTTAAGAGCTCAGGGTTGAGGTTTGAGCCTTGTGATTATGCAATGAATAGTACTGACTGGGCAGGATAGAGAAATTATGCATATTTTTGGGGTCAGAGGTTGATCTTGACCACTATGATTGCGTAGTGCACAGTCCTAGGAAGTAGGAACTGCGCATTACACAGTGCCAAGAGGCAGGGTTGCAACTTGAGGGTTGAGACTGTGCAATGCACAGTTCAGGAGGGATAGATGAGGCTAAGTTTCTTGGTCGGGAAGTTTTTCAAATTTGGCAAAGTGTGGGATCGATGAAGTTGATGTGAACAATGATAAGACTTGAATGTGATCACACACTTAAAACACTTGGTGACTCAACATAGATCATACAGAACGCATGAACAACACATTTCTCTTAGTGTGACAACTTTGTGACAACCTACGACAAGTGCAACACCAAAGATACACTTTGCGACAACTGTCACGATTCTTGTGCGATAATTTTTAAAACTTTGGAAATGAGTGTGACATATGTTTACATGGTAATAAAAACTCATTTATGAAAAGATAACCCATTTAAATAATCAAAACAAGCTTATGTATATTGTGACACACTTAACATGTGAAAAGACAAAATTTTGATTTTATTTCAAATGGGACCGAAAAACTTAGAGAAAACACATGCGATAAGTCTTAATGTTTACGATACCAGTATACAAGATCAAATTAGGCACTGAAATTTGGTGTAGGCCAAAATTTTGGAAGGTTTTGTAGAAATGACTACACTTGGCGACACACTAGGAGAATTCCAAGTTCTCTGTCTAGGTTGATTCCTTTTGTGCAAGGTCTAGTTCCTAGTGGAGTATTGATTCATCGTGCAGATCACTTTGGTTTCCCCACTTATCTCGTGAGTAAACATAGTCCCTCTATCCATTATCGGTTGAACACAAACATAAGATCAATAATATCATAATGTTTCTAATTAGGAAAAAGGGTAGTATAGTTTGCGAGCTTAGGTCTTTCATCAAGTCAATTATAAAAACAAAAAAGACACAAGATTTTGGCTCTTCAAGCTAGGGCCAAAATCTCTCCCTCTTGGAGAGGAAAACTCGCAAGTAATTCTTCTTATAGACTTTCAATTGAAAAGTACCATGACCATAACACAGACCCTTAACACTTGTATGCCTCCAAGACCTTGTCTCTTCTCTTTCTGGGTTCCTTATGCTGATCGCCCTTTTCCTTCATCGTTCTACACTGTCATGCCTGACACTAGGGAGACTTGGCCACTAGTCTAATAACTCTAAATAAGGTGTTGCCTTTCCTTGATCCAAACTTCATATTCTATAGATGACTTCTCGACTCCTTGTCTTGATAACCTAGACTAAGTTCTCTATTTATTGTAGTGGCCTTTCTTCATTCATTATATAACTTAGAAATTCTTCTCAAGACAAATATTGGCCTCTTTCTACGCACTTCCTTTCAGCACTTAATCATATTCCTTTTTTTTGGTATGCATTTCCTTTTTCCACACACTAAAATCACACCTTTTATTACAGTTGTTAACCTGAGATAATATTCTTGCATTATACTTTCTTTTTTCTTTGTTGAGATGTCTCTTTTATAGGCTCTAAACCTCAGATCTTCACTTCACACTTTATCTTGTAGCTGATCCGAATACCCTTCCTGCAATTCAGTCTGAAAATCACATACCAATACGAAGTCTTTCCATTTCTTTTCTACGCAGTCCTGTGGGGTATTTATAGTAGTCAACCCCTGTAATTAGCCGACCTGATAGTGAATAGTTATGTATATTTTGAGCCGACCTTCGAAGGGGTTTTCTCCAGCATCTTTAAGCCAACTTCTTCCAACACGATGACAAGGTATTTGAGGCATACTTCTACATCAATATTTTTCCTTTCACAACTATAACATGATGACTATATTTTATACATTTATGACAATAGGAAAAATCCCTAAAAGACATCAAGAAGAAGCCTTTTATCTATAATAAAACTTATTTCTCATGAAACCCATGAACAAAGTATATACAAAATAAATTTTATTTTATTTTTCTTCTTCATTCATAAATTCATAATTACAGTCATTATGAAGACCAATCCTAGTTACACTTCTCAGCAGTACCCAGACAGAGTCACTACAGGAACACAAACATTTTTCCCCTACCAGCGAGCCTCGTCAGTACCCCAATGGGGTTTCTTGCTTCACCTCTCTGTCATTAGGTGAATTGAGGTCTAAAATGGGCTTCCTAAAGAAATTATAAAGTAATAGTGGAAATAATAAAATAATATTGGATTATATCATCAAATTTTAGAGGGAAAAAAGAAAAAACTATTTTTTCAATTCGTATTTTCAACTTATCTCCTTATGGTTTTACTAAAATTTTGAGTGGGAATACTAGTTGCATGCATAATTTGATTCCTCATCCAAGGAGTACCCATGTTGCATACTTTCGATGGACCCTGCTACATGAAAAATGAGAAATACATGAAACAATCACATTTTTTACATGTATTTCTCATTTTTCGTGTAGCAAGGTCCATCAAAAGTATGTAACATGGGTATTCCTTGGATTATGAATCAAATTTTGCATCTAATGAGTAATCTCTCAAACATTTAGTATAACCTTAAGGAGATAAGTTGAAAAACTAGTTTTATTATTTTTTTACCCCAAAAATGGTGAATTATCCCCCATGGTTGACATCATCATCCTGAATCCTATTGGTTTTTATAAAATTTATTTTGGTTGTACATTTTTCTTATGAGGCCCATTTTAGACCTCAAAAGTTCTATGATGGCAGGAATCATTTCTCTTCTTTTGCCTTTATTTATTATTTTAACAGGATTGTGCATAGGCACTTATTCATTTCATGGGCAGAAGAGGGATCCCGACTTATTGAGACCAGGATAGGTTGTTCCTTCATAGAATAATATAAATACATATAATTTAGGTTTTCTTGTTTGGATTTTTCCCATTTTCCTCTTCTACTTTATTGGATAAGCATGAAAACTCTAAAACATAAAAAACATAGTATAGGTGTAGGGTTTCCATAATCGACGCATGATTCATGGTTCAACACAAAAGTCTACTTACGGTTGGATCATATTTTATGTCAAAACATTATTGAACAAAATATGTAACCAACACAAATAAGGAGTACCAAAGTTTAACCAAATGTTATAATGTCACAAGACTCTTTTCAATTCAGCCACACACCAAGAATCCCAAAATACATTCACACACGATGTTTATTTACATGAACAAAAAAAAAAATGAAAGATAAGAAAAAAACAAGCAAACAAGAAAAGAAACTATGTACATAGGGCAGGGCACAACCCCAAATCAACATTGAAAATATTGTTTTAAATCTTAGCCATTAATAGGAAGAGAGAAAGTCCTCCCGTCTAGAGATTGAAGATGATATGTGTGTTGGACAAGCTTTTGGTGCACAGTGAACGGTTTGATCCATAGGGGTTAAAACTTAGTAGGTTTTCCTTTTTCCTCGTGGGATTTGTCCCACTTCAATACTAGGTCGCCCACACTGAATTCATTTTTCTGTGCATAATTCTTGTTGAACCACCTCTTAGTATGACTCTGGTGGAAAGAGAATTTTTATTTTTATTTTTTTATTTCTTCCTACAGCTTGCAGAGAGTGTATGTGCTACTCTAAACCAATAAGCATGGCTTGCCCTAGGATTCCTGTAAAATTTGAAGGGTATGAAGACAAATTTTTGTAGGTATGATGGATTCTTTCCATACACCAGGAAGTAAGGAGACGTATTTAGAGAATTTTTGGCATGACTTGGTCATCCCATAAGGCATTCACCAAAGTGGAGTGCCAGTACGTTTGCTTAGAGAAAACGATCTTCTTAATCATGCATATAAGGTTCTTATTAGTAGACTCAACAAGACCATTTCCATGTGGATAATAGTTAGCAGAATGTTTCAAAATAATTCCATTTTCCAATGCAAAATCATATAATATTAACGACAAAAAGTATGTTGCATTGTGAAAAACAAGTGAAGTAGGAACACCAAACTTGGAGATGATATTATTTTTGAGGAAGTTGATGAATTCTTGATCATTCACTTGTTTGAGTGGAACTACTTTTGTCCACCGTGTGAAGTAATCTGTGGCAATGAGAATATAGCAGTGGTGCTCCGATGAGTGTAGAAAAATCTCACCGATGACATCCATGCATCATTGTTGAAACGGTTCTTCCACAACGATAGGCTACAATGGGATGATTGACTTATTTCCTTGACCGACACACTTTTGACGATCAATGACTTGTGGGCATATGTGTGAGCATCCTTGAATAATGTGGACCATTAAAAACTGGCCCACATAACTTTGTGCATTTTTGTGTCACCTGCAAAGTGTCCCTTGGTTGGTCCATCGTGGAGATCATGCAACACTTTCTCTGAATCATGTGCTTCCAAGAATATGAGAAACACTCCATTATGGTGCTTTCTGAAGACACCCCATGCACCAATTGGTAAGATAATGCTTTCAATATGATTGCTCTCTTATTTCGTGTGGATAAGTGAGAGGGAAAGGTGTCGTGCTTGAGATACTGGTGCACATATCCGTACCAAGAATTTGTGATAGTAGTGGGGTAAACTCACTCATTATTATACATCTTGATTTCCTACTCCCATATGGATTGATCATCTTTTGTTGCATCCACCACTTTTTTTGCTAGCCAACATAGACCATGGCCCTTGATAGTGTGAATAGGTTTGAATTCTGAGTTATACTCTTGCAGACCAGTCATCCAGTTCACTCCTCTCTCACTCATCTCTTGTTAGACAAACAATGATCTGACTGCTGGGTGCAGAACAAAGATAATGCGATGATTATTCCGTGGATAGGGTTGGAAGTGATTTACCGCCTTTTAGACTGTGTACCCATGCTTATTAATGGTGGGATAGTTAAATTCGGGTCCTTGTAGGTTGGAACTCATAAAAGATATTGGTTTCTCATTGTTTTGATAATATTTCTACATAATTACATCAACAAGAGAAGTACTAGAAGCGAAGGTGTTGAGTAGAAAATCTTTGTTGAAATCTGGGTTGTATAAGACTGGTGCTTCTACGATAAATTTATTAATACGGGAAAACACATCCTTTTCCATTTTATCTCACTTGTATATTTCATCCTTCTTTACCATCTCCTATATGGGTTTGACAATTTTAGCGTAATAGGAGATGAACTTGCCGAGAAAGTTGACCTTCCCTAGGAAGGATTGCATGAATTTATTGTTCACTGGGATGGGAATCTGCGTAATAGCTGTTGAGTCTCAAATCTGCATCTTTTGCATACATCTTTCTAGACCTTTTTCATCCACCTGAACCTTCCAAGTTGTCAATATCATTGTATATTAATTGCAAAAGAGCATCTAACATGGTTTTTAATTATATTTTTGTGTATGCTGTTTGATTTAGATTTTTTTCATTTAGCTGCGGAATCTTGCCACTTTCCACAGCCATTTTGTGAAACTCTATGCTACAGGTGTCTTTAGGAGAAACGAGCCACATGGGCAAGTCAGAAATGATGTGGACATGGATCGTGTCCTATTGGCTTGAGAAAATCCATCTAAAGAGGCTGCGGTCAAAGGTGTCCAAATGGAAGTCAACCGTAGAGTCCCACGGTGACAGGACTCTGTTTCGTGTCACGTGAAGGTTCATATGGTCGTTTCTGAATTGCAGGAGACAAATCAACATCTGTACACGGCTCCATAGCCGAATTCAAACATCCACTCCTCATAGATTTACTCTTCAATACGGCCATGATCCTAGATCTGTGGACGTAATGGTCTACGTGTTCTCCATCAGCATAAACTTTAGGAATCAGTTATGTTTCTTTTGTTATAAATAACGCGTTTGCATATGCATATTAGATTAGTCTGTGTTAGTTTTTATGAGCTAGATGAGATCAGACAAGAGGCAATTCTAAGAACTGATCTAGTTCAATACCAAAGAGCTAAATGGCATGACAAGTACATCAAAGAGAAGAAGTTTCAAGAAGGAGATTGGGTATTGTTATTTGATTCCAAGTTTAAAGATTTTCAAGGAAAATTTCAGACTCATTGGCTTGGGCCATATGAGATTGACAAGATCTTTAACAATGGAGCGGTAAGAATCAAGACCATTGATGAGTTTCAAACTCCTCTTATTGTGAATGGCCACAGATTGAAAGTTTATCATAAGCCACTCTCAAAGGAGGAATTTGTCAAAATGTTTCAAGAGAATTCTGCAATCAGGCTAGTACAGAAGAATTCTTCTTCTCCACCAGCCTAGCTTTTGTTTTTTTCAGTTTAAAAAAAAAAAAAAAATTGTATAAGCCTGAAAACCAATCACTGATTGGCAGTCTTATACAGAAAATATAGGGTGAAAATCAGGAACACCTGACACTCTATATTTTCCAAAAAAAAATTCTCTCTTTCATTTCACAAGTTTTGTGACCACCCACTCCATTCCATTCCACTTCATTCCATTTCATTTCACTTCATTTCACTCCATTCCACTTCATTTTATCTATTTCATTCCATTTCATCAATAAAATTCTTTTTCATGACCATTTCCATCTAGTCATTTGTCATCCGTTCATTTTCATTCATCCAAATAATAGCTGTGTCAGTTTCCGCAGCTGACTCCAGTTTCCGCAGCCAGAAGCAGATTCCGCAGCTACCACTCTGTTTTCAAAAGAATGTACAGCCAGATGTTATTTCCATAATCATGAAATTAAAATGCAGGTGTGAGGACCAATTTTGAAGACATGGAGCATTCAAGATACCAATGAAGAGCAAATAATTGAAGACCAAGGAAAAAAGGCAAAGATTCCAAGGTATGAGTAAAATTTATTTCAAATAGCATTAAAAACACATTTTTATATAGTTATGAACCATAAGCTCTATCCATTATGTGCAATGATTATATTGACAAATTCCGTAACCCTTTCACGATCTCCATATGATCCTCCCGCATTCATTCTCAAACGGTTCCATAATTAAACCCCCGATCTTCACTCATACTTTGATATTCCACCGGTGACAATGAGACGTAGTTGATTTGACCACGGACTCTTACAGCTGCATAAATCCATAGTCGTTGTTTAAACGTGCTCACATTTATTTTGCAGCCACCAAATTTCAAAACATTGTTGGATGTGTTATACTCCTATTTGTTCTGTTAATCTCATAGCCGTATCTCTGCCGTGCTCACGAAACCCCTCTCTGTTCTATTCACTCCATTTAGTTCTCTATTACGCTACAGTTTGTATACCCACTCTCTTATATCTACCTACAGTCATTGTGCTCATCTCCGTGCATTTAGCCGTTCTATTTCTATTGAACCCTCCTCCACGCAGGCAAGTCTTTGAAGAGCAGAAAGAAGAATGGGTAAACTATTAAGAGCAGAACCAGAAGGACCTAAGTTCATGGAAGGATATCCGCAAGTAAGGGATATATTGAAGAAAGCAAAGTGGTTGCGGTTTATCCAAAATTTCAGAGGTTATCATAAAGAAGTGACAAAAGCATTTGCAAGGTCGTTTAATGGCCTAGAAGTAGAGATTGGAGACCTTAAGTTTGCGGTGAATGAGGCATCTATAGCATCTGCCACAGAGCTTCTTCAAGAGGGTGAGCGTTGGTTTAAAAATAAAAGCATTAGTGATGGCTTGGAAGGCAAATCTTCTGGAAAACAGTGTGGACATAACTATTTTAAAAAGAGGAATTCTATTCATGCATTGAAAGAGGAATGGGCTACATTACTGGTTATTTCAGAGCATTCATTACTGTGAAGGTCGTTTTGGGTCCATGTATATGTACATTTCCGAATTCTTGATAAATTTTCTAGATAATCAACTCTAATCTCCATATTTTCTATTAATGGCAGAGAATATGTACGTGACATTCGAAACATTTAGGAGATGTAGAATACATACATATCACCACGGTCTTGTAAAAATTTTGATTAGAAAAGAGTTAAAAGGAGAATAAAGACACATGGGAACAATTTCGATTAGAAATTTCTTTGAGAACCTCGGAAAATCTAGAAGGTAGAGTATGAAAAGAGTAGGAGAAAAATAATAAACGATGAAACTCAAATTACTCCTACTCAAGAAATTCCTGAAGGTAGCACAGCAAGAAGAAGTAGGAGAAAAAGAACAATTGATGAAATTCAAAATACTCCTACTACTATAATTGAAAGAACTGATAGGGAAGAGAGACTGTCAAAGAGAAAGAAGAAAGAAATCAAGGGTAAGAAGCCAATAACACCAAAAGAGAGAAAAATTATTGAGGCCATACATCAAACCCCTTCTGAAGAAGAAGAAGATCATCAAGTGTTATCTGAAAGACTGATTCACCTTCAAGCACAGTCATCTATGGCTAAGAAGGAAGAGAAAGGAAAACAAAATAAAAAAGATAGTGGACCACAGCGTGTGAGAAGAAGCAGCAAACTTAAGGGGAAATTGAGGAAAACGCAAATAAAAGGACCTCATTTCATCGATTTGGGAGAAGAAACATCTGAACAATCCCCAGCTGACCATAGTCCATCTCACTCTCAATCATACAGTGAACCTGGTTCATTTCATTCTCAGTTAGATATTGAACATAGTCCATCCCATTCACAGCCAGATGTTGATGTGAGCCCTTCTCAGCCAGATTTTGAGGACAACTCTCCTTCACGGCATTTTGGGGATAGCCCAATAAAAATGACACCTGATATAGACCCCAAGCAGCAAGAAGTATATGATTATATAGAATCTTTGGAAAAAGCAGCTACGGGCCCCAGTACTTCATCCATTCAGCCTCACAGAGTATAGGATGATTTAGTCCAATCACTCAAACAGGAAGTCTTTGAGCTAGAGTTTTTAAATAGACACATCAAAAATGAAAATGAGACATTGAAGGAACAAGGTAAACTAGACAAAATCATTCATGATAATACCATGCTACATCTGGGAATATGGCAGAAGAAGAACAAGAAATTGAAAAGGAAATGCCAGAAGTTAAGAAGAGCACTGGTTAATATCAAATTTAGGTGCTTAATGAAGAAGCCCAGGATGATGGCAGCACCAAGGAAAAAGAGGAGAGGGTTGGATGTACTGGCTAAAGTGTCAAGGCATATGAACTGAGGAAGGATTATCAAAATTTTGGTTGCATGAGGACATGCAACACCTTCACAGTGGGGGTATGTTGAGTCTCAAATCTGCATCTTTTCCATACACTTTTCTATACCTTTTCATCACGAACCTTCCAAGTTGTCGATATCATTGTATAATAATTGCAAAGAGCATCTTTTAGTTTTTAATTATATTTTTGTGTATGCTGTTTGATTTAGATTTTGTTCATTTAGCTGCGGAATCTTGCCACTTTCCGCAGCTGCTGCAACTTTCCGCAACCATTTTGTGAAACTCTATGCTACAGGTGTCTTCAGGAGAAATGAGCCACATGGCCAAGTCTGAAATGATGTGGACATGGATCGTGTCCTATTGGCTTGAGAAAATCCATCTAAAGAGGCTGCGGTCAAAGGTGTCCAAATGGAAGTCAACCGTAGAGTCCCACGGTGACAGGACTCTGTTTCGTGTCACGTGAAGGTTCATATGGCCGTTTCTAAATTGCGGGAGACAAATCAACATCTGTACACGGCTCCATAGCCGAATTCAAACATCCACTCCTCATAGATTTACTTTTCAATACGGCCATGATCCTAGATCTGTGGACGTAATGGTCTACGTGTTCTCCACCAGCATAAACATTAGGAATCAGTTATATTTCCTATGTTATAAATAACGCGTTTGTATACGCATATAGATTAGTCTCTATTAGTCTGTGTTAGTTTTTATTAGTCTGCTCTGTAATTTAATTACGCTGCACTTGTGCCGTAACATCATCTTTCTGTTATGATTGCATTTTAATATAAGAAGACTCTATTTCCAACCGTAATTCGTATTTGAAGATCATTGCTAAGGCTGGTGTAGAGGGCCCCTGCACTTGCCAAGGTTCTGTGCATTATTGTATAGTTCTTGTTTTATTTCTTTAAAGCTCATTATGCCATAATCCATTCACATGTTTATACATTGCATCTTTCATGGTATATATGCTTCATTTCTGTTTATAATCTTTCATACTTTTCATTTTACTTCTGTCTTTCATGTTTTATGTTATTAATCACTGATCAGTGTTCTTGTTTCAGGTTATAGATAGGCAGCCCGGGAATTTGCATAACTTTTTGACTAATGACATGGAATTAACATTATTCTGCTGCTAATTTGCTTTTCTTAGTTTCTGTTTAACTTCAGTACTGCTTTGTTCATTTCAGTTTTGCTCATTTGCTTCAGTAGTTAAATTTAGATATATTAAATTACTCATAACATTTTCAGTTGCCTCCAAAAGCCACAGCTGGACTGATGGTGAGGGATTGAATTATGGATGTGTAGTTTGATATTAGTTTCCTTTCTGCAAATTAGATATATTAAATTGCTCATAGCATCTTCAGTTGCCTCCGACAGCCACAGCTAGACTGATGGTGAGGGATTGAATTATGAATGTGTGGTTTGATATTAGTTTACTTTCTGCAAGTTAGATATCAGTTACTCAAGTTGTTTATGGTTACCTCCGAAAATCATAGCTGGACTAATGATGAGGGATCAGAAGACAAGTTGATGTAATTTTATTTAGATTTACTTTGTTGCAACTTTTGGATTTCTTTCAGCATAATTTCTTTTGTGTTTAGACAGCAGCAAGGATAGTTTGGTATTCATGCTCAATAGTTCACTGTTTTGATTCATTAGACTAGCAGCACATTTTCATTTCAGCAGCGCATTTTCATTTCCTTTCATGTTTTGTCATTGTATGTTTCAAATTCCTTTTTAAGTTTTAAAGTTGGTAAATCATTATAGAGGATATCATTTCCTTGAACAATCATAACCATACTTGTTTTTATTTTAGAATTTCCATCTCACATTAGAAAACCAAAAAAGACAAAAGGTTAAGAAATAGGTTATCTTGCACATATAGTGCGCCGCACTTCATCAGCTTATGAATCCCGGATTGACAAATTAAATGCAGCAATTTAGGACACACTAAATTGACCAAACATTTTGGCGCCGTTGCCGGGGAAGTGTAAATAGGTAGCCAATTTCTTAAAAAAAAAAAAAACATAAAATCATAAAAGAAGGGAAAACTTGATAACTTCTTGAAGTATGCTCTCCTCTTGCACCTAGTGTGATCTGGAGGATCAGAAAAGAGAGTTATTGGTTTAGTAATTTCTTAAGTATGCTCTCTTCTTGCACCTAGTGTGACCTGGAAGATCAGAAAGAGGATTATTAACCCAACTTTATAAAAAAAAAAAAAATGACATGCATAGAGCAAGAGATTCTAGGGGAAGGTTTATAGCCAAAGCCAAGAGTTCGATTTTCACAACTCCATCTTCTTCAAGGCATAGACAAGATTCACCACCATCTACCCCTAGCCTTAAGATTTTTGGAATACAAGGAACAACTGAATTAGAGGATTCTCATATACCACCTACTAAATCTCATTTAGAAAAGGAAGAGACTCTCTCTCATCCTCCCTTGATAGAAGAATCAGAGGACTTTAAGGACTCTAAAGAAACTATCATGGCAGAGGAAATAATAGATGGATTTGGAGGTAGAGGTAGAAGAGGAGGAAACAATGGAGACAACAATGGTGAAGGAAATAATCAAAGAAATAGGGAAGGAGACAACTTGTTTGGATTCCCTATAGTTGATGAGGAAACTCATACAACGATGAAAAATATCTCACCATCTATCCTCCCTAACTTTTATGGATTGCGAAGTGAGGATCCTGAAACATTTCTGTTTGAGTTTGAAGTCGTGTGCCGAACCTATGACTATATGGAAGACTCTCAAAAACTCAAATTGTTTCCTTCAACATTGAAGGGAGCTGCTTTGAAATGGTTCATGGGATTAGCCACTCAATCTATTAGGACTTGGAATGATATGAAAAAAACATTTTTTGATAGATACTTGGACTATTGTATGCCCACTAATCACAAGGATGAGGTATTCAAAATGATGCAAAAAGAAGATGAAAATTTGGAAGACTTACTTGAAAGATATCAATACAACTTGAAAAGAGAAAAGATGAGCAACTTAGATGATGAAACCTTGAAAGCCCTCATATTAAAAGCCATTAGATATGAATGGATAGATATTTTAAACATGATGGGAAAAGGAGACATTTCTCAACTTCCACTTCGTGATATAACAGAACTATGTGTCCATCTCTCAAGAGGACAATCTAAAACAGGAAAAGGGCCTAGGGATCCTTCTCTTATTAGGGCTAACAAATCTGCAACGGGATCAGTAAGTAGGGCAGAGATTGGTAATATACTTGATGAGTTCAAAACTGATATCTTAGGAGCCTTAGTGAACAACTAGACACCCTTAAAATACAAAACAAGCAGAAAGCAGAAACAGATGCTTTAGCCATCTTTTGTCTGAAATGTAGGAAGAAACATGCTTTAAGGGAATGTCCCTTGGATGCAAAAGTTGTAGAAACATGTATGATTTTCTCAGAGAATCATGAGACCAAGGATTGTCCTTCAATTCCTGGACTCAAAGCTGTCTTTCAAGAAGATCCAAATTCGGTAGAATCTCTCTGTTTTGTTGCAAGAAGACCTTGGCAGGGGCAACAAACTCAAGGGGTTAACAACCCTATGAATTTTCAACCCCCACCAAATTGGAATTCTTGGCAACAACCTTGGCCCCAACCTCAAAATTCATATCAATCATGGGTACAAGGTATGCAAAATCCTTATGGGAGATTTGCTCAATTTTATCAATATCCTCCATATTTTCAAAATCAACAAGCTCCACAACTTCCAAACCCAAATCCACAACTTTCATTTCCATTTCCACAACAACAACCTTCTCAAAAAAATCCAAATCCTCAACTCATGCTCCCATACCAACAAAAGACAAATCAAATTCCAGCTCAGCCATTGCCAAATCCTAACAATAAGAATCCTCAGAATACTTACATGGTAGAAGGACAACAATTTCCTACCTATATGATTGCTCCTCTCAATGATGTACAACTCAGATCTGGTAGAGTTTTAGAAAAACCTTCTATAGATATTCAAGAGCAAGATACCTCTGAGGAGGACTCTCTTCAAGTCAATAAGGGTTCCGAGGAAGAATCTCTTCAAAATTCAAAAATTCAAAAAGAAAAAGAAAAGCTAACATCCACAACTCCTATAGTTGAGCAACCTGTATCTTCATCTACACCTCCTTTTCCGGAAAGACTACAAATTGATAAGGGGGTGGAAAAACAAATCTTTTTGCCTAACTATGACTTTCTAGATGAATTGAAGAATGTTTGTATCAAGATTCCCTTGCTACAAGCCATTCGAGAAATTCCTATTCTAGCAAAAACCATAAAGGAGTTGAGTTTCAAAAGACCGGGAAGGAAACTAAAAGACACAAGAAGAATCCACGTGGTAGGAAAGATTGCAGATATTATGATGGGAAAAATTACCATGCAGAAGTATGTAGATCCAGGAAGTCCAATTGTCAAGACACATATAAATGGGATAGAAATTTCAAACACATTGATTGACTTAGGGGCTGCTATCAACATTATGAGTAGATAGACTATGGACCACCTAAAACTTCCTAACCTTCTTTTTACACCTACTTTACTGCAACTTGCAGATCGATCAATTATTAAACCAGATGGTGTATTAGAAGATATTTCAGTCTCCTTAGATTCTTGGGAATATCCAGTAGATTTTATGATTTTGACTCCCAAAAGTAATCTAGGAGGGCACCCACTTATCTTAGGAAGACCTTGGCTAGCCACGGCTGATGCTTTCATTAGTTGTAGATCTGGGGATATGTACATTTCTAATGGTAATTCGACAAAGAAATTCAATTTGTATCCTCCAGCAAAAGCAATCACAGAAGTAGGAGACAATGAATGGGTTGATGATGAGGATAATTTTTTCTGATCTAATTCATGATTGTGTAGAGGTTTATATGGATGATTTTACGGTTTATGGTAATTCATTTGAAGAGGCATTAGAAAATTTGGAAAAAGTTCTTATAAGATGTAAAGAAACAAACCTTTCATTAAGCCATGAAAAATGCTTTATGATGTTTACTGAAGGGATTGTTTTAGGACATCATATTTTAGGAGATGGAATTAAAGTTGATAGATCAAAAGTTGAAGTCATCTCCAAGTTGCCTATTCCAAATTGTCAAAAAGATGTTAGAAGTTTTCTAGGATTTACTGGTTACTATAGAAGATTTATAGAAAACTTCACTAAAATAGCATCTCCACTCTTCAAGTTGCTTACAAAAGACTGTGAATTTAAATGGGATCCTGATTGTCAATCAACTTTTGAAACTTTGAAAACAAGAATATCTAAAGCACCTATCTTGAGAGGACCAAATTGGAAACTCCCTTTCCATATTTCTACGGATGCTTCAGATACAGCTCTAGGAGCTGTGTTGGGTCAAAAATATTTAATTCCTTATGCCATTTATTACACCAGTAAAAATTTGACTCCCACAGAGTTGAACTATACTGTGACTGAAAAAGAGTTTTTAGTTGTTGTTCATGCAATTAATAAGTTTAGACATTACATAACAGGCTATGAAACTTTTATTCATACTGACCATTCTGAAATTAGATATTTAATGAACAAACCTGTTACTAATGGCAGAGTGACAAGATGGCTTTTACTTTTGCAAGAATTCAATATTACTGTGTTGGATAGACCAGGAAAACAGAATACAGTGGCTGATTTCTTGTCTAGGATTCAGAATACTAAAGAAGATTCTCCTGTAGAAGATAAGTTTCCTGATGAATATTTGTTTGCAGTAACTATTAAGACCCCTTGGTATGCGGATATTGCTAACTATTTGGTTACAGGGAAACTACCTTCACATTTATTTCCAAGAGAAAAACGAAAAATTATTCAGGAGAGTTCAAGATATTCATGGATTTCTAACGAATTGTTTAAAACAGGGCCAGATCTTGTGATCAGATGATGTGTCAGGGAAGATGAAATGCCTGATATTCTTAAGGCATGTCATGATGAACCATGCGACGGACACTTTGCGGACAAAAGGACGGCCTATAAAATCCTTTCTTTGGGATATTATTGGCCTTCCCTCTTCAAAGATGCAAAACAATATGTCAAAAGGTGTGATAGCTGCCAAAGAGTAGGGAAACCTACACTTTCAAATGAAATGCCATTGCAAACACAGGTACTCATTGAACCCTTTGAAAAATGGGCTTTAGATTTCATTGGACCGATTAATCCACCATCGAAGCAAAAGAAGTATATATTGGTTTGCACTGATTATGTTACTAAATGGGTAGAAGCTAAAGCATTGGTATCTGCTACTGAAAATTCAGTTGTTCATTTTCTTTATGAGGATATTTTAACTCGCTTTGGTGTTTCAAGAGAAATTGTAACAGATCAAGGGAGCCAATTCACATCAAACTTGGTGGAGAAGTTGATGGAAGAATATAAAATCAAGCACAGAAAATCTACTCCTTACCATCCACAAGCAAATGGTCAAGTGGAGTCCACAAACAAAGTTCTTGAAAGTATCATCACCAAAACTGTTCATCTACATAGAAGAGATTGGGCAGAAAGGCTTCGAGAAGCCTTGTGGGCCTACAGAACTACATGGAGGAATACAACAGGACATTCTCCCTATGAACTTGTTTATGGGAAAGAAGTCTTGCTCCCCATTGAGTTTCAAGTCAAGACCTTCAAGATAGCAGTTCAGTTGGGGATGGACTTATCAGAAGCCCAAAAGCATAGAATGGAGCAGTTGAATGAGCTAGATGAGATCAGACAAGAAGCAATTCTAAGAACTGATCTAGTTCAATATCAAAGAACTAAATGGCATGACAAATATATCAAAAAGAAGAGGTTTCAAGAAGGAGATTGGGCATTGTTATTTGACTCCAAGTTTAAAGATTTTCAAGGGAAATTTCAGACTCATTGGCTTGGGCCATATGAGATTGATAAGATCTTTAACAATGGAGCTGTAAGAATCAAGACCATTGATGAGTTTCAAACTCCTCTTTTAGTGAATGGCCATAGATTAAAAGTTTATCATAAGCCACTCTCTAAAGAGGATTTTGTCAAGTTGTTTCAAGAAAGTTCTGCAATCAGGCTGGTACAGAAGAATTCTTCTTCTCCACCAGCCTAGCTTATGTTTTTCAAAGTTAAAAAAAAAAAAAAAAAAAAAAGAGAAAAAAATGGTATAAGCCTGAAAACCAATCATTGATTGGCAGTCTTATACAGAAAATATGGGGTGAAAATCAGGGACACCTGACACTCTATATTTTCCAAAAAAAATTTATGTCTTTTATTTCATTTTATCTCACCACCCACTCCATTTCATTTCACTTCATTTCATTTCATTTCATTTCATTTCACTTCATTCCACTTCATCTCATCCATTCCATCAATAAAAATCTTTTTATGACCATTTCCATCAGGTCATTTGTCATTTGTTCATTTCTATTTCAGCCAAGTAATAGCTGTGTCAGTTTCCGCAGCTGACATCTGTTTCCGCAGCTGACTCCAGTTTCCGCAGCCAGAAGCAGATTCCGCAGCTGCTACTACTCTGTTTTCAAAAAGAATGTACAGTTAGTTGTTGTTTTCATAAAATCATGAAATAAAATGCAGGAGAGGATCAATGGGACATTCAAGACACTAATGAAGATCAATCAGTTGAAGACCAAGGGCAAGAGCAAGGATTCCAAATGTATGAATAAAGTTTATTTCAAATAGTATAAAAGACACATTTTTATGTAATTTTAAACTATGAGCTCTACCCATAACGCGCAATGATTATATTGACAGTCCGTAACCCTCCACGATCTCTATATTATCCTCTTGCATTTATTCACAAACGGCTTCATTATTGAAATTCCGACTCTTACTCATGTTCAAATAGCCCACCGAAGATAATGATACGTATTTGAGTTGACAAAGGACTCTTACAAGCCGCATAACTCCGTAATCATTGATTGAAACGTGTTCATATTTATGACACATCCACCAAAAATTCAAAATGCGGCCGAATGCATTACACTTTGTTAACTTCTTTGTCGTTTCTCTGTCGTGTTACAAAACCTCACTCTACTCATTCTCATTCCCTGTTTCACTCCATTCCGTTCCTTTTACTCACTCTCATTCCCGTATATTCACCCACAGTCTGATTCCATTTTGTGTATGGTGCTCATTTCCGTTTTGTGATAACATCCCCACAGCATTGTGCTCGACTCCGTGTATTCCATGGTTCCACTTCCGCTTAAAACCCTCACAGAGGCAAGCTGTGAAGCACAGAGAAGTAAAATGGGAAAATTATTAAGGGCAGAGCCGGAAGGACCGAAGTTCATAGAGGGATTTCCACAAGCAAAAGAGATGTTGAGAAAAGCTAAATGGCTGCGTTTTATTCAGAAATTCCGGGGTTACCACGGAGAAATTACCAAAGCGTTTGCAAGATCATTTGATGGCTCGGAAGCAGAAGTGGGAGACCTCAAGTTTTTGGTTAATGAAGCATCAATAGCAGCAGCCACAGAGCTTCTTCAGGAAGGAGAACGGTGGTTCAAAAACAAAAGTATCAGTGATGAGGCATGGAGAACAATCCTCCGAAATCAAGGTATGGATATCACTGTTTTCAAAAGAGGAATTCCAGTGCATGCAATAAAAGATGAATGGGCTACTTTATTACTCATTGTTCAGAAATTTATCACATGTGAAGGCTGCTTTGGCTCTATGTACATGTATCATACTAGGATATTGATGAATTTCCTTGAAAACCAAACTCTCAATCTTCCTTATTTCCTATTCAATAGCTTGAAGAAAATGGCTGTGACTGTGCAAAAACACCTAGGAGACGTAGAGCCTCATTTATATCATCATGGGCTTATAAAAATTTTGATTGAAAAGGAACTAAAAGAAAGAGAAGATACTTGGGAACAATTCTTAGTTAGAAACTTCTTTGAAGAACCTCAGGAAATTCCTGAAGGTAAATCAATTAGAAGGAGTAGAAGAAATAAAATGGATGTTGAAACCCAAGTTGCTCCTACACAGGAAGTTCCCACAGCTAGCACAGCAAAAAGAAGTAGAAGGAAAAGAACAGTAGATGAAATCCAAGATACTTCTACTATTACTATGAAGAAAAATGATAGGGAAGAGAGATTGGTAAAAAGGAAGAAGAAGGAAATCAAAATTAAGAAGCCAATAATATCAAAAGGGAAAGAAATTGTTGAAGGCTGTCCATAAAACCTCTTCTTCTGAAAAAGAAGATCACCAAATTCTGTCTGAGAGATTAATTTTTCTTCAAAAACAGTCATCTCTATCTAAGAAGGCAAAAACGGGAAAACAAGAACAAAAGGGTAGTGTACCACAGCATGTGAGGAGAAGTAGCAGGCTTAAGGGAAAACTGAGAAAAACACAAATTAAAGGTCCTCATTTCATTGATTTGGATGAAGAGACATCTGAACAGTCTCCAACTGACCATAGTCCATTTCAGTCAGTTAGTGAACTTGACTCCTTTCACTCCCAATCAGGCAATGAGTGTACTCCATCTTATTCTCAGCAAAATATTGATGAAAGTTCTCCTCAGCCAAATTTTGAACATAATTCTCCCTTGCAGCATTTTGAGGACAGTCCAATGAAGAAGACACCGGAAGTAGACCCCAAACAGCAGGAGGTCTATGATTATATAGAAGCCTTGGAGAAGGCAGCCACAGGTCCAAGCACCTCTTCTACTCAGCCTCATACATTGCAGGATGACTTGGTTCAGTCATTAAAACAGGAGATTTTTGAGCTTGAGCTTTTGAATCGGCATATCAAAAATGAAAATGAAACACTCAAAGAGCAAGGCAAAGTGGACAAGATTATCCATGACAATACTATGTTACATTTGGGTATTTGGCAAAAGAAAAATAAGAAGCTAAAAAGGAAATGCCAAAAATTGAGCAGAGCACTTGTGAATATCAAATTCAGGTGCCTCATGAAGAAACCCAGAATGATGACAGTACCAAAGAAGAAGAGAAGGGGGTTAGATGTGTTGGCTGAAGTATCAAGGCACATGAATTGAACAGAGAGTGTCAAAATTTTGGTTGCATGAGGACATGCAACACCTTCACAGTGGGGGTATGTTGAGTCCCGAATTTGTCTCTTTTCCATACACTTTTCCATGTCTCTTTCACTCATCTAAACCTCCAAAATTGTCAATATCATGTGCAAAAGGGTATCTAACATGGTTTTTAATTATGTTTGTGTGTTTTCTATTTGATTTAGATTTTGTTCATACAGCTGCGGAAACTTGTCACTTTCCGCAGCCGCTGCAACTTTCCGCAACTATTTTGTGGAAATCAATGTTACAGGTGTCAACGAAGGAAACGAGCCACATGGGCAGGCTAGGAATGACAAGGACATGGTTCGTGTCCTATTGGTTCAATGAAATTCGTCGAGGAAAGCCGCGGTCAAAGCCATCCACGTGGAAGTCAACTGTGGAGTTCTATGTCGGCTGGACTCTGTTTCGTGGCATAGAAACATCCATACGACCGTTTCCCAAGCTTGTGGAAGTTAATTGACATCTGTGCAAAGTTCTGGAGTTGAATTTAAGCGCCCACCTTCCATAGATCCGTTTCCCAACATGGCCATACTCCTAAATCCGTGGCCTTAGTGGTCTACGTGCTGGCTGCTATCATAAACTTCGGGAAACAGTTACATTTTATTGCTTTATAAAGAGCGTTTGCATACGCACGTAGAGTTAGTGAATGTGAGTTGATAGTTGTTAGTTGTTAAGTTGATGTGCATACTCTGTTATGTGGTGATTACGCTGCCTTGAGCCGTAATACCACCAGCCTGTAATGACTTTCTTTTTAATGTGAAAAACTCTGTTTCATAACTTAATTCGTGTTTGAAGATCATACCAGAGCTGCGTAGAGGGCCCCTGCTCAGCCGAGGTTCTGTGTATTAATGTATATATATTTTTCATTTCATTTCTTTAAGTAGTCATTGTATCATAACCCATTACATGTTCATATTTCATAGTTGTTTTATTTCTGTTCATACATTTCTGTAATTTCCATTGCATTCCTGTCTTTTATGTTTTTATGATTGTTAAAATACTGATCAGTTTTCTTGTGCGGGTTTTAGGTAGACACCCCGGGGCATTTTCATAGTATTTTCGCTAATGATATGAAACTGATATTATTCTGCTGCTAGTTTTCTTTCACAGTCTTTGTTTAACTTCAGTTTTGTTTTGTGCATTTCAGTTTTGTTTATCTGATTCAATAGTTAAAATTAGAGATATTAAGCTACTCATAGTGTCTTCAGCTACCTCCGAAAGCCACAGCTGGACTGATGGTGAGGGGCTGCATGATGAGATGTGTAGTTTAGTATTAGTTTCCTTTCTGCAAATTTAAATATATTAAGCTGCTCATAGTGTCTTCAGTTACCTCCGAAAGCCACAGCTGGACTGATGGTGAGGGGGCTGCATGATGAAATGTGTAGTTTAGTATTAGTTTCTTTTCTGCAAAATTAGATATATTAAGCTGCTCATAGTGTCTTCAGTTACCTCCGAAAGCCACAGCTGGACTGATGGTGAGGGGCTGCATGATGAAATGTGTAGTTTAGTATTAGTTTCTTTTCCGCAAACTTAGATATATTAAATCATGTATGACATCTTCAGTTGCCTCCGAAAGCCACAGCTGGACTGATGGCGAGGGATTGAATCATGTGTGTATGGTTTAGTATTAGTTTACTTCCTGCAAATTAAATAATCAGTTACACAAGTTGTTTATGATTACTTCCGCAAGTCATAGCTGGTCTAATGATGAAGGGTCAGAAAATGAATTGATGTAATCTGATTTAGATTTATTTCATTGCAATTTTGAATTTCCATAAGCGTAGTTTCTTTTGTGTTCAGTTGGCAGCAAGAATATTTTAGTTTTCATATTCACTAGTTTCTTGTTTTGATTCATTAGATTAACAGCACTTTCCATTTCAGCAGTTTACTTTCTTTTGTCATTGTAATTTCAATTTGCTTTTGAAGTTTCGAGATTGGTACATCATTATAGGGGATATCACTTCCTTGAACAATTATAACCAAGCTTGTTTCTCACTTTAGAATTTCCATTTCACCTTAGAAAGACCATAAACGACAAAAAGATAAGAAAGGGGTTATCTTGCACATATAGTGCGCCGCACTTCATCAGCTTACGATTCCCGGATTGACAATTAAATGCAGCAATTTAGGACACACTAAATTGACCAAACATTTTGGCGCCGTTGCCGGGGAAGTGTAACTAGGTAGCCAATTTCTTAAAAAAAAAACACATAAAATCATAAAAGAAGGGAAAACTTGATAACTTCTTGAAGTATGCTTTCCTCTTGCACCTAGTGTGATCTGGAGGATCAGAAAAGAGAGTTATTGGTTTAGTAATTTCTTAAGTATGCTCTCTTCTTGCACCTAGTGTGATCTGGAAGACCAGAAAAAGAATTATTAGCCCAACTTTTTAAAAAATAAAAAAAATGACATGCATAGAGCAAGAGATTCTAGGGGAAGGTTTATAGCTAAAGCCAAGAGTTCGATTTTCACAACTCCATCTTTTTCAAGGCATAGACCAGATTCACCATCATCTACCCCTAGCCTTAAGATTTTTGGAAGCCAAAGAACAGCTGAATTAGAGGATTCTCCTACACCACCTACTAAAGTCTACTTAGAAAACAAGGAAACTTTCTCTCATCCTTCCTTGATAGAAGAACTAGAGGACTATAAAGACTCTAAAGAAGCTATCATGGCAGAAGAAGTAATAAATAGAGGTGGAGGTAGAGGAGGAGGAGATAATGAAGATAACAATGGTGAAGGAAATAATGGTAGAAATAGGGACGATTTTCTTGGATTCCCTATAGTTGATGAGGAAACTCATGCAACAATGAAAAATATTTCACCATCTGTTCTCCCTAAATTTTATGGATTACGAAGTGAAGATCCTGAAACATTTCTGTTTGAGTTTGAAGTAGTGTGCGAACTTATGACTATATGGAAGATTCTCAAAAACTCAAACTATTTCCTTCAACCTTGAAGGGATCTGCTTTGAAATGGTTCATGGGATTAGCCACTCAATCTATCAGGACTTGGAATGATATGAAACAAACATTTTTGGATAGATACTTGGAATATTGTATGCCCACTAATCACAAGGATGAGGTATTCAAAATGATGCAAAAAAAGATGAAAATTTGGAAGACTTAATTGAAAGATTTCAATACAACTTGAAAAGAGCAAAGATGAGCAACTTAGATAATGAAACCTCGAAAGCCCTCCTATTAAAAGCCATTAGAGATGAATGGATAGACATTTTAAACATGATGGGTAAAGGAGACATTTCTCAACTCCCATTTCATGATATAACGGAACTATGTATCCAATTCTCAAGGGGAAGATCTAAAACTGGAAAAGGGCCTAGGGATTCTTCTCTTATTAGGGCTAACAAATCTGCAACTGGATCAGTAAGTAGGGCAGAGATTAGTAATATGCTTGATGAGTTTAAAACTGATATCTTAGGGGGTCTTAATGAACAACTAGACACCCTTAAAATCCAAAACAAGCAGAAAGCAGAAACAGATGCTTTAGCCATCTTTTGTCCGAAATGTAGAAAGAAACATGCTTTAAGGGAATGTCCTTTGGATGCAAAAGTTGTAGAAACATGTATGATTTGCTCAGAAAATCATGAAATCAAGGATTGTCCTTCAATCCCTGGACTCAAAGCTGTTTTTCAAGAAGATCCAAATTCAATAGAATCTCTCTGTTTTGTCGCAAGGAGACCTTGGCGGGGACAACAATCTCAAGGGTTTAATAACCCTATGAATCTTCAAACCCCACCAAATTGGACTCCTTGGCAACAACCTTGGCCCCAACATCAAAATTCATATCAGCCATAGGTACAAGGGATGCAAAATCCTTATGGGAGATTTGCTCAATTTTATCAATATCCTCCATCTTTTCAAAATCAACAAGCTCCACAATTTCCAAGCCAAAATCCACAACAACTTTCATTGCCATTTCCACAACATCAACCTTCTCAACAAAATACAAATCCTCAACTCATGCTCCCATACCAACAAAAGACAAATCAACTTCCAGCTCAGCCACTGCCAAATCCTAACAATAAGAATCCTCAAACTACTTATATGGTAGAGGGACAACAATTTCCTACCTATATGATTGTTCCTCTCAACGATGTACAACTCAGATCTGGTAGAGTTTTAGAAAAACCTTCTATAGACATTCAAGAGCAAGATACCTCTGAGGAGGACTCTCTTCAAGTCAATAAGGGTTCTGAGGAAGAATCTCTTCAAAATTCAAAAATTCAAAGAGAAAAAGAAAAGCTAGCATCCACAACTCCTATAGTTGAGCAACCTGTATCTTCATCTACACCTCCTTTTCCGGAAAGACTACAAATTGATAAGGGGGTGGAAAAACAAATTTTTTTGCCTAACTATGACTTTCTAGATGAATTGAAGAATGTTTGTATCAAGATTCCATTGCTACAAGCCATTCGAGAAATTCCTATTCTAGAAAAAACCATAAAGGAGTTGAGTTTCAAAAGACCAGGAAGAAAGCTAAAGGACACAAGAAGAATCCACCTGGTAGGAAAGATTGCAGACATTATGATGGGAAAAATTGCCATGCAGAAATATGTAGATACAGGAAGTCCAATTGTCAAGACACATATAAATGGGATAGAAATTCCAAACACATTGATTGACTTAGGGGCTGCTATCAACATTATGAGTAGACAGACTATGGAACAGTTAAAACTTCCTAACCTTCTTTTTACACCTACTTTATTGCAACTTGCAGATCGATCGGTTATTAAACCAGATGGTGTATTAGAAGATATTTCAGTCTCCTTAGATTCTTGGGAATATCCAGTAGACTTTATGATTGTGACTCCCAAAAGCAATCTAGGAGGACATCCAATTATCTTAGGAAGACCTTGGCTGGCCACAGCTGATGCTTTTATTAGTTGTAGATCTGGAGACATGTACATTTCTAATGGTAATTCGACAAAGAAATTCAATTTGTATCCTCCAGCAAGAGCAATCACAGAAGTAGGAGACAATGAATGGGTCAATGATGAGGACATTATACAACCTGTCTTTACCATTTCTGAAATCAGTGAGGATAGTCAAATTCTGAACACATTAGAAAATTTTGAGACATCTTCAGAATATGACCTCACACAATTTCAGTTGGAATCTGACATAGAATATTTATCATGAAGACAAATGTCTCTTTGCTCTATGGAAGAGTTTGAGCATTCATTTTGATTTTCTACAGGCATTAATCTCATGGCATGAAGTCTGTAAGAAGAACTATGAGATCCACAACACTCTGCATTTGCAGGTATCTGGCCTTGAGAGTGTTAGTCCTAAGACTTTATATCCTCACCTTGAAACTTGATGATATTCAGACAACTCAGAAGGATGGTCCAATCCTTAAATCAAAAGAGTAGAAGAAGAGCTCCAAAAACTTCTCAATATAAACTTCATTTATCCAATTTCAGATAGCCGATGGGTTTCTCCTTTGGTTATAGTACCTAAAAAGAATGGTAAATGGAGAGTATGCATTGATTACAGGGAATTGAACAAAGCAACTTTGAAGGATCACTTTCCCTTTTCCTTTTATTGATCAGGTATTAGATACATTAGCGGGTAAAAAGTACTTTTCATTTTTGGATGGTTTTAGTGGCTATAATCAAATTCGAATTGCTTTGAAGATCAAGATAAGACCACATTTACTTGTCCATGGGAAATTTTACTTTTTCAAGTGCTTCCTTTTGGGTTATGTAATGCACCGGCAACATTCCAAAAGAGCGGTACTAGGAATTTTTCTGATCTAATCCATGATTGTGTAGAGGTTTATATGAATGATTTTACGATTTATGATTCATTTGAAAGGCGTTAGAAAATTTGGAAAAAGTTCTCATAAGATGTAAAGAAACAAACCTTTCATTAAACCATGAAAAATCACTTTATGATCTTTCTTGAAGGGATTGTTTTAGAATGTCATATTTCGGGAGATGGAATTAAGGTTGATAGATCAAAGTTGAAGTCATCTCCAGTTTACTCTTCCCAAATTGTCGAAAAGTGTTAGAAGTTTTCTAGGATTTCTTTGGTTACTATAGAAGATTTTGAAAACTTCACTAAAATACATCTCCACTCTTCAAGTTGCTTACAAAGAGCTGACGAATTTAAATGGGATACGATTGTCAATCGGCTTTTGAAACTTTGAAAACAAGAATATCGAAGCCTATCTTGGAAAGTTCAAATTGGAAACTTCCTTTCCATATTTCTACGGATACTTAGTTCTGACTCTTGGAGGTTGTGTTAGGTCAAAAAAGATTTAATTCCTTATGCCATTTATTACACCGGTAAAAATTTGACTCCCACGGAGTTGAATTATCTTGTAGTGAAAAAGTTCTTTTAGTACATTGTTCATGCAGTTAATAAGTTTTAGACATTACATAACGGAGGCTATGAAACTTTTATTCATCTTGACCATTCTGCAATTAGATATTTAATAGAACAAACTGTTACTAATGGCAGAGTGACCAAGATACTTTACTTTTGCAAGAATTCAATATTCTTTGTGTTGGATAGACCGAAACAGAATACGATGTTGATTTCTTGTCTAAATTCAAAATACTAAAGAAGATTACACTCTACTGTAGAAGATAATTTTCCTAATGAATATTTGTTTGCATTAACTATTAAGACCCTTGGTATCTGAATGTACTAACTATTTAGTTCTGTTACCTTCACATTTATTTCCAAGAGAGAAAAACGAAAAATTATTCGAGAGTTCAGATATTCATGGATTTCTAACGAATTGTTTAAAACGAGGCCGGATCTTGTGATCGAGAAGATGTGTCGGGGAAGATGAAATACGATATTCTTAAGGCATGTCATGATGAACCATGCGGCGGACACTTTGCGGGCCAAAGGACGGCACATAAAATCCTTTCCTTAGGATATTATTGGCCTTCTCTCTTCAAAGATGCAAAACAATATGTCAAAAGGTGTGATGGCAAAAGTAGGAAGCCACCCTTTCAAATGAAATGCCATTGCAACACGGAGTACTCATTGAACCCTTTGAAAAATGGGCTTTAGATTTCATTGGACCAATTAATCACATCTAACCAAAAAGAAGTATATATTGGTTTACTTGATTATGTTACTAAATGGGTAGAAGCTAAATCATTAGTATACGCTCTTTAGAAATTCGATTGTTCATTTTCTTTATGAGGATATTTTTACTCGCTTTGGTGTTCCAAGAGAAATTGTAACGGATCGGGGAGCCAATTCATCAAATTTGGTGGAGAAGTTGATGGAAAAATACAAAATCAAGCCACGAGAAGATCTACTCCTTACCATCCACAAGCAAATGGTGAAGTGGAGTCCACAGACAAAGTTCTTGAAAGTATCATCTTTCCATTGTTCATCACATAGAATTGGTGAAGGAAACTGAAGCCTTGTGGGCCTCTGAGAACCTACATGGAGGAATACAACGGGGACATTCTCCCTATGAACTTGTTTATGGGAAAGAAGTCTTGTTCCCATTGGGATTCAGATAAGACCTTAAGATGGCAGTTCACTTGAATGGACTATAAGGCCAAAGCATAGAATGGAGCAATTGAATGAGCTAGATGAGATCGAGACAAGAAGCAATTTTAAAGACTGGATCTAGTTCAATATCAAAGAACTAAGTGGCATGACCAATATATCAAAGAGAAGAAGTTTCAAGAGGGAATTTAATTGATGCTGACTCCAAGTTCAAAGATTTTCAAAGGAAATTTCGGACTCATTGGCTTGGGCCATATGAGATTGGCAGATCTTTAACAATGAGTACGTAAGAATCAAGACCATTGATGAGTTCAAACTCCTCTTATAGTGAATGGCCATAGATTGAAAGTTTATCATAAGCCACTCTCTAAAGAGGATTTTTTCAAGTTGTTTCAGAAAGTTGCGAAATCGGTGAAATGAAGAATTCTTCTTCTCCACCCGGGCTAGCTTTATTTTCAAGTTAAAAAAAAAAAAAAAAGAGAGAAAAAAAAAATGGTATAAGCACGAAAACCCGTCATTGATTGGCGGCCTTATACGAGAGAAAATGTGGTGAAAATGAGGACACGACACTCTATATTTTTCCAAAAAAAAAATCTGTCTTTCATTTCATTTCTGTCTCACCATCCATAATTTCATTCCACTTCATTTCATTCCCTTCATTTCATTTCATTTCCTTCATTTCCTTCATTTCATCCATTCCATCAATAAAAATCTTTTTATGGCCATTTCCACTGGTCATTTGTCATTTGTTCATTTCTATTTCGCCCAAGTAATAGGCTATTGATTCCATGGTGACACTCTGATACTCACTTAGGCGGCTCCGGTTTCTCGCGGCCGGGAGCGATTCCGCGGCTACTACTACTCTATTTTCAAAAAGAATGTCTGAGTTAGTTATTCCTTTATAAATTATGAAATAAAATGCGAGAGGATCAATGGGACATTCAAGACACTAATGAAGATCATCAGTTGAAGCCCAAGGGAAAAAGCAAGGATTCCAAAGGTATGAATCTGAAGTTTAACAAATGATATTGAAAAACACACATTTTTATGTAATTTTAAACTATGAGCTCTATAACGCAATGATTACTGTAGCCAGTCTATTATTACAATCTCTATATTTATCCTCTTGCATTTATTCACCAGCAGTTTCATCCCATTGAATTAGACTCTCACTCATGTTCAAATATCCCACAATAGACAGCGTACGTATTTGAGTTGATAAAGGGCTACAAACCATACTTCATAATCATTGATTGAAACGTGTTCATATTTATGACAAACCCTTAAAATTCAAAACGCGGCCGAATGCATTATACTTTGTTAACCTCTTTGTAGTATCTACAATAGTCATTTCAATCCTCTACTCATTCTCACTCCTGTTTCATTTCATTCCGTTCCTTTTGCTCACTCTCATTCCCGTATATCCACCTGATCTTATTCCATTACGTTTATGCTCATTTCCGTTTTGTGATAACATCCTGATGTGTGCTTTGAATTCTGTGTATTCATCATTCCCATTTTAAGCTTAAACCCTCACGAGAGGCAAGCTTGTGAAGCACGAGAGAAGCCGGAAATGGGAAAATTATTAGGCGAGTAGGAAGGACCGAAAATTTTATAGAGGGATTTCCCTGAAGCAAAAGAGATGTTGAGAAGAAAGCTAAATGGGCTGCCGTTTTATTCGGAAATTCGGGGGTTACCACGGAGAAGTTACCAAAGCGTTTGCAGATCATTTGATGGCTCGGAAAGCGAAGTGGGAGACCTCAAGTTTGGTCAATGAAGCATCAATAGCGGCGACCAGGCTGCGGGGAAGGAGAACGTTGGTTCAAAATAAAGAAGTATCGGTGATGAGGCATGGAGAACAATCCTCAGAAATCAAGGTATGGATATCCTTTGTTTTCAAAAGAGGAATCCCTTTGTGCATGCAATAAAAGATGAATGGGCCACTTTATTACCATTGTCTTGGTTATTACATGTGAAGGCCGTTTTGGCTCTATGTACATGTATCATACTAGGCTATTGATGAATTTTCTTGAAAACCAAACTCTCAATCTTCCTTATTTCCTATTCAATAGCTTGAAGAAAATGAGTGAAATGCCGTGCAAAAGCACCTAGGAGATGTAGAGTACTGTTATATCACCATGGGCTTATAAAAATTCTGATTGAAAAAGGAGCTAAAAGGAAGAAAGATACATGGGAACAATTCGTTAAACTATTTGAAAATTCTCAAATTCACGAAGGTAGTTCAATTAGAAGAAGTAGAAGAAAGAAAATAAATGTTGAAATCCCAAGTTGCTCCTACCACGGGAAATTCCCGCGACTAGCACGGCAAGAAGTAGAAGAGGAAAAAGCAGTCTTAGATGAAATCCAAGATACTTCTACTACTACTATGAAGAAAGCGTGGGAAGAAAGATTGGTAAAAAGGAAGAAGAAGAAATTAAAGCTAAGAAGCCAATAGCCACCAAAAGGGAAAGAAATTATTGAAATTTTGTCCATAAAACTATTACAGAAGAAGAAGAAGATCACCAAATTCTATACGAAAAGATTAATTTTTCTTCAAAAACGATCATCTCTATCCAAGAAGGCAAAAACGGAAAACAAGAACAAAAAAGGGTAGTGTACCACGGCACGAGGAGAAGCGAGCGAGGCTTAAGGGAAAAGCCCAGAAAAACACAAATTAAAGGATCCTCATTTCATTGATTTGGGTGAGAGACAAGCAGTCCAACTTACCATAGTCCATTTCGGTCGGTTAGTGAACACAGACTCCTTTCATCCAATCAGACCATTGACATACTCCATCTTATTCTCGGCAAAATATTGATGTAAGTTCTCCTCGGCCAGTTTGAACATAATTCTCCCTCGCACTGGGGGCCGGCCCAATGAAAAAGACTTACCGGAAGTAGACCCCAAACGGAGGTCTATGACTATATAGAATCCCTGGAGAAGGCGACCACGGGCCCAAGTACCTCTTCTGACCCGGCCTCATACATTGCGGGATGATTTGGTTCGATAATTAAAACGGAGATTTTTTGAGCTTGAGCTTTTGAATCGGCATATCAAAAATGAAAATGAAACACTCAAAGAGCAAGGCAAAGCTGGACAAGATTATCCATGACAATACTATATAGCTACATTTGGGTATTTGGCAAAAGAAGAAGAATAAGAAGCTAAAAAATGCCATTAAATGAGCACTTGTGAATATCAAATTCGGGTGCCTCATGGAAAACTGAGAATGATGGCGAGTACGAAAGAAGAGAAGGGGGTTAGATGTGGCTGAAGTATCAGGCACATGAATTGAACAAGAGTATCAAAATTTTGGTTGCATGAGGATATACAACACCTTCCCTTTGATGGGGGTATGTTGAGTCCGAATTTGCCTCTTTTCCATACACTTTTCCATATCTTTTTCACTCACCTAAACCTCCAAAATTGTCAATATCATGCCAAAGGGTATCTAACATGGTTTTTAATTATGTTTTTGTGTTTTCTATTTGATTTACATTTTGTTCATCTTGTTGCGGAAACTTGTCACTTTCCTTGAGGTAATTCTTCCTACGCCGGCTATTTTGTGGAAATCTATGCTACGGAAGGGTATCTCTAGAAGAACGGTACATGGGTAGGCTAAGAATGACGAGGACATGGTTCGTGTCCTATTGGTTCGTAAATTCGTCAAAGGAAGCCGCGGTCAAGACCATCCACGTGGAAGTCAACTATGGATTCTGTCTCCAGCTGGACTCTTTGTTTCGTAGCATATAAACATCCATACGGACGTTTCCAAGCTTGCGGAGGTTAATTGACATCGTACCAAAGTTAAAGGAGTTGAATTCAAGCACCCACCTTCCATAGATCCGTTTTCCAACATGGCCATACTCATCATATCCGTGGCCTTAGTGGTCTACGTGCGCTCTCATAAACCCGGGAGACGGTTACGGTTGGTAGCTTTATATAGAGCGTTTTGCATATGCACGTAGAGTTAGTTGATCATAGGCTTGTTGAGTTGTTAATTGATAGTTGATAATAGTACTCTTTGTTATGTTAACTGGCGAGTAGTTACGCGCGCGAACGCGTAATACCACCGGTCTGTAATGAGCGCTTTTAATGTGAAAGACTACGTTTTGCTTCATTGTTGAGGATGGTGCAATTTGTGTAGAGGGCCCATAACAAGTAGGGGTTCTGTGTGTCATGTATATATATTTCATTTCATTTCTTTAAACGATCGTTGTATCATAATCCATTACATGTTCATATTTCATAGTTGCTTCATTTCTGTTCATACATTTCTATAATTTCCATTGCATTCTTGTCTTTCATGTTTTTATGATTGTCAAATCTTCGTCCAATTTTCTTGTCATGGAGTTTTAGGTAGGCTTTGACCGGGCATTTTCATAGTATTTTAGCTCAATGTTGAATAACGTATTCTATTGCTAGTTTCCTTTTCATAGAATTTGTTTAACTTCGGTCTTGCTTTGTACATTTCGAGTTTTGTTTATACGATTCGGTAGTTAAATTTAAATATATTAATTTGCTCATAGTGTCTTCAGTTGCCTCCAGAAGCACAGTGGGTGATAGTGAGAGCGCATGATGAAATGTGTAGTTTAGTATTAGTTTCCTTTACGTAAAGATTAGATATATTAAAAGAACACTCACCGTCTTGATTACCTCAGCCACAATTTGGTGATGGTGGTGCATTATGAAATGTGTAGTTTAGTATTAGTTTCTTTTCGCAAACTTAGATATATTAAATCATGTATGACATCTTCATTTTCAAGCCACACTGGAGCGATGGCGAGGGATTGAATCATGTGTGTATGGTTTAGTATTAGTTTGCTTTCTGCAAATTAAATAATGAGTTACACAGTTGTTTATGATTATCACTTAAGTCATAATTTGGTCTAATGATGAAGGGTCGGAAAATGAATTGATGTAATACGATTTAGATTTATTTCATTGCAATTTTGAATTTCCATAAGCGTATTTTCTTTTGTGTTCGAGTTGGCGGGAAGAATAGTTTAGTTTTCATGTTCACTAGTTTCTTGTTTTTGATTCATTAGATTAACGGCCCTTTTCATTTATTGATGCCTTTTCTTTTTAAGTTTTGTCATTGTAATTTCAATTTGCTTTTAAAGTTTTCAAGATTGGTAAAATCATTATAGGGGATATCACTTCTTGAACAAATATAACCAAGCTTGTTTTTCACTTTAGAATTTCCATTTCACCTTAGAAACTTAAACGACAAAAGTTAAGAAGAGGTTATCTTGCACATATAGTGCGCCGCACTTCATCGACTACGATTCTAGGATGACAATTGCGTCGTGACAATTTAGGACACACTAAATTGACCAAACATATTACCTTAAAATAACCACTTGAACTCA